>OY282462.1:2378212-2878854 GCA_958295575.1 Leucania comma | reverse complement strand
AACTTTGAAATGATATCGTTTTGTTTGATCACTTGAGCCTCCAAATCACTAACTTTAGTCACTAAGCTGTTCACTGTATCGCTAAGTTTACGTATCACATGCTGTAGCGTCTTAATTGACATTATTATATTCAAAATTAAAATTATTACACGGAGCTAAGTATACCGAGTGTTACCGCAAGCGTGAGCGAGACAACACTTATCTGCACGATATCAGCACTATATAGAATGTACAGCAACGGTCCCAAAATTGATCCCTGAGGGACCCCCCGAGGCACGCCGAGTGTGGAAGATGACAGGGTGGATCCATCCTCCCTGCGAATTTCAACATATTGTGACCTGTCTGAAAGATAACTTTTAAACCTCATATATTTCAAAACTCATATTAAGCGTGTCCTAACCAAAAAAGCATATTATAAGGTTAAAGACTATGTCGAGGACACGCTCGTTTGGCAATGACTGCTTTTGTACATGTGGCCCCCTGGTAACTGATTTATCTGACACATTGCTTTTGCAATATTTTTTATATTATTTTGACCTCAACCACTTTACATTCGTTAATAATTTATTTTATCAACATCTTATAGGTAAAATTGTTTGAGTGATAGTTGTAATTATATATTTTTTGTTGCTTTTTATATAGCCTCTTTTTTATAATATGAATGTGGAACACTGTAGACTTCGCGAATTCTTAGAGTACTTTCTTTTACGACCCACTTTTTTTATTATGTTTATTTTTATTGTGATTTTGCGTACAATATTGACCAGTCTACACTGTCCTTACATAATTATGAATACTGTAATATGGAAATATTGTAAGATAAACCATTTTTTTAAAAGAGTAACTATGGAGTTTCTTGCCGGTTCTTCTCCATAGGAAACGACCAATTTCGAACCGTGCACTAGCTTCTGACGTTTTATAAGTGCCCATGTAGGCCTATACTGGGTGTAATTGACAGGTTGGCAAAAACGAAAAGTATGAATTCAGACTGGTATTGTTAATATTTTGATAGTGAAATATTTTCCCGGAAATGATAGGTGAACGTTTTTCAATTTTCAATTTTATTTTGGCTACGCAATGTATAACGAACATTGCGATACGCGCGCGACCCTGTACCCCGCGCGTTGTCCATTCATACTAATAGGTAGGTACTTCGAGACGTGGACCTTGTTTGGAATAAATACATAGTACACTACACACACAAACACACCTATCAAAAAATTTAAATACAAATTCAACACCTATCAAAAATTAAAATAGTCACTTACCTAAAGTCTCTCGGGTCGTTCACCCGTGAAACGAATTGGCGATTTAGCTGCTGCCGATGTATCAGCCATCTGCAGTACGCCAGTCTACGCGTTGAGTCACCAGGTACCAGAGCCTGCACTTTATGGATCCGATATGGACGTTGCTTGTCCTTTCGAAGGCCTTTGTGCACAGCCCAATGTGAAACACGGGGTCCGTTATTACCTACGCCTTACAAGTTTTGCAGCAGTACGGGTTCCCAAACGCGGATTTCGACGGACAACATCTAAAATCGCCTGCTCAGAACGAGCACGGATTGTCCTTCCAGCACCTTATTGATGCGGCACAATAGGTAAATTTTCTAAAACACGCTGATATGCCCGTGTGATAGTACGACTATTAGCTGGATGTCGTTCATTTGGGTGTCTTTGAACATAGAGCCTTAATGCCAACGTCGCGTTTCCTCTAGCTTCACCCAAGCAAATTAACATCTGGCCATATTCGCGAGCACTAAACGTTTCATTACGCCGATTCATGACGATACCACACAACACAAAAACACACAACTCAACTGAACGCAATACACAGTCCCGAACTCTCGACAGTTGAAAGAAAACGAAATAGACGTCCAGATCGTACCAGCAATCGCGGCAAACTCAAATGGCGGCTCAGCGCCTCAGCGGCTTCGTTTGTCGGCACGCCTTTGAGAGTGTGACACGTGTAGCAATTAGGGCTGCCCACATGGTATGAAATTAAACATTTTTATTTCGGTAATAGTAAGTACGTTAGTCGAGGTGCCCATGGCGCAGTAGTTACAGTGGTCGGCCTGCGATTGAGATAAAGATGAAGAACTAGGTATTGAAAAATAATCGTATCGTAATCGTATGATAAACATTGTTATTAACCGCTATCTTTTGTAACTTTTACTCATGGTTCTGCTTACAAGTTTAAAGAAATCCCCCAATCCTAAGGTGAGGACTGCGCCGATAGGATGAATGGCTGGAGGGATTCCAGTTACTAGCACCAACCTCAATGGACCCGGCTCACATTGTTGTATGGTGCCTTCACATGGGAATGGGCGTTACCCCATGTGTGACCTGTTTAAATCGACCCTACTCGTGGGAACAATATGGAAAATAAAGAACAAATAAATACTCTCTCTCAACCTGAGAAATCTGTTACCGAAGACTGTCCAGGAGCAAGTAACCAGGCTTCTGAAGCAGTTAATGCTACTGGAAAGAAAAAATTTATACAGCAATCATTTCATCCTGCCTTGTTTATTGCAAGACCAAGAAGCGCATCTTTGGGAAATAAAGGAAATAATTGTGCTGCTTCAGCGCCACCCCAGACTAGCCCACTCACGTTTGCTGGTGAAGGCGACATCAGTGAACAGCCTCCAGATTGGCAAAGAATACCCACAGCAAGAGGTGCAAAAAGAAAGAAATTATCTGATAGCCCACCTGAAATACCAACCTCAAATAGGTTTGAAGATCTTCCTATTGACCTAACTGGTAGTGATGACGCTGTCGAACAAAAAAAGCCATCTAAACCTTTCCCAATAGTCCTGTATGGAGTTAAAGATGTCAACAAGCTCACGGAATTATTAAGAACTGTTGCCGAACAAAATGACTTCACCTACAAGGTAGTTAACAAAAATCAGATACGAGTTAGCAGTGCTACAACTGAAACATATAAGAAGTTAATTCAATTGGTACGGGAACATCATCTAATTGGCCACACATTTAATACAAAAGAGGACAGGTGTTATAGAATTGTCATTAGAAATTTACATCACTCTACACCACCTAGTGCAATAAAAGAGGAAATCGAATTATCTGGCAATGTGGTTGTAGGCGAAATAATAAATTCCAAATATGGCCCTGACAAAAAGCCAACCTCTACTTTCTTTGTCAACCTGATGCCAGGTCCAAATAATAAGGCCTGTAAAGAAATAAAATATATTTACCACCAAGCCGTTGTCATAGAGGATCCCAGAAAGAAAAAGTCCATAGTACAGTGCCAAAGATGCCAGCAGTATGGGCATACGAAGAATTATTGTATGAGGCCCTATAGGTGTGTAAAATGCGCTCAGTCTCACAAAACATCAGAGTGCCCAAAGGTCGATCGAAACACTCCTGCGATGTGTGCATTGTGCCAGGGACCTCACCCAGCCAATTATAAAGGCTGTGAAGTCTACCGAGAAATTTTATCCCGTAAAACATCCAGGCCCACTAATAGAACGCAAATACACAAACAGAATACAAAAGTGACAACACCTACCGATACAATGATTAACCAACCTGGCGAAGAGAAGGTTGGCAAAGAATTATACTCTGAAAAGCTAAAGGCTGCAAAAACCCAAAGAGATTCTTCGGACAACCTACAGGTTCACTTATTGAGTAACTCTATAGAAAAAATACTCTTAAAACAGTCAGAAAAATTCGACCTACTCTTTCAACAAATGACCACCATGATAGGTCTCTTGACAACTCTTATCAATAAGATGACAAAATGAATGCCATAAAGATAGCAACTTGGAACATAAATGGTCTTGCGCCAAGTAAAGATGAAATGCAAATTCTAATCAATGAACATAAGCTTGATATAGTTCTTGTCTCGGAAACACACTGTACCAGTTCCAGTAACATCAAATTTGACGGTTGTCACACCTATCTTACAAACCACCCAGATGGAACCGGTCATGCGGGGACCGCTATAATAGTTCGAAAGTCCATAAAACATCACCTAATGCCCGAATTTAAAAAGGATTACCTTCAAGCTACAACAATTGCTGTTACGGATAAGTGTGGATATTTCAACGTATCCTCTATCTACTGTCCACCCAAACACAAAATAGACCAGCTTATGTTTAATCATTTTTTCTCAACTCTTGGACAACGATTTATTGCCGGTGGTGACTGGAACGCTAAGCACAGTCATTGGGGATCTAGGCTTATTACAACCAGAGGCCGGCAGTTAAAGAGCAGCATTGACAGTAACCACCTTACTACGATGTCGGCTTCTGAACCGACTTATTGGCCTACAGATCCAAACAAAGTGCCTGACCTCCTAGATTTCTTTGTAGTGGGTGGGCTATCGAGGCATTATTTTAAAGCTGAGTCCTGTCTTGACAGTTCCTCTGACCACACGCCAGTCATCCTGACAGCCAGTACAACTCTGATAGAATATGAGACACAAGCCACACTCAGCAATAAACGAACGGATTGGGAGGCATTCCGCGAGTACATTGAGGCAAATATCCAGCTAAACGTGGCACTCAAATCACCAGATAATATCGAAGAAGCTGCTAAATATATAACATGTCTTATACAGGAAGCTTGTTGGAAATGTACTCCCGAACTGAAAAATAATAAGGTCTGCACCAATCAGCCCTTACAAATTAAGCAACAGATCCTTGAGAAACGTCGCCTGAGAAGAGTCTGGCATCTGACAAGGCATCCGATGGACAAGACTGCTCTAAATAAAGCAACTGCAAATCTTAAAGTGGAAATAAGACGTCTTCATGAGGAAACATTGCAGTCAAAGCTAGAGTCATTGACACCCACTGCGACCACAAACTACTCACTCTGGAAATTTACTAGAACCTTGGACCGACCTCAAGTACCAAAACCGCCTATAAGGACACCTTTGAATACATGGGCAAGAACGCAACAGGAGAAAGCAAACACATTTGCTGAGCATCTCGCTAAAGTATTTACTCCCAATGAAAATAGCAATGTCGCTTTTGAAAGGACCGTTGAAGACACCCTCTGCCAACCGTTGCAGCTGGACTTACCACCAAAACCAGCTACAACTCGGGAGGTGTGGGGCGTAATAAAAAATCTTAAGGACAAAAAAGCGCCAGGTTTTGACATGATAACAAAGGAGGTACTAAAGGAACTACCCAAAAAAGCAGTAACCTTTTTAACAACACTTTTTAATGGCATCTTGCGCGTACAATATTTCCCACGTTTGTGGAAAATTTCCCAAATAATAATGATCCACAAGTTGGGAAAGCCAGCTCATGAAGTTACCTCGTATCGGCCGATCAGCCTGTTACCCATTCTATCGAAGATATTTGAAAAAATATTGCTCCGTAGGCTTTTGCCCATACTTGCCAGCAATCACATAATACCAGATCATCAGTTTGGATTTAGACAACAACACTCCACAATAGAACAAGTCCACCGAGTTTGCAATGAAATAAGAAATACGTTTGAGGAAAAGGAATATTGCTCTTCGGCATTTCTTGATATCCAGCAAGCATTTGACAAAGTTTGGCACAGTGGGTTGCTCTATAAAATAAAATGTAGTATTCCTCATAGCTACTACCTACTACTGGCGTCGTACTTGTCAAATAGAATATTCCAAGTCAAAGAGGGTAGTTCCACATCATTGTTTCATAACATCAGTGCGGGTGTCCCCCAAGGCTCTATTCTTGGTCCGATGCTATACACAATATATACAGCAGATCTACCACAAGTACCAGGAGCTATAACCGCCACATACGCTGATGATACAGCCATTCTAGCCAGGAATAAAGATCCAGTTGCCGCGTCAGAAACGCTACAAAAGGGACTTGATGAGATTAGCATCTGGTTAAACAGATGGAGGATAAAAGCTAGTGCCAACAAATAGCTGCATGTAACATTTACCCTGAGACGTGGTGATTGCCCATCAGTCACTCTTGATAGCAATACCCTAACCCATAGCGAAAACGTACGTTACCTCGGTATGCATCTGGACCGTCGAATGACTTGGAAGAACCACATAAAGAGTAAAAGAGATGAGCTTAACATCCGCTACAAAAATCTTTATTGGTTAATGGGACGAAACTCCAAACTCTCTGTAGACAATAAACTCCTGATCTACAAAAGCATTCTGAGACCAAGCTGGATGTATGGCGTCCAACTATGGGGAAGTGCTAGTGACTCCAATATAAACATCCTACAGCGACTTCAAAATGTTATACTAAGATCTATAACAAGTGTACCGTGGTTTGTTACAAATGCTGAGGTACACGGGAATCTGCAAATCAGCACCGTCAAGGAAGAAATCCAACGCAGTACTGAAACGTACAAGAAGAGGCTAGCAAATCATCCAAATGATCTAGCAGTCCAGCTAATACGTACCAGGCATACAACCCGCTTGAAACAGCGCTTGATCCTGGGATCAGACCAGGCCTAGCCATTTCTATTGAGTAGCTGTCTCCGTTGGGAGGCACGCTCGGCATGACACTACGCACTTCACAAATTTGCTTATAGTCGACGACTGATTGCAAATAAACACAGAGAAGAAAAAAAAAAAAAAAAAAAAAAAAAAAGTTTAAAGAATGTGAATCTGGCAATATTGACACGATGTTTTTATGTTTTATGTCCCACTAAATTGTCTAAAGCAAACAATTTACATTACTGTTAGGCAACGCGTGTGTACAGTTCGGGCAGCTTCGTAATTGATACTGTAGATCATTAACGATTTAAAATAAGGTTTTTGGAATTAATAAATAATAAAGTAATCATACTCCTGAGTATCTAATTATTATTAAAGCATTTTACATAAAGAAAATAAAATTACAAGTATTAAACTCCGTACGCGGTACAACCCTAGTAGTGTCGGCGCGAGCAAAGGCGCACCACACAAAAGGAGCGAGCGAGCGAGCGGTATGCTGTCTCTGTCTGTCGTAGGCACTACGAGGCCAGTAAACTTTTACAGCTACCAGCTGATTCCGCGCGGGTTGTATGAATTTTCTTTTACGATTACATTGCCGAATTTAAGTTTTTTGCTTTTTTTCACTAAAATTGTGTTTTTAGGGCTGGATTTTGTTGTAACTGTAGCGACATCCATGTCGTCACAAAAAGAACTAATCCTGCATCGCGCAAGTAAGATTCGCGGCGCGATTGGAACATATACAACAAACCCGAAATCATCTATCGGGCAGTAGCCCACCAGATATAACACCTGTCTGGTCGGAGGATCCTCCCTTTTCAACGGAGGTATGTGGGACTTTACTCTCTGTTCCACTACCTCCAAACTGGTGACCCTCGACAAAGAACGTCAACGCAGCCTTCGTGACGTCATCATCACTTCCTCAAGCTTTCGAGCAGCGAGCCATACAGCCAGCACCCACGGCTATATGGGTATCCTGACCACCAGCATGCCTAAGTAGGCATACCTGGTCATCACCCTCAGCCTCATCAGCGACCTTGGCTAAGCACCTGCACCTTCGGCCAGTCACATGAAGAGCATTGAAGAACCTCTCCTGGTCGACGACAGCAGTCAAGCCCTAAGTCGCACAGCACCGCTCCGACTCACTGGAGCCAGCCGCACTACTCCAACTCACTGGAGCCTGCAGCATCGTATCCCGACTCACTGGGATAGCACCACCCCGACTCACTGGGGCATCACCGCAGACAGTTCCGACTCACCGAGAACTATGCGGAATCCGGTTCCGACTCACTGGAACCAACCTCCATTGGCCTGGCACGCATCACGACGCCTCAAGAAGCATCAAGAACCATCGATCTCCGATCTCCGGAGGGGAGTGATGTAGCGACATCCATGTCGTCACAAAAAGAACTAATCCTGCATCGCGCAAGTAAGATTCGCGGCGCGATTGGAACATATACAACAAACCCGAAATCATCTATCGGGCAGTAGCCCACCAGATATAACTCCTGTCTGGTCGGAGGATCCTCCCTTTTCAACGGAGGTATGTGGGACTTTACTCTCTGTTCCACTACCTCCAAATAACAAATGAATAGAACACAAATCTAGTTGAAAAACGGTCGGAAAATTCGACAATTTTCCTGATGAAAATTCCAACGTTTTTCAGTCATAATCATGGTCATGAAGCTACTGTTTCAGTTTTTGCCAACCTGTCAATTACACGGTGTATGAAATAAAATATTTTGAATTTGAATTTGAAACCATTCCACTGAGTCACTATCAAAACCATAAAATGATAATTTTGACAGCAGTAGATTTGTATTTATAGCGTCAAAAGCCCTGGAAAAGTCCAGCAGGGTAAGAATAGTACCTTCACTGGTCACGTGCCTCAAGGATATTTCCCACAACGTCAGCCAGGGCCGTTGCAGTACTTCTTCCCTTTCTGAAACCAGACTGAAGGTCGGGGAGAATGGAATTTGACTCTAAAAATTCAACAACCTGCGTGTAAACTACATGTTCCAGGATCTTTGACAAGCAGGGCAGTATGCTTATTGGTCTATGGTCCTTCATACTTTTTTTTTTTTTTTTTTTTTTACGGTAGGTAAAATCATCCAATGACAAATCCCGCCCTTGGGCGGAGCGGGAAATAGTGTCAGACTTTTACTGACTAAAATCCTACCCTGTTCCTTCCCTGCCTTGGTTCCAGGGCCCTGGTATGCATTTTCATACCTTCCCAGAGCCCCAGACTAGGCCTCGACCCTACTGGGCCCCTACGGTTTGCTGACAACTCCTTGAGGCGCACGGGAACAGTGCGCGCCGTAAACGACTTGGGCTCGGTCCGGTCTGTTACCGGACAAACGGACAGCGAGCTACCCATTGCCCGCCGTCCGCAAGCCCGCGTCTACGGTGGCCGGAAATTTGGATCGGAGTTACGGCGGCGGCTGCGGCGTGAGCGCCGTTGCCTGATACGGTCAGCCTCCTCCTTTGCTAGCATTACTGCTTCGCAGAAGGAGGCGACCGCCTGCCACTCCTCCTCGCTCCGGAGCATGGCTTGAACCAAGCCCCGGCGCGAGAGATCGCCTCCGATTGCCCCCACGAGGACACGGCGATGCTCTTCCCAAGCGGGGCACACCTCTACCGTGTGCTCCACCGTGTCCACCGGGCGTTCCGCACAGTGACGACACCCGGGCGTCACCTCCGCACGGATCTTGTACAGGTACCGCCCGAACTTGCCATGTTCGGTTAGTACCTGCGCCATGCGGAAGGTTATGACGCCGTGAGGCCTTTCCAGCCACGCCTCAAAGAGGGGCCTTACCGCCTCAATCGTGGCGTGCCCAGCACAGGGTTGCGACAGTCGTTCTCGCCATTTCACCATGAATGGTCCTTCATACTGGGTTACTGTTCTTAGGGATTGGGCGAACAACTGCACAACGCCAGAGTTTCGGAAATGTACTTGTGAGGATAGAGCGATTGATAATGTCTGTTATTGTTTGCAATGTAGTAGGCAAAGTGAGCGTTAACATGTCCCATCCACACCCTGCGCATTAGACTCCAAACTCTTGATGACTTTAAATTACGCCATAGTTTTTTTGGGTTTTTTTATTTCCTCATTTATACCCTTGGCAAAGTATGCCTTTTTTACCCGACTGCGCCAGAAGGAGGGTTATGTTTTTCGAGAGTATGTATGTATGTTTGTATGTATGTATGTATGTATAATTGTTTGGCACGCTCTGCAGCCTGAACGGCTCGATGGATTTTAGCTTGAGAGGTGTCGTTAGATTCGTATTTACTGTGAGAGTGACACTGGGTATATCAAAATAAAAAAAAAACAAAATGGCGGGTATTTGGCGCCAAATTCAAATGTTTGGCACGCTCTGCAGCCTGAACGGCTCGATGGATTTTAGTTTGCGAGGTGTCGTTAGATTCGTAATTACTGTGAAAGTGATATCGTAATAAAATAAAACTAAAAAAATAAAAATAAAAAAATGGTAATTTAAAAAACTAAAAAAACCCGACTGCTTTTCTGAGTATTCATGAAAAAGCCCTAAAACAAGAAAGTCGTTGTAGCAGTCGGGACCCATTACATCATCAGCTTACCGTCAGATCTACTGACTAGACGGCTGACTTTCTAGAATGGGTCCCGACTGCTACAACGACTTTCTTGTTTTAGGGCTTTTTCATGAATACTCAGAAAAGCAGTCGGGTTTTTTTAGTTTTTTAAATTACCATTTTTTTTTTCATTATAAAGTGCCATAGAGGCTTGATGCTTGAGGTCTAGATATTATTATTATTATTAATAATTATTATTTGTTATTTTTCATATTTTTCTTCCCATTTAAGAGAGATATACCTTACACACGGGCCGGGGCCAAGTATATAAGGTGGACTTTAAATTGCTAAGGTAGATGTAAGTGTTGAAGAAGTCAGGAACTTTCTAGCGATGCGACAGGTGTTGAGGATTGTGGCTTTTTGAAGCATGTAGAGTATTTGAGCTGGCATCTGTAGAGTGTTGAGGCTCTGTGTTAATGATTTTGGTATTATACCAGTAGACGAAAGAACAATCGGTACAATATGGACAGTTCGAGCTTTCCATTGAGTTTTAATTTCTATAGCGAGATCTTGGTACTTACTTAGCTTTTCGGATATTGTGGTTTGAATATTGTGTGAGTTAGGGATTGCTATGTCTAACAAATATACTATTTTATTGGTTTTGTCATGAACGGTAATATCGGGTCTATTGTAATGAATCGTTTTGTCTGTTATGATTGTCCGGTCCCAGTAAATTATAGTATCTTGACTTTCTAAAATTGTTTCCGGGGTGTATTTATAGTACGGAATCATATCAGTTACTAGTTTATATTTATGTGCTAAATTTTGGTGTATAATTGCAGCAACTTGGTCATGACGGTGTTTATAATCAGTTTGGGCTATTGATTTACTTGCTCCTATTATATGTTGGATAGTTTCAGAGGCGCTGTTGCAATGCCTGCAGAAATGAGTCGGCTGATTCTGGTCTTTCATAATGTATTTTCTGTAATTACGAGTAGCTAATACTTGATCTTGTATGGCTAACATGAAACCCTCAGTCTCGGGAAACAATTCGCCTCGTTTGAGCCATTCGTTCGACATTATTTTATCGACGTGTGGCTGGCTCAGGGAAGCTCTATTTCTTCCATGAAGGGCTTTGTCAGAACATGCTGCAATTTTTTGTTGTGTGCTTACAATGTGTTCATTTATTTGCGCGTTTCTATTTTGGAGATTTAGTGGTGTTAGTTTTTTATCTGTTTCCGTTACTCGTTTGTGTAGTAATGAGTTTTCTGATTTGCAATGGAAGTAGACTCTGAGTGAATGTATCTGTTTATTATGTAAATTGTGTATATCTATCAGGCCTCTTCCTCCTTCCTGGCGTGGCAATGTAAGTCGTTGTATGCATGATTTCAGGTGATGTTTCCTATGCTTGGTAAGGAGTGTATGGACAGTGCGCTGTATTTTTTTTATATCAGTCTTTGACCAGTGTAAAATTCCGAAAGAGTATGTGAGAATAGGTATTGCAAATGTGTTGATAGCTTTAATAGTGTTTCGAGAGTTTAGGTTAATTTTTAAAATAAGGTTGAGACGATACGAGAACTTTTTTTCAGTTCTTGTTTTGACAGCTTTTGCTGTATCTGTCTGGACTGTTTAAACCCTAAATACTTGTAAGTACTGTGTTCATCCATTGGTTCAATCGATTCACCAGATCCAAGTGAGTAGCTATTATTTTGATTTCTACCTTTTACAACTGACAAGATTTTGCACTTATCCACTCCAAATGACATACAGATATCATCTGAAAATGTCTGTGTTGTATCAGCTAGACGGAAAAGTGCCTCCTTGTCAGCTGCATATAACTTTATGTCATCCATGTACATTAGGTGTGTTAGTTTGTAGTGTGTATTGCTGTATCCTATTGTGAAACCCACGCCTGTTTTATCTAGCAAGTGAGACAGTGGGTTGAGTGCCATGCAAAACCATAAAGGACTCAGAGCATCTCCTTGAAAAATTCCACGTTTAATACAAATCGGTTCAGTAGCTAATGTCGCCGAGGATGAATTAATTTTAAGAACAGTTTGCCAGTTTTGCATAGAACTTTTCAGGAATTGCTTGAGTGTTGGGTGAATTTTGTATAAATCTAAGACGTAATAACCAACTGTGTGGAACTGAATCGAAAGCCTTTTGATAGTCAATAAACATAGTATGGATATCCTTCCTACTTTTAACGGCGTTGTTCATAGCTATCGCGTCAATGGTTAGTTGCTCTTTACATCCTTGGCTATGCTTACGACATCCCTTTTGCTGTTCTGCTAGAATGTCAGATGGCGCTGTTAGCCACGCAAACAAGTGCTCTGCGTATTTTAAGAAATAAAAATAGTTTATGGACGATTCAAGTGACTATATATTATTCAATATTCTGTTATAAGTATAAATAGCAAGGACACATGTGGGTGTAAAGTTCTAAAAAGAAACCTCGGAATAAAACCAAATGTAAACAAGTGTGAAGTGTAACTACGTTTGCTGTGAGGGTGTTTGTAGGTGTGTCAGAAAAGTTAAAATTTGTACCAGGTATATCTAATTCGGTCTGCAATTGTATATTCAAATTATGACCGCTTGTTAGTTCAGTATTTTCGGCGTTGATGTTGGAATTCTCTAATTCTATAGCTACCTGATTTCTAATTTCTTCTAACCTCTTGACGTCTATGTATCCATTATTTATAATCGCTCTCATCTGATCAGATAATCTTTGTTCCGTTAAATGTGTTAATTCTGGGTATATATTTGTAAATTGTTCACGTAAATGTTTTCTATAGCCTGTTTTATTTGTTTCTAATTGTGTAATAGTATAATAAAAATATATTTATATACCGCCACCACCACCAACGGCACGATCGTTTCTTATCAGCACAAAACCAGGAAGAGATTAGCTAGTAGAAGGCAAACATGGTTTAAGCCACGACTCGGAAATAAGAATAGCATGAATATTTTAACAGTCAAAACTTGCCAGCATATCGTGGAAATGAGCCGGAATACTCTGGGCGTTAATATGAATAACGTTGAAATTATTAGGAACATCAGAAAACTGCGCTGTAAGACTGTCTGCAAGAGACGGAATACTTACAAAACTGTCATCGCTACTTGTCAGAGATAAAAAACTATTAATATCGCTGCTGTTATCGAAAGACATAAATAAATAATTATATATATATATATATATATAAATATAAATATAAAAAATCCTAACTAAAATACAGTTATATACACCTAATAACTTGGTTTACCTGCCGGGTGCGTTACAAATTTGAAATTAACATTACACGCTGTCCGGGTAACAACATTAAAAAAAATATATATATACTAGCTTCTGCCCGCGACTTCGTCCGCGGAAAATTTCTTGTAGTAGTATATATAACATAAGTTTACACTCGACATTACTGTACCTTCCCATTAGTAAAATAATTTTTGGAATCGGATCAGTAATTTTGAAGATTACCGAAGTTCTCTTGTCTGCTCAAGGTAAATTATCCTTTAATCGCCTTTTACGGCACGAACTTTTACGAAACGAACGAAACAACCGAAACCAATAAGCAACAGACTGACATGCAACAATTTGAACATCAACAAACGACAACGTGGGCACAATAAATGGAGAGCGTCATCAATCCACGGAAAATCTTAACACCGCGATTCAGAAAAATGACGTATTTGCAGAACGCCATCTATGGGCAAATGGATAAAACGTCCGCACAAAGCATGATCGATCTAGAGCTCGAATGAAAGTTGTGCTAGTGGCATTTTGCGTTTTAGTAATTTTATATTATCTCCGAACCTATATGACCAATTGACATACTGTAAATGGCAAATCTTATCTGTATGATGTCCTTGTGATACTGAAATAATTTATTGTGACAAGAATTAATATTTCGTTGCTCAAATAATCAACCAAACGTAAGTATGCCGAAAAAATACTTTTTTAATACAAATAAAGAAGTATAAAAGATAGAAATACGGTATCGCGGACTTTTTTGTAGATATAATTAAGACGAATAATAATAATAATAAAGTTTTTTATTGACATAAATAGGTTGATACATAATCAATTGAAGCCCTGACTCTTGAGCTAGGTGGTACCTGTGTGACAGGAGTCAGTGTCTTCGCTCGTTTGTGGGACATTAACAATTTATGCAACAAAATTAAAACTAAAATAAACTTTACAATCAGTGCAAACTTACTCTTGTGTGATAAGTGTACATGTGTTGTGGATATGTGTGAGTGTGATGGTGTGTGTTTATTGGTGTATTTCTCTGTGTGGCTGTGCTTGGTGATTGTACTTAAGATCATATCAGATGGGTACTGTTGTCTACCTTATAATTTGTTTATTATGAATACTGATTATTTACTATGTTTTCTGTCTGTAAGTAATCGAGAGTTTGGAGCCAAGTGTTAATTTCCATCTTCGCTTTCTTTTTAGTTAGTGGGTTGAAGTTGAGAATTTTGTTTAATTTATTATATATATAAATAGTTAGGTATAGATGTTGACGTCGAGCGGATGCGGTATTACAATCGGGTTGCCATACATTGTTTTTAATTTTAAGCAACTCTCTAGGCAGCGCACGCAAATAATTCTGTTTTATGAGGTATTTTTTTCCGACTTGCAAGACAAAAATTGTGATAGCTCGGTTAATGTACATGTTATAAAAATAATTTATAGCCTATAGCACTCAGGAATAATGTAGCTTTCTACCAGTGTAAAAATTTTTAGAATTGGATCATGAGTTCCAGAGATTACCCCCTACATACAAACTTACAAATTTTACCTCTTTATAATTTATTAGTATTAGTATTAGTATAGATTTAAACGGTAAATCACAAAAAACAAACAAAGAATATATACCGCTAACAATGCGCTGCTACCCTAAAACGGAATGCACCAGTGTACCGTAAGACTAGGCAATATGGTCAAAAGACTATAGCCTTCTTGAAAAAAGTGTTGACTGACACTGACAGGAACAGTGACAGTTTAAAATGTCAATATCTCAAAACAAACTGGAACATTACAAAAAATCAAAAGTTGAAGTTAGAATCATTACAAAAAAAGTGAAGGTAATCAAAGTAACAAAAAACAAAAACAACATTACCCGGACATTGAATAAGACACCACAAAAACACAAATCACTTCTTTATGGCTGCAGTACGCTTAAGCCTTGCAGATTTCACAGCAGCAGCAGCGGGCACTGGTAGCATAATTTTTGGATCGCACTTTTCGAGCTCATTGGAAACAAGTTGAAGTGGGACAATCTTGTCCAACTCTACGACGGACTCAACACGATACCGCTTGTCATTTGAGCCGAGGACATACACGCAGCCCGCTTTAGTCCAGCTCCTGGATACGCCACATCTTTCCCTCGCAGCCAGGAACACGTCATGCCGTGCCTTAGTCAGAAACTCAGACACAGTGATGCCAGAGGCCTTTAATTTGGTTTTTGAAAACCAAATTTTGTCACGGATTGCTTGACTATGCACCTTAAATAGGATAGGTCTGGTTTTATTTCTTACTGCTCGCCCCATCCTGTGACATCGGCTAATCTCAGCATCAGTGAAATCGCTCAGCCGCAACTTAGTACGGACCACATCTGCAATCACCTTCAATAAATCCTCCTTATGCCCCTCTTGGACTCCATGCAGCAGCAGGATCTTTCTTCGTCCACGCATCTCCATTTGGTCGACAGTACGAGCAAGCAACCGCACCTGCTGCTGAAGACTGTTGAGAGCTTGTGTGATGAATTGGCGGAAAGTTGTGAATTCCGATGCCAGGCTAGAAGGTGTAATCGGTGATTGCGGCGTCTTCTGCAACTCTTCTTCAAAGGCAGTCATTCTAGTTTGGAACAACTCCTTAAGTTCAGCCAAAGTGGTGGTCAGTGACTCCATAGTGATGAAGTGAAATTGATAGTGGAAGAAAGAAAAGTTAAGTAAGGATAACGCTACACCAGCAGGCACAAAGTGTTAACTATTAAAATATAGCATTAACACCTGCAAATACTTTGTCTATATAATTATATTGATTTTTTTAAATACGAGCAAATTCTTTTCGTGCACCTCTTACAACTACCCAGAAGAAAAAAACTTCTAAAAAAGATAATACTTCTTATGTTGTTCTCCTGACTTACGGAAAGTAGCCCTGGCCTCATCACGCAGTTTAAACATAAGTCGTACATTATCGGTTATCCAGGGAGTTGATCGACTCTTAAACGTCTTCTTCTTGATAAGAGCATGGAGATCAAAAAGCTGGGTTATAAATAAATTAAAAGTATGTACCATTGAGTCAACATCATTCATTTCTCCAATACTAGACCATGGGAACAGATTTAGGTCGGTGTTAAAAAGGTCCTCCAATATGTTGGCGAGCGGGCGATACACGAATAATCTTGGTTGAGGCTTTGGTTTTCTAAAGACTGACTCACATGTGATAAAGGCATGATGGCCAAGATCAGAAATGTGGTTCACCACGACGTTGCGCACGTTGGCATCAGAGCAAATCAAGTCAATAAGGGAACTACTGTCACCCATAAAATGTGTTGGTGTCTGGACTAGCTGGGTGAGGTTAAAAATATTAAAAAAATCTGAAAGTAGTTGAGATTTGGAGCTATTTGCATCTAATAAGTTGACATTAAGGTCACCTAGCAGGATTATATGGTCGTAGGGGGCTAAGCCACAGATGCTGGCTGTTAAGCCTTCAATAAAAACCTCCAAGTTCAGCCAGGGTGGACGGTATGCAGTGCCAATGAGTAATTTCTTTTTATTTACAGTAAGGCCTAACCAGGATTTTTCACGATCAGCAGTATGGCTTCACCAAAGGACGTTGTACGACTGACGCTGGTGTCACTTTATTAAAACATATATTTGCAGCGTGGGAGGAAGTCCAAGATGCGATAGGGATTTTTTGTGACCTCTCAAAGGCTTTCGATTGTGTTAATCACGAGACCTTGCTTTTAAAACTACAACATTATGGGCTTGGTAAACTTGCACTCAGCTTGGTGAAATCATATTTAAATGACAGGCAACAGCAAGTTCAAATAAACGGTACAAATTCTCAGGGTTTGAAAGTCAAAATGGGTGTTCCACAAGGCTCAATATTGGGTCCTTTCCTCTTCTTAGTATATATTAATGATCTACCGCACCTATTAAAAAAACAGCCGCACATTGTATTGTTTGCTGACGATACGTCGTTAATATTTAAGATCAATAGACGTTCCACAAACCTTGATGACGTAAACAACTCTCTACAGCAAGTCCACAACTGGTTCACTGTTAATAATTTAGTGTTAAATGGAAAAAAAAAAACTAAGTGCATAAAATTTGCGTTACCTAATGTTAAAAGTAATAAATCCGACATAGTATTGAACAAGGAGAAACTTGAATTCGTCGAGAACACGGTTTTCCTGGGGATCACGCTTGACTCGAGGCTACAATGGGGTCCTCATTTAGCATCTCTGGTAGGTCGGCTTAGTTCAGCAGCATATGCTGTTAGAAAAATCCGTCAATTTACAGATGTCGATACCGCGAGACTAGTCTATTTTAGTTACTTCCATAGCATAATGTCTTACGGTATTTTACTATGGGGACGGGCTGCAGATATTGAGTCTATTTTTATTCTGCAGAAAAGAGCTATCAGAGCCATATATAATCTTCGCAGGCGCGATTCTCTTAGGGAACTATTTAAGGAAATAAACATCATGACGGTCCCTTGTCAATACATTTACGAAAACATTATGTATGTTCGGAAAAATATTTATTTATTTATTTATTTTATTTATTTATTTTAACACTTTATCCACAAACGTACAGAGGCGGACTTAATGCCTTAGGCATTCTCTACCAGTCAACCTTAGGGTGATGGAGAGACAAATAGTGGTAGGTGCAATAAAGAGAGAGAAAAGGTGAATACAAGAACAGAAATACTAATAAACCATAAATATAATACAATTATATAAAATATATACACAAATTAATAAACTACATAATATATACATATATATATTAATAAAGTCCAACCAATGGTTCAAATCAGCAACTACAAAATATTAACGCTGTGATGAAACCACTGCCAACTTCCTACGAATCAACTCGCGAACTTTGGCTTTAAATGTCGATCGGTTTGTTGCCATCCTAATATCCTGGGGAAGTGCATTCCACAAAGAAATAGCTTGTATGAAGAAAGAACAGTGAAGAAAGTCAGTACGATGTGTGGGAAATTGAAGTAGGCGGTTAAAAGATGAGCGCAGATTTCTATTGTGGTTGGCGCAAATGTATTGAAAATAAGGGGCTAAATAACTAGGGGAGTTAGGTGAATCAAGAAATGAAAACAAGGTAGTGAGCGCCCTTTGCTCTCTGCGCTGACGTATGGGTAACCACTTTAGAAGCGACCGATGCGCTGAAACATGATCATATTTACGTAGATTGAAGACGAATCGAATGCAGTAATTTAGAAGACGGTCAAGCTTATTGAGGAGATCTGCATTCAGGTCATAGTAGCACACGTCACCATAATCGATGATTGGAAAAATCAAGGTCTGCACAAGCATTGTCTTCGTACTCGATGGTAGCAGATTCTTCAACCGAAACAGAGCCCGCAACGTTCCTGTAACCTTCTGACTAACGCTAGCCACTTGAGTACGCCAGTTCAATGTACTATCAATGCGCAAGCCCAGATCCTTGACGTCGGTGCTAAATGGGACGATCGTGCCATCGAAACTAATTGGTGGCAAACTTGCACTGTCCACTTTAGCGATGCTTCTAGGACTCCCAATGATAATAGCCTGACATTTATTGGGGTTTACTGCAACACCAAACTTGTCGGACCAGGCTTTTATGGCTGTTAAGTCCCTATTTAATTGGTCGATAGCGGCAGCTATTTCATCGACTCTCCCTTGACAGTACAATTGCAAGTCGTCTGCATACAGATGATACGAACACTGAAGTTCGGTAGTAATGATATTAATAAAAATTGAGAACAGAAGAGGAGAAAGAATACCGCCTTGAGGAACGCCAGTTTCCAACCCACACCAGCGAGATGAAGAATCTCCAACATGAACCGACTGCTGACGTTCCTGAAGATAGGAAGTGAACCACT
The DNA here is from genome assembly GCA_958295575.1 of Leucania comma. Taxonomy (NCBI): domain Eukaryota; kingdom Metazoa; phylum Arthropoda; class Insecta; order Lepidoptera; family Noctuidae; genus Leucania; species Leucania comma. The sequence goes on along the minus strand of OY282462.1, from coordinate 2,859,782 downwards.
CCAGCGCTTCGGGAGAGACCATAATATAGGACAGAATGGCTAAGAGGATCTCGTGACTGACGGTATTAAAGGCGTTTGAGAAATCGACCAACACCAGTACAGTGACTTTGGAGTCTTCCAGTCCTGTCCTTATATCGCCAGTCACTTTAAGGAGGGCGGTAACAGTGCTGTGCCCCGGCCTGAATCCAGATTGCAAAGGGCTTATGAGTGAATTATATCTCACAAAATGTGAGAGTTGTTTGTGGACACAGGCCTCAAGCACTTTGGATAGAAAAGGAAGGATAGAAATTGGGCGAAAATGGGTTGGAAGAGTAGGATTGGGAACTTTGGGTAGGGGACGAACATAGGCTCTACGCCATAAAGAGGGAAATACTCCGGAATACAGGGAAACGTTTATAATATGGGAGATGGCAGGTAGGAGGTGATCAAGGATCGTAACGATCATATCACGAGAGATATTATCACATCCTACCGCCTTGGATTTAATGGAAAGGATTATTTTTTTGATCTCTTCCGGTTCAGCTGGAACGAAACGAAAAGGATTAATTTGAGGACGCGTTAGACCAAAGATTAGAGAAAGAGTTTGTGATTTAGTCAGATGATCCAAGGTAGGCACAGTGGAGAAATGACGGTTAAGATCATCTAAGTCAATAGAATTTGGAGGGTCTAAATGTCGCTGTTTGCCGATACCTAGAGTTCCGAGGAATTTCCAAATATCAGCAGAAGAGGAAGAAGAAATATTTTTGAGAATATGGCGGCGTTTGGCGTTGCGTATCATCTGATTACACCTATTCCTTGCAGACTTAAATAGGTTCCAGCTCTCGTCAGTACGATCCCTTTTATGCTTGCGAAATGCGCGGTCCCTACGTCGCATGGCTGTCTGTATTTCATTCGTCATCCAAGGTGCGGGAGGACGTTTCAATTTTACCTTTTTGATAGGGGCATGGATGTTATACAGATTGACCACAATATCATTAAAAATCAACACCTTGTCATCAACTGTGGTGGCCTCCGTCATAAGCCCCCAATCAACCATCGATGCATCCTTATTGAGTTTTTCAACGTCCATCTTCGCAAAACAACGCCTGTACAGAACCTTAGGTTTAGGTTTAGGAGGTTTAAGGATATAGGAAAGGAAAATCATGTCATGATGAGAGAAACCAGGAGCGTCGTGTTGACCATGGATAGAGACGAGGGAAGGGTTTGAAGTGAGGATCAGGTCAAGCCAGGTGTCATCACCCACAATGTTATGATGAGTGGGTTGGAGAGGCAATACATGCAAACTAGCTGACTCTAAAAGATGGAGGAGCTTACGGGACCGAGGGGAGTTTTGGGCAAGGAGATTAGTGTTGAAGTCACCCATTATGATGTGATGTGCATACTCAGAACCCAATGATTCAAGTACTGATTCGATATCAGTGAAATAATCAACAGTGGGAGGACAGTAGACAACACCTAAGATGGTTTTGGCTCCTCTGATGCAAACTTCGAGAAAGAGGAATTCAGCTGAGGCAGAAAAATTTGAAGAGGAAGAAGCTATTACTTTGTAAGGAAAATCACTTCGGAGATATATGGCCACCCCTCCCCCTCCCTTACCAATCCGATCATTTCGTATAAGAACAAAACCAGTGAGGGGGTAAGTAGTGGACAGAAGATGTGGTTTGAGCCATGTTTCAGAAATCAGGATGGCATGAACGTTGCTATTATTAAATGTAGTAAACAATTCACTAAAGTGATTGGCAACGCTTTGAGCGTTAATGTGACAAACATTCAGCAACCGACTAGACTCATCACCGAAATTACGGAGCACGAAGTCACCAAGGGTGTCGCCGAGAGAACAAAAACTTGTGTCGCTTGAAGAGGCAGTAGATTCATGAGTTGAAAAGAAGGACTCATTGTCTGACATGAAAAAAAAAAAGAAATTAAAAAAAAAAAGGAATAAATATATATATATACCATAAACTAGTATTACTAAAAACAGAACAACTACTGTTCTGCACCACCCGCCAGCTAAAACTGAACTAATACAATACATATCAAAAACATGACACACAGCACTTACACAAAAAAATAAACAATAAAAAGAAGAAACAGTATGAAACATCTACAAAACTCCATCAACGAGTTTCCGAACGAGTATTGAGAATGTCAGAATTGACATTTACAATACGTCAGCCTGACTTTGACAACTTTACAGAAAAATAGCAAGAATAGTATAATAATGAAGAAGTTGACTTTTTTGTTAGTGGTGACGGCTCAACACGTGCTTTTGTCAGTGCTACGAATTTTTTCGATTTTAGTGATCTTTTTAAGTTTTTACTGAGTGAAGCTTGATCGAGACTGTTCCCTGTGCTTGTGTTTTTGGTTAAGGTTTGTTTTTATTTGTGATTGTCCCTTTTTAATTAGCCATAAGCTGCCAAGATGAACGGCAAAAAGCCCCCTGACCCTGATCCCCCTGATGAACCGTTCGTTATATCCCCTGTTCTGACTGTAACCCTCCCCCATGACACTGAAATACCCCCGCAAGACTCTAGTATGGATGCAGAGACCTCAAACCGTAAAAGGGTCGCTGGTTCGCCCCCTGCTTCTTCAAACATACCCCCTAAGATAGCGAAAAATGTTACCGGTAGACTTTTATACAACAAGAGAGACAATCCACCATATATCGTGCATGTATCCTTAAAAGATCAACAGACCTCAGGCACTGTGCTACAACCGATAAAGTTTGGTATGTTCTTGACGAAAAATAACGTCAGTAATGTACGTCTTGACGGGATCAAACGCATAGGCAGAAATCGTGTGTCAGTCGAATTTAAATCTTATCAAGATGCTAACAGTTTCCTCAACAACACAATTCTGGGTAAAAATAACTATGTAGTAGCCATACCACAATTTAACATAACTCGTATGGGCATAGTTAGAGACATACCGGTAGAGTGGTCAGAGGATGACATCATACAAAACATCCAGGTTCCAGAGGGCTGTGGCCCTATAATTAAAGCCAGAAGAATGAGCCGTAAGGTGTCCTCTTCTGGGATCACGGAGTGGAAGCCTACCCAAACTGTGGTGCTAACATTTGATGGACAGGCCCTACCTAAGCGAGTCATCAGTTTCTACTCATCACTGCCAGTTGAGAGGTATACATACCCTACCATTCTTTGTTACCATTGCTGTCGATATGGGCATACCCGCACTTTATGCAGATCGAAACCAAGGTGCTTTAAATGTGGTGAGGATCACCCAGGAGATGGATGTGAAACCACCCAGGAATCAAGCTTCTGTGTTTCGTGTACTGGCAACCATTTCGCAAATGACAGTGCTTGTCTAGAATTGGGCCGACAGAAGAGCATCAAAGCTCTGATGTCCGAAAAATCGATTTCATATGCGGAGGCAAGTCGGGTATTCCCGCCTGTTTCTAGGTCATATGCTGATGTCTCCAAATCGTCTCCTCGTAGCAAGGTTAGAGTTAATGTACCTCAATCCCCACCCTTAAGTCCTATTCCTGTTACACAAAAGTCTTACCGTAAAACGGTATTTTTAAAACCTAAAACCCGTATCCCCCTTTCACCTGGCTACAATAGACAGGCTCATCAGGAGCTTATACAAAATTATTCTTTCTCCCCGAATAGAAACGGATGTGCTCTACCAACAGATGTTGCAGAGCCAATTATTCATAGAGAAGAGAACAACTCTTCAAACATTTTAGAATTTATAACTAACATGTTAATGTCTGTGCTTGCCAGTCCAACCAGATCAATACTTGACCACGTTGCCTCTAAACTGACCTCGATTTTAAATTATATCCACAATGTTCCATCCCCTGACACTTCTTCAGTGGAACGTGAGGAGTATTATTCCCAGAAAATCTGATCTTACCTTTTTAATTAATAAATTCAAACCATCAGTATGCGGCATTGCTGAGACATGGCTCTTGCCTGGGAGCAATTTCAGGCTGCCATGTTTTGGTAGTGTTCGTAACGATAGAAGTGATGGATATGGGGGATGTGCTTTGCTCATCAATAGCAAAGTACCATACTCCCAGATTCCTCTAACCTTTTTTGGCGACAACATAAATGTTGTTGCTGTTAAGGCTGAGGATATAAATATTTTTTCTTTTTATGTTGCACACCCAAAAGTAGAATATCTTCCTATTATAAAAAATCTGTTATCTAATGTTAGCGGCCCATTACTGGTCATGGGTGATTTTAATTGCCACCATTATCGTTGGGGATCAGACGTTTGTGATAACTTTGGCATAGGCTTGCTTGATATATTGGATGATCTAGACCTTTGTCTTATTAACGATGGTAGTGCTACACGCAGGTCTGCACCTGGACAGAGTAACAGTTGTGTGGATTTGAGTTTCTGTTCATCCAATATATCTAGTTTACTCATTTGGCGTTGCTTGGAAATGACCCATGGAAGTGACCACTATCCCATCATAATTGAATTCCCTTCCAAAAATATCCCCATTAAAACCTCTCCCCCCCTTCTAAAATACCAACTCAATTCGGCAGACTGGGATTTATATTCCAAAATTGTAGACCTAAGAATATCTTCCCTTCCAAAAGTTGACATTCATAACGGACACGAATGCTTTTCATCCTTCTCTTCTACCATTTCCTCCACAGCAGATGACTGCTTCCTTCCCAAAAAAACGCCGTCTGGTAGACTTCCTCCCCCGCCATGGTGGGATAGAGAATGCACTGACATGATCAGGGCCAGGAATGAGGCTGAGAAGACAGTTAACTGCGATATGAACCTGAATAACCTCATCGCCTTCAAGCGGATGTTAGCTAAGTCCAGGAAATTCCTAAAAAAAAAGAAACGTGAAGGTTGGTCAAAATACTGTAGTTCGCTGAGTCCGTCCACACCAGTTTCGACAGTATGGCGAAAGGTGAAGCGTTTTAGAAGCAGTTTAGCGCCTGCTTCTCCTAACAACATCACAGAGGAGCTGGGGTACCAGTTCTTCTCAAGGGTCGCACCGGCTTATGTTCCAAGCTTAGAGGAAAGTGGTGTTGATATTGATGATATAGACAACACTGCTGATCCAATGAACATGCCATTTAGCCTGGATAAACTAAAATCTGTTCTATCCCATGTTAGGGACTCTGCTCCAGGAGTGGACGGATTCACCTACTCCTTTATTTCTAAAGCTGGTCCAAAAACTCATCAATATTACCTTGACTTGGCTAACTTCTGCTTCATTTCCGGCTACATTCCCAAAGAATGGAAGGTTCAAGTTGTCATCCCGATATTAAAACCTGGCAAAGATCCTAGTGATCATTGTTCATACAGGCCTATCGCTTTATCGTCCATACTCATAAAAATTTTAGAGCATTTGGTTAAGAATCGATTAGAGTGGCTGGTAGAGGCTCCCGATGACTCAATTCGGCTTTAGGAAAGGTCTGGGCACAGCTGACAGTGTTGGTATTCTCACGTCAGCGGTCAGACTGGCCCTTAGCAAGTGTGAGTCTGTGGTTGCTGTCTTCCTGGATATATCGGCTGCCTATGATTCGGTACTCCTCCCTAACCTCAGGCAAAAACTGCACGAGCTGAGAATCCTGGCTAGGATTTGTCGCATCATTGGTAGCATCTTTACCAATCGCATCATTCAATTAAGGATCCCTGGGGCTGACTCTGATCAAAGAACAGTCTGGAGAGGATTACCTCAAGGGTCTGTTCTTAGCCCCCCACTGTACAACATCTATACAGCTAACCTTTCTTCATCCCTCAATTTTGACCGTGAGATCCTTCAGTATGCTGACGATATTGCTCTAATGGTCTCTGGTAATTCCATTCAGGATGCCGCTCTCTCAATGAACGTCTCTCTGTCCTCACTCAATCAATGGCTACTTGATCACGGTTTATCTTTAAGTGCGCCAAAGAGTACAGCTGTCATCTTTACCCGCAGACGTTCTGTACCCTCAATAGATATTAATATTGATAAACAAACCATCCCAGTCAAGGATAGGGCTAGGTTTCTGGGAGTAACGCTGGACTCAAGATTGTCTGGGATTGACCATATAAACAACACGGTCAAAAAATGTGAACGAACTGTGTCGGTCCTTAAGGCATTGGCTGGGGTATGGTGGGGAGCTCACCTCTATACCCTTAAACTGGTTTATAATGCATTGACAAGAAGCGCAATGGACTACTGTAGCTTCCTTATTGAGCCCTGTAACAAAGAAGCGCTAAAAAAGTTTAACAACATCCAGGCCAAATGCTTGAGAATTGTCATTGGAGCCATGAAATCCTCTCCCATAAATGCACTCCAAGTTGAATGTGCAGAACCGCCCCTTCACCATAGAAGACAATATTTGGCAGAGCGTTTCCTATCTAAAGTATTTTCCCTTTCATCCCATCCCTTACTCCCAATTTTAGAGCAAATCGACCTCTCTTATAATAATTCCCCTTATTGGAATAATAAAACAGTTCCTCTATTGATGAATAAGTACAGAGAGCTTAAACGGCTCTCCTCGCCAATATGTCAATATCCAACTCTCCCGGTCTTCTCCTCTGCATATGAAGCGATTTATTTCGAACCAAAAGTCGTTTTGGGACTGGGTATATCCAAGAATTCCCAAAACTCTAGAGACGAATTTGAGTTAGTTCTCAAACGATACTGGGAAGGATGGAATTTCTTTTTCACTGACGCTTCAAAATTATCCGAAATCGGAGGTACTGGTGTAGCAGTCTATTTTAGAAACTCAAGAATCGCTTTACTCTATCAATGTCCACCAGAAACGTCAGTATTTACAGGAGAATGTATTGGTATTCTGGAACACTATATAAAATCTCATCAAATAACAAGATCAGTAATTTTTTCAGATTCTCTTAGTAGTATTCAGGCCTTAAAACAAAATCAACTTCATAGTAAAATCCATAGTAAAATCATTGTAGATATTAAGAACTTGTTATTTGAATGTTCCCAAAACGGCTTGGACATCGAGATAGCCTGGATCCCCAGTCATTCGGGTATTGTTGGCAATGAGTGCGCTGATTCGTTAGCTAAGTATGCCACATCGAATCCGGCTGATCGAAAGCACTACGTGGTTCACAACTACGATTTGCGGAATGGTGCCAGACCCAAGTTATTTAACTCGTGGACTGAAACATGGAACACATCCTCCAAAACCAAGGGCACCTACTATGCAGCTATTCAGCCGGAAATCCAACGTAGGCCTTGGTTCTTTAAATGCCCTAAATTGTCGAAGAGGACTGTTTCGTCACTCTGTAGACTGAGACTGGGACATTGTTGTAGCCCAGTGTTCCTGAACAAGATCCATGTCCGAGATAGTTCCCTGTGCGAGTGTGGTCTTGCGGAGGGTACTTTAGACCATATCTTCTTTTCCTGCTCTTTAAACAATAAATCTTTCGATCTCTACTCAAAAATTTCAAAATGCAATGTTCCCCTCCCAACGTTTAAATTATTTACGGTTTTTCAGGCTCCCGGTAGCGTCTGCACTCCTACCACTCGTAGATGGAATCGTGGCCGGCACCTTCGGGTACTTAACCACCAAGGGCTTCAGCTCATCTGTGGATGTTAACCTGTGCCGACTTCCGTCAGGGGCCTTGATGAAGATGACGCCATCCTGTGTCCAGCACGACCGCATGCCGAAGTGCTCGCGCGCCTTTCCAAAGACAGACTGCCTCGCTCTGGTCAAGAATTCCTTGACAGACACTTTGGAGCCCTTCAGTCCTGTTTTAGCCTTCCAAACCGACGCCCTGATGTCCACACTGGCAAACCTTACAAGGATGGGCCTGTGATGCTCGCCGCCAGGGGCCCCAAGTCTATGACAAGTGCTAATCGAAGAAACTGTGAGGTCCCTGAGAGCAAGCTTTGAGCTGAGCACATCCAGAATAACAGCAACGCAATCTTCGTTCTCCACTTCGGGCAGTCCCTGGAAAACCAGTGCTTTTCGCCGATGCCTGGTTTCTAAAGAATCTATTTGTTTGGCACACTCATAAATTTGGCTACGTAGTAGTCCAAACATAGAAAATATGAGCTCCCGGAATGTGCGAAACTCATCGGCTATTTTTGCCACTGTGGTTGCTTTAGCAGGCCCGGCACTCTGGATCTGAGCTTCCAGATCACCCATCTTCTTCAAGAATTTCTCCTCAAGGGTCTTCTGGGCAGCGAGAACCTCGGCAAACTGAGACATTGCGTTTTGAAGTGCTAACTAATGATGCTGTGACAGTTGTTAGTGATCAGCTGGCAGGTGGTGTTTACGTAGTGCTTATTTTCGCATAAATATGCCACAAACGTGAGTACTAGGATTAGCAGTGATGTAGATTAAGAATACTTATAGTTTAGTAACGATTTTACTGTTTATATATTTTAAATAAAATTCCGTCAAAATCCGAACGTCTGTACTTTTTTAACACCTACCCGCGAGAAAAAAGTATATTCATCTTTATAAATATTCATCTTTTTACTAAGATAAGTGACAGGCACAATTTTAATACTAGGAATAGGAACCAATTAGATCAACCTCAATTCAGATTGGCTAAAGTACATAGTTCTTTTATGGGTTACTGTGTAAAATTTTATAATAAAATCCCACTTGGAATTCAAAATCTAAATGAGTCGAAATTTGAAACATGCATTAAACGCACACTATGTAGACAAGCATATTATAAATTGGAAGATTACATCCTTGATAAAAATGCTTGGCTAAATGCCGGTCCTGCTCCACAGCCACAGCCACATTTGCCTACAAATTAGTTTGGAAGAAATGCGGGGGCCCCTTTTTGTATTGTTGTTTTCGAAATGTTTTTTTTTTTTTTATATATACTATTTTTCATTATTTTATTAGTTTATTGTAATGGAGCTTGTGATCAATTACTTATTACTTTTTGTAATTGGAAACAATAAGATTGTATAATTTAGAAGCACTTTTTTTTTGTGAATGTGAAGTACCATGGAGCATTTTTATTTTAATAGGTTACAACTTGTTTGACATTAAAAGCATGGCAGTTGAGAGTTTGTCATGCTCACTCAAATGTCTCGCTTATGGTGGCACGTGTTATTGGGTCATTCGGTTCCCTTCAAAATGGTTGAGCTGAGTGGGGCTGAGGCACGCGTCACGCTCGTGAACGGGCGCCGTCAGTAGGGACTGGTCATCTCTTAGCTGCCAGTAGCTCAATTCAATTTCTATTTTTTTAATTAGTTCATTTTTTTTTTATTACTTATCTGCATTGTGCTCACATAATAGAAGCGACAAGAAAAATGTAACTAAGATTTATGTAACTCATAAGATAATTTAAAAGAGTGTCCATGGAGTTTCTTGCACGTTCTTCTCCATAGAGATCTACGCTTTGGAACGTGCAATTTAGCTTCACTTTTTTTTGGACTGACCATTCAAAAGTGCCTGTAATTGGTCTATTTGAAATAAACTATTCTGATTCTGATTCCAGAGTTGCTCAACGTCAGCATGGGCAGGATGGACTCTCACCCTCGCAGCCACACCGTCCTTAATGTAAAACCCAAGCCCCCCGCCGCGCCCGCCACGCACAGATATAGGTCGCGGCAGATGCTTAAGCCTGTATCCCGGTACGCTAGGCGCCCGATCTTCCTCCCCATAACGAAGCCATGTTTCATTGATAGCCATGATATCAACGGTATGATTACTCATGGCTATCAAGAACTCATCTTGGTTTGTTCCCAGGGAACCCGCATTCCACAGGCCAAACTTTATGCATTTACTAGGAGTAATTTGTATTTGTCATCAATGTTATGTAGTATATGGTTGTGTGTATTTGTTATGATGTGTGTGTGTGTGTGTTAGTGTTGTGTGTGTGTATTTATTTATTTATTTATATATTCTTTATTGTACACCGCATAAACAACAAAAATTAGGACATGTTATTATAAATAAGGGTACAATGGGCGGTCTTATCGCACAGGGCAATTTCTTACAGACAACCTTTGGATGGACTGAGTGAAAGGAAATAGATTTAGGGTTGTCAGTGTACAAACATCAGAAATAATACTAATAAGACATAATAATCCGAATACATACATACAATACCAAATAATATACTAATAAATATCAAAAATATATAATTGAGTTAGGAGAAGAAAAATCAAAGTGAAAGGTAATGTTCCTTCACCAATTTTTTAAACGTTGGAAGCGTTTGAGCACGCCTCACTTCAATAGGCAACGCATTCCACAAACGTGCAGCTTGAATCGTGAATGATTTGTCCACGAAGGAAGTGGAATGCGCGCGAATACTTAATTTTAGATTTTCCGATGATCTCAAGGACCTACTATGTGTGTCACTAAGGAACTGAAAGCGTTCTTTAAGATAAAACGGGGTACAAGGATTAAATAGCACATTATATAGCAAAGAAAGTATATGGGCGTTCCGGCGAAGGCGAATAGGAAGCCATTTGAGCTTAGTACGAAATTCAGAAACGTGGTCATACTTGCGTAAGCCAAATATGAACCTGATACAGAGGTTTTGAAGTCGCTCAAGCTTATCCAATTGGTCTTGGGTGAGATCAAGATAGCTGGCAGCAGCATAGTCCAAGATTGGAAGAAGAAGAGATTGTGCTAACGCAATTTTAGTACTGATGGGAAGAAAATTTCGAAGACGTCTCATGGAGCCCGCTGAAGCAAACAGCTTACGACTTACTTCCTGCATTTGTTTTGTCCAGGAGAGAGTGCGGTCGATATAAATTCCCAAATTCTTCACAGTGTGTATTTGGAAAAGATATATGTGTAGGTGTAATGAGCGGCAGGCTGGGGTGAGCACACTTGGTTTCGGGAAATCGTCCTGACTATGTGATAGGCGCAGGCTTGGATAGTTATATAAAACAGTAACAAATATTTAGTATTCACTGGCATGGTAAATTTTAAATTTAAATTATTTATCAATATAATATGCAAAGTATAAGTGTATATACAGCGTGGCGATTAGGTTATCACATTAATTGAAACCACATACTCAGAATTAGGTATTTTATCATATACGGTTAAAATAATTTAATAATAAACAACATTATAGCCGTGGGAATTTTTTTTTCATTTTAATATTTCGCAACATCATGTATTGCATAAACTCAATCAGCTGGCCAATAAAAGTAGGTCAAAGACCCGTGGTTGGTGAAGTTACCTATTTTACAACTTCAAACGTTGCCATTCGTATTACCTACAAGTACTAGACTATCATTTTACAAACTGTTTACGTTTGAATTGTTTATGTTTCTCGTAATAAGAAACGTAAACAATTCAAGACAAAAATGTCCTTACAGCTAATAGTTGAAGGCGTCTTTGTGCGGTAAATTAAAAGATAAAAAGAGACAAAGAAAAATATGCAACAATATTCTTACGGTTGACGACTTAAGGTATAAATTTCTAATACTCGAAATGCTACGAGGTACGGGAGTGCTTAAAGGCATAATACTAATTTCTTTGGTGCGTACGATGAATGAATCTAGTCTGGTGCCAAAATACTTGAGGGATAGTTGACGAGTTTACTATATGCGCGCGCGCCCTTCGTACCTACTTATTGTTTTTTTTTTTTGTGGATATTGATTTGTGTTAACTTTATTTTTGTAATAGGAATTAGATAGTTTAATAATACTGTTTGTATTATTAGTTGTACATTAGTGAAAGTGGTGTGTGACAGTTTGTGCGTACCCAGACGCTTAAGCACCACTCGATTTTTTTATGGGGATATTTAAAGAATGAGGTTTACGCTACTGAAGTGACGACTGTGGGATGATTTAAAAAATCGAATAATTCGTGCCTCAGACAATTTAAAAAAAATTAGCCGCGAATGGTGACCTACTTAGAAAAGTTCGAAACAATATCATAAGACGATATCGTTTGTGTGTACAGAAGCATGGTGGACAGTTTTGAAAATGTGAAAATTTAATATTTAAGTGGAGATTTTTAAAGTTAATTTGTGATGATTTCTTAAAACAACAACATAAAGTACCTATGTCGCACACATACGCGCGTGCCTACACCCAGAAGTAGGTATTCGTAACTCGCGTAGGTACGGCGCGTACGTACTCGCCGGCGCCGCGGCGTTGCCGCTTTTACAGGTCAGTGAACTAATCTTATAAAGGATGATTTATTTTTTACCAATTTTATACGCTATTTATTTTGTTTGAAAAATGCATTTTCTTAATTTTAGTAAAATTATTTCTTTTACTATTTTAACGGACTGATAACCACTTGTAATACATGCTGCATAAGTTAATGTGATAACCTAATCGCCACGCTGTATATATGTTGAAAAACTGAACAAAAATTGCAGAATTGCAGTGGAGTAACTTGCATACACAATAACAACAGACATCTTCACATATGACAGCTCTTAACATTAAAACAGCGAACAACAAAATAATAACATAAAAAAACCAAAGACACTAAATAATGTACTAAATAATTAATTATACTAAACTGAAATATCCACAGGTCCAAAGACACGAAAGATGTCAACTTCGGAGCGTATCCTATGAGTGGCGTCTCCTGGCTTTCTTCTGGCGAGAATGCGGCCTCGCTTGGTCCACACAAACTTCCAGTCGGTAAGACCAGTAGCGTTACGCGCCATGCGAAACAGCTGGCGGTTAAATAATTTGTGCGTCTATTTTAAGCAGAATAAACTTTTTTTCTTTCTTTTCTTTCAAAAGTTAGACGCGCCCTTTCGTTTTGCCTGCCATATTTAAAGAGTTTCTCATGGATCCCATCATTAGAACTGGTTAAGAAAAAAAAAATGGGAGCAATCTGAAAACATATCCTTTTTAAATAAAAAACTGGGGTTCAAAAAACGGAACCCTTATAAGATCACTTTGTTGTCCGTCTGTCTGTCGTCTGTCTATCACGTTCAAGACGGTTCAAGACGGCGGCTGCGAAAATTTGAAAATTTTTGCAGCCGCCGTCTTGAATTTTCATTTTAACCTCATTAACGGCTTTAACAACATCGAAAACCATGAAAACGATCCCCATGACGGAAAGGAGATTGTTCAAAAGCAGTCTCACAAAGTTGCATGTATGAAAATCAAATTAATATATAAATTATTTGCTTATTTTTTGCAACCTTTTCACTTCAGGAATATTGTTTTCGTATCCGGAATTATGATTTTAAGATAAACAGTAAATTAACGATTGCTAGTTGACATTTTCGTATAAAGTCATTGTCAAGCTAGATGACAGACGGACCGGCCGATAGGGATGGCGATTATTTATTTATTACTACTGCACAAAATCGATTTTTAAATCTATTCGAATCGATCTATTACTGAATTGATTCTTTGGACCAAGTCTAAAGAATCGATTCAGTAATAGATTTCCTAAAGAGTAAGGGAATAATCGAGTAAAAATCAATTAAATAATATTTTTGGTTGTAGAAAACAGAATAAATAATCCGATTACGTATAGTACCTAGTAGTTGTATTCTGCACGTAAAAACATTGGAGCTCGTTTTCGAGTTACAACCTGTAAAGAAAGGTAACAACCTGTAAACTTATTGCAGTGCAACTTATAATGAGTATTTTATTATTATGGTCAGACTTCGACTGCCATTTTATTTTTTAATAACTAATCTAACAATGATCCTCTGAAAGGAACTTGGAAAACTGCATGAATATCTGTTCAGTACTATTTGAGTTTATCATAATCATAACGACCAACAGAAACAGTGAGGAACTTTGTTTTATAATAATATGTGAGCATTGGTTTATAACCTGAATTAATATTTCAGAAAAACAGCGGCATTAAGAAATATTTTCTTTTATTTCAGCTTTCATCAGAAAGTGTTCTTTGTACAGAGTGTATGGTAATACTTCAAGATCGAGCAAACACACATTGATGGAGAAAATATCATCCCATTGCCTGCTTTTGGTCACAGAAGTATATGCTTTTTTTGTGGACTATTTTATGTGCATTAAGAACACACGCTGTGAGATCTGACTGTCAAGAAAGGAACATTATACTAAGAAGGGTTCCACTGCGCTTGGTAAATATTTTTTGATTTACACATATTTCTAAAATGCTGATATTTTTCCCACTAATAACAATATAATCTTAACATAGTTCCTGGTAACCATTCCACTTAAGACTTCAATAACCATAGCCCTATTATCTTTGTTTTCATATGTTGCAATAGTCTCCCACCAACCGCGGGTTGTCCTTGAGTGCAAAGTATAGCACATACAGGGATGATCGTTGGTTGGTACCATGTCCCATTAAAAATGTCCAAAGGGCCTCTAGTAGTATATTATTGGGCATTCTATACCACTATCGGCAAGTGCTCGGGCGAGTGCGCCTCGCTGCCGATAGTGGTATAGAACGCCCAATAATGAACGATCGACTCGACTGTGTAGTATATTACTGTACTCGCCTGAAGATTATATGAGTTGTACCACTGGCCGCCAGTAGCTAGGCGAGTTCTCCGTGCTGCGGACGATGGGATGGATCATATTGGCATGCGTTTCGTTTTTAGAAACTACTTGATGATTTTGATATGCGCTTCATATGGTGGAAACGACTTGTTGGGTTTTGTAATGCGCTTCAGCATGGAAACGACTTGATGAATTTGGTACTTATTTCAGTATTAGAATCGATTGGTATCATTCTACTCATACAAAGATCGTGCGAGTTATACGACTGGCTGCCAGTAGCTAGGCGAGTTTGCTTCGCTTCGGACAGTAGTGACAAATATCGACATGATCAATGATTAAAATTTAACTTATTCATTTTGACATGCGTTTCGTGGTTAGAAAATACTTGTTGGTTTTTAGAATGCGCTTCAAAGGTGGAAACGACTAGTGATTTGGTCATGCATTTCAGTATTAGAAACGACTTGTTGGTTTTTGTAATGCGTTTCGTGGGTCGAAACGACTTGGTGTTTGTGAAATGCGCTTCAATATTAGAAACGACTTGTTGGTTTTTGTAATGCGTTTCGTGGGTCGAAACGACTTGGTGTTTGTGAAATGCGCTTCAATATTAGAAACGACTTGTTGGTTTTTGTAATGCGTTTCGTGGGGTCGAAACGACTTGGTGTTTGTGAAATGCGCTTCAATATTAGAAACGACTTGTTGGTTTTTGTAATGCGTTTCGTGGGTCGAAACGACTTGGTCTTTGTGAAATGCGTTTCAATATTAGAAACGACTTGTTAACGCACTGCTTTCTGGATCTGCATAATAAACAAGGTACAAATTATATATTAGGTTTATTTTTCGTAAAACATTGGTTTTTCTCGGAAAATTGTATCTACCGAACGCACGAACTCTTGTAGTTTCTGCCACTGAGATGAATTCGCGTCGGTCTGGAACTTGAGTCGCACAAGCGCCTTCTTCCACAGCTCCTGGGAGTCGGTGTGGCGCGCGTCGTCAGCCTTGTACACCTTGCAGTCGACGTAGTACTCTCCGTTGATGCTCGCTGCTCGCCGCTCGCAGCCTTTGGCGACTCGGTTAACGAAGAATGATGATAGACATGTACTCGATGAATCGTCTTTTGGCACGGTGTCAGTCCCGTAGTTGTTACTGATACCGAATACATCATTATCTGTATTGGTTTTTTTACTGAAACAACGACGAAAGTTTTATTAGTTTATCATACACTTACAGGGTACATTTAACGTTTAGATACACGCAGAAAAAAAAATACACACTTAGTTTTTAATTGGTATGGTGAACTAAATTATTGAATAGTTTGTTTACCTCTTACGAATTAAATTCGTTGATGATGGGTGCGACTTGCGTTTCCTATTATCTGCAGACAGCTTGCGGCTGGGAGTCGTTCTCTGGTCTGGGATCGGAGCTTGTTGAAGGTACTCGCACTCAGAGTCAGACCTGAAAATATAAAGATAAAACAAAATAATAATCAAACACAAATCAAATTATTACAATCACCTACAATGGGTCAGATCTCTAAGCTATGACCTGATCGGAAATATTTTATACTTACATTTTCCACTTATGTCCGTTTGATATACCAGGCTGATGATAGCAGGCGTAGTGACTGTTGGCAGCAGGCAGCGGTTAGATATCAACATTGATAGGATAACTCAGCAAGATCGCAGAGCACTTCTTGAAGATTACTTCCACACTTGTAGACTTCAGTTGGTTTGTACCGAGTACTTCGAAAACATGTAGCTTATAAATCGGAAAACGAACGATAATTCGCTATATTAAAAATGACTGCAACTGTTCATTATAATGTTGCGTAAAACAACATTTTTCCTTAGACGTATTATACTTGTTCAAAAAGTGAACACTAAGGTTCTTTTAGCTAGCACCGAATGACAAGACAGCGAAACGACTTAGGGCTGTCAAAACGTTTACCAGTAGATAGAATAGCAACAACGGTATTAAGGAATATTCTAGCAAGTAATTTAATTATTTAGCAATCTAGAGACAATCATAAGATTAGTATTTATCATGTTATATATCCAAGTTTTACTTGTGATACTTTTATGCTTGAGTAAAGTAAGTACAGGAAATAAGTTGACTTGTAACAGTAACAAATTTTAAATGAATTTTCTCTTCGGTTAGAAACCTATAGGTTTCTGACCTGGTATTCGACATTTTATTCTACTTGTATTTTGTGATAGTGTTCCTATGTAGTTTCTGATACTTATCCATACTTTAATATGTATGCGTGCCAACCTTGACTAAAACAGCTTACTGTTGCGAATGCAACTAAGCTGATGAAAAGAAAGAAACAAGGTTACACGTGTAATGTTTTACGCAATAACAATTATTTCAATCAAATATTTTATAAATTTACTAATTAATGGAGTATTCGTTATTGACTAGGTAATCAGTAACGAATACTCCGTTAATTAGTAATGTCGAAAAATAATTTGACATTATCTCAAAGCTACGACGCGTGACGGGGTGTAAATCGTTTAATCATTTAAAAAATATATAGATTTACAGCGAATGTCGAAATAACTAGTTTTATAATCTCGCGAAGCTGTACCTGACGTTTAATATTGCGATCTGAAAACACACACACGTACATAAAATTGGAACATTTATGTACAACATTAAATAATTTTCAAAAAAGGTAATTAACATGGTAGTTACATGGTAGTTACATGGTAGTTACTGAATACGTTTCGTATTTTTATTTAAAATTGTGTTATTTTTTACTAAAAATAGGCACTAACCGATCTTTCTTTTTTTCAGAAATACTTTGATACCTAATCAGATGCACTGCCTGAAGAATAAGTGATCATCAAACCAATAGGCGTATGCAGACTTGCTCCAGATTAAAAAAATCAATAAAGTAATGCAAAAAGGTAATTAAAGAATATGTTTCGTATTTTTGTTTAAAATGATGTAATTTTTACTAAAAATAGGTACTAACCGATCTTTATTTTTTTCAGAAATACCTTGATACCTAATCAGATGCACTGCTTGAAGAACAATTAGTGATCATCAAACCAAAAGGCGTATGCAGACTTGCTCCAGATTCAAAAATTTAATAATTCTGTCACACTACACTAACTTCGATTGTTTATTAGTCGTTATACGTGGGTAAGATCGTTTCGAGTTTAAATGGGATAATAGTTAATATCAAATAGTAAAATAATGCCCCACTGTTTGGTTTGCAATTTATTTGTAGATAATCGTCGATGGTCTGGTCATTTACGTAGTAATATTCATAAAAGTAATGGTGCGACCACTGTTTTTGACAATGTCGCAATTATTAATTCTGCGTTTAAAAAACGAATCGTTAGTTACAAGATCATCGCAACTGGCGAACAAATAAATAATTTTCCTGAAATTTTTCTTAATAATATTAGTGAACAAGTTAAAACTCTAATAAACCGATCATTATTGAAACATACAGCTCTGAAAATAAATTTTGAACTTTTTTCTTTTTTTCTTATGTTTAAAAATGATCAAAAGGAAATGAAATCGTTCGCCACAAAAAACATTATTATTAATTTTAATTATGATTTTGATTCAATTTATAAAGCAACGGTTGATTTACTGTTAAAGAAAATTGAAGAGTTTCAGGAGAGAGATAGTGGTTGGTAATTTTTGAGCAATTCCCATGTAGAATTAAATATTAATAAATATCAGCCTCTCGGTGGATCTAAATTTATAATTTTACCAAAATGTATAAAAAATAAAAAAGCTTGTTTGAATATTCGTAACAATGATGAGTTTTGCTTTTTATGGTGCGTAGTGGCAGCTCTGTACCCCGCTAACAAACATCCCGACAGAGTTTCATCTTATCCCTACTTCCGGGATGTTTTGAATGTTGATGGTTTAACATTTCCGATAACATTTTCGGATATAGCTGTATTTGAGAAAAATAATCCGTTTTTGAATATTTACGTGTATGGTTTAAAAAATAATAAGACTATCGTTGGACCTTTGTATTCAACATCTAATCAAAAATATAAGAGCATCCATCTATTGTTTTTAGAAAATAATACTAATACTTACTCATTATTGTCTTATCAATGATTTATCTCGTCTAGTCAGAAATCAGATAACTAAACATCATGGTAAACTGTACTTCTGCGAAACGTGCTTATTGTTTTTTCCGACACGCATCCAAATTGAATCACACCTGTGTGGAGGAATTGCTACGGTATTACCAGAAAAAGGAACATTTTTAAAATTCAAAAATTATGATAGAAAACAAAGCATTCCTTTCGTCATATATGCTGATTTCGAAACGATACTCGAACCGATTTCCGGCGATGATTTCAACACCGCTAAAACGTCATACTCACATCGACACATTACGGCCGCATTCGCGTATAATGTAGTGTCATCATTTAACGATAGGGTTGGCGGCTATAGAAGTTATCGTGGAAAAGATTGTGTTTCAAAATTTATACATTTACTGACTGAAGATGCTAAAGCAATACACAGAATTCTAACTAAAAGCGAGCCTATGATATTCACAGAAATAGATGCTCTAGATTTCAAACGCGCTGTTAAGTGCTACCTTTGTGATAATTTACTGTTGACAGATAGAGTAAGGGATCACTGTCATATTACAGGCCGGTACCGAGGTGCAGCACACCGACACTGCAACCTACAAAATAAAGTACCAAAATTCATCCCAATATTTTTTCATAACCTGTCCGGGTACGATTGTCATTTATTTATTAAAAAGTTAGGTGAAATTCCAGGACAAATTAAAATAATACCCAAGACTAAGGAAAAATATATATCGTTTACAAAGTTTATTCCTCTTGCTGATAATGAGTTTATACAAATAAGGTTTTTAGATTCCTTCAACTTTCTAGGAACTAGTTTAGACAAACTTGCTAAAACTTTGCATGTTGACGATTTTGTTAACCTTAAATCAATTTTTCCCGATGAAGCGCAATTTAGTTTGCTGATTCGTAAAGGTGTGTACCCGTATGACTATATGAAAGACTGGAAATGTTACGAACAAAAGTCATTACCATCTAAATATTATTTCCATAATTATTTGACTAACGAAGGTATTAGCGATGAAGATTATAATCATGCTCAGAATGTTTGGGCTGTTTTCAATATTTCTGACCTAGGCGAGTATACAGATCTATACTTAAAAACAGATGTGCTTTTGTTGACAGACATATTTCAAAATTTTCGGAAAACATGTAAACAATATTACAAACTCGATCCTGCCTTTTACATAACTGCACCCAGTTTATCTTTCGATGCAATGTTACTAAAAACAGGTGTTCAGTTAGAACTGATTTCGGATTTAGCTATCGTCAGAATGATTCAAAGCGGTATACGAGGGGGCTTGTGCATGTGTTCCCATCGGTATGCAAAAGCAAATCACAAATACATGCCAGAACATGATGCATCACAGCCTCAGAGTTTTATAGTATATCTAGACTGTAATAACCTATACGGCTTTAGCATGTGTCAGTATTTACCGTATTCTAGTTTTAGATTTCTTGATGAAAACGAATTAACTAATTTTCGGGTAGAAAATATCGAGAATAACTCTGAGTGGGGCTTTATATTAGAAGTCGATCTTTTTTATCCTGAACATTTACACAAACACCACAATGATTTACCATTTTGCCCTGAGAAATGTATACCTCCAGGAGGTAAAACGAAGAAATTAGTTGCAAATTTGCATAATAAATACAACTACGTAATACATTATGTTCATTTAAAAAAGTGTTTAGAACATGGTTTAATATTACGTAAAGTTCATAAAGCTATTACTTTTAGACAAAGTTCTTATTTAAAACAGTACATAGAATTAAACACTCGATTAAGACAAAAGGCAAAAAGTTCTTTTGAACAAGACTTTTTTAAGTTGTTAAACAATAGTGTTTTTGGCAAAACATTAGAAAATACTGAAAATAGAGTAACCGTTCATTTAGTTAATCAATGGTGCGATCAATCTAATCGAACTAAGAAATTTATATCCTCCGAGAGACTTGTAGCCAATCCCTACTTCCATAGCGCTTCTATTCTAACTGAAAACTTAGTTGCAATACAAATGAAACCTGACCAAATTATTTTAGATAAACCTATTTATATTGGGTTCACTGTATTAGAACTTTCTAAGACACATATGTATGACTTTCATTATAATATTGTAAAACCTTTTTATGAAGATCGAGTGCAGTTGTGTTACACAGATACCGATTCGTTTGTTTATAAAATATTCACGTTTGACTTTTATCAGGACTTGAAGTATAATTTTTTGCAATATTTCGACACCAGTAACTATAATGATAAAAATGATTTTGACATACCAATTATAAACAGAAAAGTTCCAGGTTTGTTCAAAGACGAAATGGGAGGAAAATATATCTCAGATTTTGTTGGTTTGAGATCGAAGCTTTACTCAATAAAAACAGTCGATAAAGTCATTAAAAAAGCAAAAGGAGTAAAATCAAGTGTAATAAGAGACTTAACTATAACAGATTATGAAAATATTTTATTAAATGGTGGAATTATTCGTAGAAAAAATATTATGTTTAAATCTATAAAGCACGAAATATTTACTAAGAGTGTCAACAAAATTGCCTTATCTCGAAATGATGATAAACGCTCAATATCAGTAGATGGAATATCAACGCGAGCCTGGGGTCACTCACTTATTTTAAAGAGCGAAAATGTATTTCAAGATTAAGCTAATTAGTAATAGAGTTCGAATTTGATTTATGTAACCAGTGTAATATAATCTTAATATTAGTTCTTAAAAATATACCTAGGTAACTGTTTAATGTATGATAAATAATAATTCTTAGTTGTAAAAACCTAAGTTAATATGAATATATAAATAAAATGTGATTTATTATGACTACTTGTTTAATTTATGTTTTGAAACATCATCTTCCTTTTTTGTAGTTGGTTAAATAAAATGAAACCTGACTAAGATTCAATTTGCAAACATGAAGTGCATGTCGAAACTTGAATCGTTCATTTTTCAGATGTAAAATGAATTTTGTACGTATTACAATAAGACTGATTATACAAATTTCGAAGAGCCATGTTTGCGTCAATTCAATCATAACGCTGATCATACAATACGTAACAGTGCATTACCCTCATAAATGCATAGTTAACACTTTAATCTCAATTAGGAATTGTTTCGATAGTATTTTTTTCTTTTTTTGACCATTTGCGAAATAAAACTCGTCTTTAGTACTTGTACTAAGCAGCGCTGTGCTTACCTCGAACATGTCATCGGTAAGTTTCTCAATTTATTTTTATATTGTTTAGTAACTAGTGGATCTGCTATGAATGTTGTAACCCGCTGACAGTTCGTTTATGCATCGCTATATCAACGTCTACGTTTTAGTTTAAACTTAATGAATGTCTATTTTTATTCCAGAATACAGAATCAGAAATTATGTTTAGCCAGTATGCTCAAAATCCTTATGAAGTATTCTCCGAAACGCTTCACAACGAACCCGAGTACAGCAAAAAAGTGATGAAAGAAAAGAAATCAAAACAACGTTGCAGGGACAAGTCGAAGAAGCACAATTCAACTAAATCTTTTGTAATGAGTCGACTACAGCGACGAGGCATCAAACTAATTAAAATATCAGTCATAGATTTAAGCAATAACAATCCGCAAACCAGTGACAGTGACAGTGACAGTGAGAACGTCATTATAAGTGCGCAATACATTGTTAAAGACGCTATCGACAATGTTATGGACGAAACTGAATCTCTAGTTAAAAAAATTTCTAAATCTTTAATAGATAGTGATTTTTAGTACTTATCTGTTTGCGTATTAAGTTGATTAGGCAAATATTTAGTCCTTATAAATTTGTTTTATTTAATTTTAAAGTACTCGTAGATTATTTTATATAAAGAAGTGTTGGGTGTTTATCAAAATAAAAGAAGTTTTACAATACAAATGGTTTTTTATTTAAGAAAACAATAACCTAAGTAGGTACACATTTATAACTCTAACCACTTTCTTATACATAACACATTTTTAAGAGCACAATGCTTTAAATGTTTTACACAATTTAAATTAGTTCTTCCTTCACAGTATTTTTTATGTAAAATAAAGAAATTAGGACATCCTTCAGTACCAAGGTCTGATACTTTACAGTTCTCACAAAGTTCCTTAACCCACTTAACTTTCTCCAAACCATTAACAACGATTTCCTTATTTTCTAGATAGGGAACGATTATACGACGAAATTCTTTATAGTCGATATACCCTTCGTTCCAATAAATACCTCTGTTTCTTTCTAGCCACTTAACTTGCCGTTTTTCGTCACTTGTTAAGTATTTAAACAAATATGGTGGTTTTATTAAAAATGTTTGGGTATAATCACGGGTAACAAAAGCTAACTCTTTTATTATAAAATTATTGTACAGGTCTTTAAACCCTTGAACATCTAATATGACAGTATTCGGATTCATGATATTTTCCTGACTGTATTACTTAAAGGTTTATATTCAATAATACAGTCGTTCAATATAAGACAATACGCTGAAGTCTGATCTGGTATTTCCGAATCACTCTCAATTTCCACTCTTACGTCTACAACAGGGCCTGACTTTATATTATCAGCTTGTCTAGAGCAATCGATGACAAATAGTGGCGCCAAATCTTTAAATTGTTTTTCACTTAGTAAAGGCTCCGGTCGACGCCCATAATAAGACTGCTGAAATCTGACGTATTGCTCGTATAATAAAGCGATTCTGTTATTTGCGAAACTCACATTTAGGTTTTCATATGGAAAGTAAGTAGAATTAAGGTACACTTTTACATCACGAACGTGACAATGATCGAACTGAGACATATCAGAACTGCTATTGTTTTTTCTATTTGTCTGTAGTCCCATACTGCCGTCCACTAACTAAAAGGAAGTTAAGCCACAGTTGGTCGTTTTTCACTTTTTAATGTAGTCTTATACAACTTTCGATTCTCTATCTTTTGATCTAAGAATCATTTTTCTATGATTAATAGTTTTAAAGATACAGAATATTGCTGAGCAGTTAAACCACATAAATTTCGTTACTTCCTTAATTAAAAAGCGGCTAAGCCACAATACTTCTCTAGAAAGACGTTAACATACTTTACCGGCAAATTAATATATATTTTTTTCTAAATTTACTTAACTAAAAGTACGTTATCTAGTCATGCTTGACTAAAAAGCAGCTAAGCGTCTTTAACTACCTTCATGTATTGTGTCATAGAAGTAACCATCTGAACATCGTACCTTAACTATAAAGCAGTTATGAAGAAAAACTACACTAGAAAGCAGTTATACGCCAATAGCGGCTTTTAAGTTATGTATTGAAAATAGTATTGGCTATATATCAATCGTTAGAAAGCAGCTAAACGACAGTACTAGACTAAATAGAAGTTAAACGCTTGTGATTTTCGTTTGCGTTTGACCAGCTAAGGGTATAATTCCTTCACTTCGGGTGCTAATAGCGGACGGACGAGCGGCGAGTCTTTTGCTTTTTGGCGCCACAATTACGAGAATGGCGTATAATGGCATAAAGGTAAGCTGACATTATTATTTCATTTATTGTAATAAATAGTTATTTGTAATATTATTATAAATGCGAAAGTACGTTTGACTGTTTGTAACTCTTTTAAGAAAAAAGGAATGAATGGTTTTTAATTTATCTAACTTTATAAATACCTGTTTTTATTACCATAATTTTTTTCTGTATTCCACAATACCTGCACAGATAAAACGCGTACTGCTAGTTTTCATTATGTACCTACCTTTTTCAAAAGGGTTTTAAAGTACCTACTGTTTCTAAGTTCATTATAATTGTTGTTGTATGTATCTGTTTCGATTGTTGATTGTTTTATACCTACTAATGTAAGAGAGATGCGTCGTATAATTGGTTTATTAGTTAACTGATTATATTTCATTGTATTTTAGACGTTCCTGAGGATCATCAAGGATCCAAACTATGATGAATAGTGTGTTGGTAGATCAGGAAATTCCAACTGCACAACGCCTTGAAACTAAACAGCATGCCATCTACACGCAATTCCACTTGAGCTCTAATATTAGCCAAAAAGAATCAAAGTACGCCCACATGAACAATAACGATTTAGTTAATCTTCTCTACCAAGAACCTTACTCGATGACAATCACAAGTGTATAAAAAATAAAATGAAACACAAATAACATATAATTCCAGCCAACCAGAAGAAACTCTAAAGCTTACAATAGCTCAACAGCTTGAAACATATTCTCTATACTGCCACGAATCGATATCCTTCTACGATGCCATCTTCGTTAAGAATCTGCCAACCATGTGATGAAGTTTTTAGTGATGATACTGAATATGGTTATGACATGCAAAGACAAAATACAGTTTCAAACCCTAAAAGTAACCCAATATTGAAAAGGAAAACAATCAATAACTAAAATGTTTCCCAAAAAATTAAAACGCGACGATATACCCAAGAATTTATATTAACAGATGAGATTATTGGATATTGGTTACCTAAGACGTACATCTTTATCTATTATTGATTCCTCTATTTCTACGGATTTAGTAAATTTAGCACCACCATCTTCCACAAAGAGAAAGAAATATGATACTAGCTTCAAAGATAGATTAATTGAGAAGGAAAAGGAACGCAGAAGCAAGTGCAATGTAAAAACAGGCTATGGTATGAAGTGTACCAAATGTTACTCAACTATATCGAGGAACATTTGGATATTAACAACAAGTATTGGATGGTGACACATTCTGAAAGAAGATTATTTATAAGAAGTAATTATGCGGTAGCAGTTTCTAAGAGAAAATATGTTCAGGAGCCTAAGAGAAATGCAAAAAAAAGCTTTAACTTTACAAAAGAGTGATGGAGTTTTAAAGAAGGTATATATAGGTGTATACCTATAAGGTGGTGGTGGTGGAAGGCGTATATATACTGCAAAAAAAAAGATAAAATATTGGTTAATTCTCTTAATTCTGACAAAGATATTGATAAACGGGGCAAGCACGTAAAGAATTCAGCTTTTAATAGAGATATAAATATTATTACGGACCATATTGAATCTTTCAAATTCAGCTGCACCGCTCTATCGTCGTGAACAACTCTTAATTGTCGTTATTTGGCCAGTGAAATTAATATTACGTTTATACATAAACGTAATATTTGACTTTTTGTCGAATACTGATTATTATTAAATATGTAGGTAAATGGGATCTCATTACTTAATAAGATTTGTAAAAGTTTGATTAAACTTTGTTTTTTTTTATATTGTTTAATTAATAAAAAGTTATTTGATAAGTTCTGACTGTCTATTCTTTTTTAATAAATAAAGTTCTGATTTTCATAAAATAGTTTTTAACTTCTCAACTTTTTACCCGTAAGTGCTCACTTAAAAGGCAGTTAATTGCGAGCGAGATGTCTTTAACTGCCTTCTAATTAAGCAATAGGAGAACCAGTATAAAAATATGTTTTACAATGCCGAGCTTAAAAGCGTTTAAAATCCCATAACTGCTTTCTAAGTAAGCAAAGTTAGGTCTTCCAAGTGTTAGCGACTAGGCTAAAAGTCTGTTAAAATCCTTTAACTGCTTTATAACTAATTATATTTTGATAACTTATACTGTAAGTACAAGACGTGGCGGCTACAAGAAATTGCATTGCTATAAAGCAGTTAAGGTATGGTTAGCGGCCTTATAGTGCAGTATATTATGTAAAAATGAAAAAAATTGCTTAGTTAAAAGTTAGAAAATGAATTTAAATAAAATATAATAAATATAAATGAATGAAATATAACACATATTGTGCACAAAGACTATGCCTACATATACAACTTGCAACCTTGTTCCTATGTAGCATATTTTTCAAGAGACATCAATTCCCACTTATTTTTGCGTTTTCTCGAAAAATACTTTTTGCACTTAGCTGCGTTTTAGTTAGTGGACGGCAGCATAATAATGTATCTTTTTTTTTTTTTTTTTTTTTTTTTTTTTTGTGGTAGGTAAAATCATCCAATGACGAATCCCGCCCTTGGGTGGGGCGGGAAACAGTGTCAGACTTTTACTGACTAAAAACCTACCTTTCCATTCCTTGCCTTTATCCTGGGGCCTTTGGTGACAGTCTCACATAACCTTTGGCCCCAGTAGGCTTCGGCCCTGCTGGACCCCTACAGTTTGCTGACAACTCCTTGAGGCGCGCGGGAACGGTACGCGCCGTAGACGACCTGAGCTCGGACCGGTCTGTTACCGGACGGACGGACAGCGAGCTACCCATTGCCCACCGTCCGCGAGCCCGCGCCTACGGTGGCCGGAAATTGGGATCGGAAACCCGGCGGCGGCGGCGGCGTGTCCGCCTTTGCCTAAGGCGGTCGGCCTCCTCCTTTACTAGCATTACTGCTTCGCAGAAGGAGGCGACCGCCTGCCATTCCTCCTCGCTCCGGAGCATGGCTTGAACCAAGCCCCGGCGCGAGAGATCGCCGCCGATCGCCCCCACGAGGACACGGCGCTGCTCTTCCCAAGCGGGGCACACCTCGACTGTGTGCTCCACCGTGTCCACCGGGCGGTCCGCACAGTGGCGACACCCGGGCGTCGTCTCCGCACGAATCTTGTACAGGTACGGACCGAACTTGCCGTGCTCGGTCAGCACCTGCGCCAAACGGAAGGTGACGACGCCGTGGGGCCTTTCCAGCCACGCCTCAAAGAGGGGCCTTACCGCCTCGATCGTGGCGTGCCCAGCACGAGGTTGCGACAATCGCTCTCGCCATTTCACCATGAGATCCCGCCGGAGCTCTGTCCGCCATGCCGCGACTTGTCGCGGCAGCGGAGTTTCGCCCCGACGTTGCATCTCCACGCGTAGGTCATGCATGTGTGCAAGGACTGTTGCCTCCAAATCCCACGGTGGTAGGCCAGCAAGGAGGCTCGCCGCTTCGCAGGACACCGTACGGTATCCGCGGATCATCCGGATGGCCATGACCCTCTGGCAGGCGGTTAGCCGGGCCGCCACTCGCTTCCGTAGCGATGGCGCCCACACCGGCGCACCGTAAAGGGCCATGGACCGAACGATGCCTGCGTAGAGCCTCCGGCAGGAGGCGTCTGGACCCCCTAGGTTCGGCAGGAGCCGCTTGAGCGCAGCCCCAGTCGCATTCAACCTGGGAGCCAGACGTCGGAAGTGCTCCTTGAAGTTCCACCGGCTGTCGAGGACGAGTCCCAGGTACTTCATCGTCGACCCGACGCCGATGTGAACTCCTCCTACCGTTAATTGGGAGCCCGGAGGTGGCGCGCTCCGAGGGCCGTGAAAACACATGGCCTCGGACTTGTGCAATGCCACCTCGAGTCCCAACTGCTGTATCCTCTCCACGACTGTCGCAACCCCGCGCGTCGCTAGTTCGACCGCCGCCTGGTATAATAATGTATCTTGGTTTCTCTATTTGCGAGGATGTTTTGATTGACCAGGTATGTTTAGTAGTTTTAGGTAAAGCCGGATATTCGTACAGATCCCAATTTCTGAATATCATCTGGAGTGGTCGATCTTTTTCTAATAGTTTCAGCAAACTTATTTTTTCTTTGTCAGACACTTTAACGTGCGGTACGCGCCAAATGATTTTATTTATCTGAACGTCTTCTACAATTTCACCGGTGTTAAGTTTTACAGCATTCAGGTTAGTGTTGCTTCGTAGCAATATCAGTTCGTGCCTACAATTGATCACGACTTTCTTGAAATCCTCTGCGAAACCGATGATGTTACAGAGTGGTATAGAAGCAGAAAAATTACCACCATTAATGTTTTTTGTACCATCAATATTCCAGCCCCATGAATTAGATGTCTTTGATTCGTTCTCATTCATTGATATCAACGATTTCATGGTGGTAGTTACGCCAGCATTTTTTATTCTATCAATTTCTACTCCATTCAGCTCGTACCTTATATCTTGAAACAAGTAGAGTAGAGCATTATTCGTGAAATGAACACTAGTGACTTTATCTTTCATATCCTTTTTGCTTACGATAATGGTTCCTTCTAAATACAAGGTACTCGCTGATGGAAGAATGTACAAGTCCTGTTGGTTAATAGGTATACGAATTTCGTCATTTCTATTAAAACTAGTTACATAGGGCTTGTAAGAATGAAATTCAATTCCTTCAACCGTATTATCAGAAGTCGGAGCGGATAAAACGTCTAAGATATTCATTTTAGCAAACCAATCACTTTGAGAAATGCTTTGTTGTCTTTAGTTAATTTTATTTTCTTACAGCGAGCTCTTATTTGGGTGGATGCTTGAGGGGGACTGATATTTTGAATTTGTTGATGCGCATATTTATTGTAGTCAATCATTTTTTGCTTCTCAGGTGCAAATACAGTTGCACTTCTTCACCCCGTAAATTTATTAAGCGGTTATTTATATCAATCAATCGGATATGTATGCAGCTTATGTTGTTTTGGTTGACTGGAAAGTATATTGCGTTTTTTGGAATTTCTATAATTCTATAACCAGGAGGTACGTTAAGTGCAAATTCGTGAATTATGTGACTCGGTTTTCCGTTTGTGTACGAGCCGCTTACAATATCACATTCGATCCTGATCACTGTCGTAGGTAAAATGTTGACTGGAAACTGTGACACGTGCCATTTATTTGGTTCCAAGATCTGCTTATCAAAACCTAATAAATTTCTGATAGTATTCTCTTTATTAAAATTTATGTTTTTTGTACAGAATACAGTAGTTTTTAACGTATTGTTATTGCACTGCAGTTTGATTGATGCATCTTTAATTTTAGATTTTAAGTAATCATTAATATCTTGCAATTCGTAGGTGCCTTCTGGTATTTCAATAACTTTGTTAGAGTCATAATAAAACTTATTATTCGTTTTGTCGATGTTTGGAATAGAATTAAATGTTGAGAAATGCAATAAGGCACACTCATACTGTTCATTTAGTTGCAATGTGTTAGGATAGTACGTAGATAAAGTTGACGAGTTTCCAGTTATTGACAATGTGAATGACATCTTGCAAATGATTGAAATAAAAGAAAATTATAATTTTTATACGTTTTTATTCCAAAAAGTCCTTAGATATTCTAAACATAAGTGCCCACAGTTTTCTGTGTTAAATTTCTGATATCTAGTATAGTTATAAAAAACATTACATTTCTTAAAATATCGCATTAGTTCCAATGGAGGTTTCAAATCCCCAAAGCTATCAAAATATTCACAATAGTGGTTAATTTTAACATAAGCTACCCAATGTGTCCCAACATTCTTATAATTATCCAAGTTAACGACACCGCATTCAATCCGTTTTGGCACCCTTGGTAATTGATCCTTCATGTAAACTCCTCGAAAGTAGGGGATGTCACGTGCATACTTTTGTATATCTACATTAGTTAGAGGACGATTAGGTAGCTTATTTCTTAGTTTTTTGAACATTTTATAAATAAACCTTTACCATTTTTATGTGACTTAATGTATAAACCCTTGCCTAACTTTAAAGACTCCATAGCCTTATTGTGTCTTACTGTTTCTTGCAAATTTTGCTGACTAGCTTTGTAATCGTTAACAGTTTTTGCAATACCCGCCGCACCACCAGCTAAAGTACCTAAAGCCGATAAACCAGCAAAAATTGGAATCAAAGGTAGAATTCCTCCAGTTTTTGGTAACGGTATCACTCGCGGTATTCGAATCTTTGAGATTTTTGGAAATATTTTTTTTGCCGCTGCGTAAGCAACGTTGATTAATGTTTTGCTATCCTTTGGATTCAGTTTCTTGATCGTTGATTTTATTTTTGACACGAAGTTCTTAAACGTTTTAACGCCGGCACCAGATTTCAATTTGGCTTTCATAACTTTGCTTACTATCCATGAACTCAGTTTTTCTCCTTTTCCAGCATCTTTGGACTTAAGTCTTTGTTTAGCCATATTTAATAGTTGTAAATCGGCTTTGTGGCGATTGGTTAAGTCTGTATGGTTTGCATAAGCAATGTCGTGATGCATACAAGCTTCGTCTAGCTTATTTACACCTCGATCACCTCGTTGTAATCGTTTCTGGAGTTTGGTTCCTGGTCCGCAATAATTGTAACCAGGCAAATGAAGTTCAAACGGTAAATTATTAATTAATGTATTAACTAGTTCACCTCCTTGCATTGTCCGAATTGTAATGATGAAAATAGTGCAAAAATAATGTTTATATTAATATTATTTTATCCTACGATTGCAGTTTTGTCAATCCAACTGTTTTCTTCATTGTTTAGACCCAACCATTTTACGAAAATTTTTGATCCTTTTCTTTTTAAAACTCTTTCTATCAAATAAACACCAGGAAAGTTGGATTTTTGAAGTTCTTGCTCGTAAAAAGTTCCCAATATAGCTTGCTTTCGCTGATCTTCTAAATGATATGTAACAGGTATGGTAAAATTAATCTTTTTTATGGTAAATATTTCAGTTGACCAATTAGGTGTATAACCTTTCTCAAACTGGTGTTTGTATTTACTGATCCGAACAAAATCACCCACTTTGAACTTAGGTTTTCTACAAATAGAGGAATGTTTAAATGATTTTCTTATATTTTCTGCTATAATGGACATATTAGCTTTATTCACTTCGATTGGCTTAACTCTAATTGTTCGATGTTTTGTATTGTTATATGTCTTTAATATATCTTGTAACGGTAAATCTAACCATTTATAGTTTCCGTTCAGACTAAAATATTTATATAATTTATTTTTAATAGTTTTAATTAGTCGCTCAACAATAGAAGCTTTTTTGGTAGAAAATGATGAGTAATGGTTAATATTGTATGACTTCATAAGCATCTGAAATGAGTTGTTATAAAACTCTGTTCCCATATCTGTTTGTAAATTATCAGGTTTGCGTTTGCTATTAATTAATATTTTTTTGAATGCATGAGTAACATCAAGTTTATTTTTTGTTTTTAATGGCTCCGTCCAAGCATACTTTGAGAAGCAGTCAATCACTACTAAAATGTAATTGTAACCTTTATTATATTTCTTTAGGTTTTGCATGTCCATCAGATCAGCTTGCCATAAGTCATCGACTCCCTTTAGAATGACAGGACGCCTAAGAAAATTTCTTCGTGCTGCTTTGTGTATTTCATTTACAATTTGCTGCTTTGCCATTACGAAGGTTTTTGAAGTAATTTATCTACCTCTGCCTTAGTATAAAACTTATCTTGCAAATGAGTTAAAATCTCAGGTATCTTTGCTTTTAAAGTAGCCTGAACTGTACCCTTAGCGTCTTTCATGATTTGAGAACGCAATAAACCAATCATATTATTAAATTCTTTTAACATGTTAGCATTTAAATGATCCACATAATCCTTGTTCACAGCATCGTCTGATTCTACCGGATACCGAATTCCTCTCAGTCTTGATGTTTTTAAATCAAAATCTCCGTTTTCTAATTTTAACAATGCATTCTCATTAAACTCAAATAACTCCGAAAAACGCATTCTTTTGTGAATGTAGTGTCCGAATTTGTCTACGTTCATGTCTAGGTGTATTGTATCGAGAAGCTGGTAATAAAATAAACACATTTTAAAATATTTATTTATTTATAACTTTACTTTCACGCAATTCTTCAATGATAGATATAATTTCATTATCTAATCCTGTGTTACCAGCATCTCGAGATGCAATCAATAATTTTAATCTATCCACCAGTTCATTGGGATCGTCCCAATATACAAAATCTACGTTTTTCTTCCACATTTTTGTTAAGGGTAGTCCTTTTCCCTGCGATTGGTGCTCTTGAATTGTACTTCGTAGTTGGAATAGAGGCTTAATAATTTGCAAATATTTTTGTCCTTTATTACTTTTTATTGGTTTACCAGGCTCATAGTCTCGTCGATGTGCATTTGTGTCTAGTAGCATCGACTTATAATGTTTCATATCACTCTCTGTAACCAAGCTTAAATCTACGTTCTTTTTCAACAGCAACTGTTTTAAACCAGGCGTATTTCGGTATTTGCGTCCAGCCACGATGATATACTCATCGCTGATCGTTATACGAGCAGAACCTAACATCAATTTGCCGCCTTCTACTCTAACACCAAACGGAATATCTGACAGTGCTTCTGAGGACACTGACCAGGACGACGTATCACATCCCTGCTTGTTTTCAACTAATGATTTATACGAAGAGTCACTTTCCATATCAGATTCAAAATCGTCTTCATTGTTTCCTTTACTAATTGGAACTTCTTTATGTAAAGTTTTATCGATAAATGGAACTTCGGTTTCTTCATTTTCTATATTATGCAGGAGAGGAGCCTGCTTACTGACATTAGCAATTAGGTTGAGTGGTTCTGTTACCGGCTTGAAAACTGATTCCAGCACTTGCTGATTGTTAATCTCAACATCTCTCATCTTTCGTACTTTCTTCTTAACAGCTTCTGCAGCCTCAACTATTTGTCTTTTCAGTGATTTTTCCATAATAACAAAAAAAGTTCGTGATTGATTATGCGTTGTCTGAAGAAGAATAATAATATAGCGAGGGTACAGGTCTTAAATATTAATATTTTTAATCAAAGACAACAAAAGTGTCAAATTTATTTCTGTAACATCCTTTATTTTTGGAGCAATCCTTATTAATTACTACATAATTGAAGGGTTCACTCCATATTTTTGAACACATTTCACGAAATTCAATCCATGACATATCAGTGTTGACATGTTCTTCATAAATATGTCGTAAATTAATTTCATCTTGTTTAAAAAGTATGATTAAGTTCGCATTGTCTCTTACTAACTGCTTAGGGATTTTACTGTATGTTTGGTTTAGATAAAAACAATCAATGCATTTGTGTCTTCCCATCGCAAAATAATCACGCATGTTACTTTGATTTTCACAAGCAACATCATCAAAAATAATCACGGAGTTGGGTTTTGCGTCCTGAACGCTTAGTACCTCCTCATTTCCCTGATATTTCTGGAGGGAAATACCAGGCACCCGTTGCAAAACTCTTTCTAAAAAAATGTACTTGGGTTGGTGCAGAGTTTTTGAATAAACATAAACATTTTCAAATCTTAATCCGTTTTCGTGTATAAGAAGACCAATTAATAAATTGGTTTTTCCGCAGTTGGACGGACCGCAAATGATACATCGTACTGTGTTAGGCAATAATTCTCCATGACGAAAACTAGTCTTACAAATATCATCGCAGACTGTATTAACATGCAGCGATTGCGGTTGTTTTACAAATTTCATGATTACTGTCGGAAATGAACCGATTGAAAATGAATGAATGTATATAGAACGTTAACATTTATAAACTTACCTCTTTTGGGTTCCTGGTCATTGATCGAGTCGATTGTTCATTATTGAGCATTCTGTACCACCCTTCAGAGCGATAGCGAGCTCGCAAGATCATTGGTCGTGTACAGTAATGCACTAGAGAGTAAGTAAACGGAGAATCGAGTTGATGGTTGATTTTTCATCGTGCTCCTAAACGCGGCATACTAGCCAGCCGTACGGAAGATAGTGTTAAGAAGCAGGTAACTAGTTATTGGTCGAGTTAATCGTTCCTAATACACGGTCCATCAAACTGTCTCGTTCGAGTGGAGAGTCGAGTCGATTGTCGATTATTGGGCATTCTATACCACTATCGGCAGCGAGGCGCACTCGCCCGAGCACTTGCCGATAGTGGAATAGAATGCCCAATAATATACTACTGCCTCTGCGAGTTGGTTCAGCTCCTCATACGCCTTCTAAAGGTTCAGAACCCAAGAGTTCTTGAGATATACTGACCCATATAATAATACTCTATTAGTAGTACAGTACAGATGTGAGACACACAGAACTGTTAGGTGTATCGACACTTGAAGGAGGTCAATGTCCAACAGTGGATGTCTTTCAGCTGAAACGGTAATGCTGATATTCCATATTGTTTTGTTTTGATATTGAATAGTTAGTATGTCAATTTGTTATTTTATAGGTTTCAAGATTGGAAAGAGTGTGTTATTGGGTGGCAGCTTATAGACTTCTCTATGAGATATCAAAACCACCATGACATCAATCGCCCCATGCTGCCAGAAGTAGGAACAAGTGGAGAATCTAATATACCTGCACCGCCACCCCTTCCGCATCATACCCCGCAACATTCCTGTGAACCTTCTCCAGCAAGATATAAAATAACATCATCAGTAGACAGACGAGCTGCGAATACAGTTAATCATTGCATATTTGTTGACTGTTTCGAATCAGAACGTCTCCTTATACCTGCTGCCATAAAGGAGCTTGTACTTTAAAATCACAGGTTTTATATACTACCAGGAGCACCAATGTGTAATTATCACTTATATCATGGTCAGTGGTTAATTCCCTCACAGTTAAGAGACTTTACTGGTATACAGTTGACCAGACAGTTTGTACCGATGTATTAGGGATTTAATCACCTAACCTTAGAAGATGTTGCTTCAAGAAACTGCATTAAATACCTAAAGACTACCAACACTTCATAATGGGATATATTGAAATTAATAAATAATCTATCTGACTGAGGTTGTCGTTTTATTTAGATATTGTGACATCAATGTTGCAAGGCCATAAAAGCATTTATTTTACGTTTTAATTTGCAGCTGTTCCGTTTTGTTATTAACTAACATTCATGTTTTGTACCTACATTAGTGATTGTGGTTATTTTAGAAATTGCGAGTAGGTTAGACATAGTTTGTAGGTTATCTCCGTTTTTGTTTAATTACTTCAAAACTCGGGTATTTGTGTGAAAATGAACACTTTTATTTAATAGTATATAAAGCGTTCTCTATAATAAATAAATATTTATTGTGTTTCAATTTGAGATGGATTTCCATACATTGTTGGTCATGATCCTTTGAAAATTGTTGTAGCCGCCATCTTGAATTTTAATTTTGACCTCATTAACGGCTTAAGCACCATCGAAAACCATGAAAACGACACCCATGACGGAAAATTTGAAAATTTTCGCAGCCGCCATCTTGAATTTTCATTTTGACCTCACTTTCGGCTTTAGCACCATCGAAAACCATGAAAAAGACACCCATGACAGAAAATTTGAAAATTTTTGCAACCGCCATCTTGAATTTTCATTTTGACCTCATTAACCGCTTTAGCACCATCGAAAACCATTACTGGGGCCAAAAATTATGTGAAAATGTCACCAAGGGCCCTGGGACAAAGGCAATGAATGGAACAGGGCAGGTTTTTAAGGATAAGAGGGTAAGAGTCTGGCACTATTTCCCGCCCCACCCAAGGGCGGGATCTGTCTTGGATGATTTTACCTACCATAAAAAAAACCATCGAAAACCATGAAAACGACAACCGTGACATAAAATTGAAAAATTTTCGCAGCCGCCATCTTGGATTTTCATTTCGACCTCACTATCAGCTTTAGTACCATCGAAAACCATGAAAAAGAAACCCATAACAGAAAATTTGAAAAGCTTCAGCGAAAACTATAAAAAAAACTACACCCATGACAAAAAATTCGAGCTCAAACCCTTATAGGTCACGTTACCTACCTACAAACAAAGCAAGCTTGTATTACAATCATTCCAAAAAAAAATCAGACAACTTGAGAACCTCCTCCTTTTTTGGAAGTCGGTTATGTATATCATAAATGCAATAAATAAAACATGTACCCCAATAATATTTTATTAAAATATCATTGATGTACCCACTTCAGTTTTAAATATTTTGTTTTTACGTTTCGTCGTCTTCATAGATACATTTCTATGGTCGTCGGTATCTCGACGCTCGAACACTATGCAAACATCAATGTGTGCGTGAACGGTGACCGCGCGCATCTGTCGCTGTGTGAGTAGCGCCTCAATACCTAATCTTCACTCGCGCTCGTGGCGAATATGAGCCTTAACAGTACAGTTTATGTTGGTTACGTGCAGAGAGATGTTGTCTGAATGAATTAAACTAAAATTCAGACGTCATTTGAGTTCAATCTGGACCACAAAATACGAAATAACGTGTCATCTACACACGTTATCTCTAATTTGTGAAGAGACGTGAGGCAAACTGCCCTGAATCTTAGTTTAATGATTATGGTATTCCAAAATTTAGATGTCCTTGGTATCCAATCTGGATCACAAAACACGGAGTGGCGTGTCAACAAACGTTATCTCTAATTTGTGATGAGACATGAG
This sequence comes from Leucania comma, assembly GCA_958295575.1. Taxonomy (NCBI): domain Eukaryota; kingdom Metazoa; phylum Arthropoda; class Insecta; order Lepidoptera; family Noctuidae; genus Leucania; species Leucania comma. Next base: position 2,823,255 of record OY282462.1, on the reverse strand, counting down.
GCAATCAGTCCTAAATTTTAGCATACTGTGTTCAGATAGTTTGCTTAGTAAATGTGAAGTGAAAATGTGAAGTTGTGGCTTAGTTGCTCGCTTAGTATTATAGTGGCATAGTGGCATTGCGCAAGAACAGAGAGATGTTGTCTGAACGAATTAAACTAAAATTCAGACGTCCTTGGAGTTCAATACGGACCACAAAATACGAAATGACGTATCATTTACACACGTTATCTCTAATTTGTGAAGAGACGTGAGGCAACCTGCCCTGAATCTTAGTTTAATGATTATGGTATTCTAAAATTTAGATGTCCTTGGAATCCAATCTGGATCACGAAACATGGAGTGGCGTGTCAACAAATGTTATCTCTAATTTGTGATGAGACATGAGGCAATCAGTCCTAAATTTTAGCATACTGTGTTCAGATAGTTTGCTTAGTAAATGTGAAGTGAAAATGTGAAGTTGTGGCTTAGTTGCTCGCTTAGTATTATAGTGGCATAGTGGCATTGCGCAAGAACAGAGAGATGTTGTCTGAACGAATTAAACTAAAATTCAGACGTCCTTGGAGTTCAATACGCACCACAAAATACGAAATGACGTATCATTTACACACGTTATCTCTAATTTGTGAAGAGACGTGAGGCAACCTGCCCTGAATCTTAGTTTAATGATTATGGTATTCTAAAATTTAGATGTCCTTGGAATCCAATCTGGATCACGAAACATGGAGTGGCGTGTCAACACACGTTATCTCTAATTTGTGAAGTGACATGAGACAATCAGTCCAAAATTTTAGCATACTGTGTTCAGATAGTTGCTTAGTAAATGTGGCTTAGTTACTCGCTTAGTATTATAGTGGCATAGTGGCATTGCGCAAGAACAGAGAGATGTTGTCTAAATGAATTAAACTAAAATTCAGACGTCCTTGGAGTTCAATCTGGACCATAAAATACGAAATGACATGTCATCTACACACGTTATCTGTAATTTGTGAAGAGACGTGAGGCAAACTGCCCTGAATCTTAGTTTAATGATTATGGTATGCTAAAATTTAGATGTCCTTGGAATCCAATCTGGATCACAAAACACGGAGTGGCGTGTCAACAAACGTTATCTCTAATTTGTGAAGAGACATGAGGCAATCAGTCCTAAATTTTAGCATAGGTACTGTGTTCAGATAGTTTGCTTAGTAAATGTGAAGTGAAAATGTGAAGTTGTGGTTTAGTTACTCGCTTAGTATTATAGTGGCATAGTGGCATTGCGCAAGAACAGAGAGATGTTGTCTGAACGAATTAAACTAAAATTCAGACGTCCTTGGAGTTCAATCTGGACCACAAAATACGAAATGACGTGTCATCTACACACGTTATCTCTAATTTGTGAAGAGAAGTGAGGCAACCTGCCCTGAATCTTAGTTTAATGATTGTAAGGTTGGGTTTTTGCCTTACTACCGACTTACCCAGCGGTAGTTAGCATGAGACTAAAGGGTGCATTTCGCATGAGGTGTTGACTGGAATAAAAGATATAACTTGTCTCCACAATATATATTTAATAATTTGCTACGCTGGTTACAGCCCGTGACAGGAACATAATATATATGGTAAGGTTAGAATAAAGGAACTTACATGGAGTGGTCTAAATTAACCTTAACTATGAATATCCAGTAGTCGCAGCCAGTAGCGTCATCCAACGCAGTTCATCCAAGATCCAATGCCATGCGCTGTATTCGGAAACTGTCGCCTAGCTGTCCACGTGATGATTGTTCGTCAACAATTCATGTGCAGAGTTGTAGCTTCATATTTTGTAACTAATATTATTGGGAAACGATTTTTCCTTCTAACACATATCCATGGGATATGGTTTGATTAAAATAAAATAATATCTTGGACCCTGTCAAAGAAAATTCACATGTTGAGGAATTCCAATGCACATCTATTATGTATTATGCTAAGACAATATTCATCCATCTGATCTAAAAATACTCACAACGTCCTGGGTATTATCATTTTAAGCCTCACGTTGGTTCCACGCCTAGTCTTTGACATCAGTTTGTGTTTTAAATTAAAAAACTCTTATATTCAGTCTGCAATAGACTCGCAACGAAATGAGAAAAGAAAAGACGTCATTCTGATTTTATCATATCTGTCAATTTCTGAGGCGAAGGCTTCATCCATTTTGCCTAGTCGAACATTACTATTTAGTTATATCAAATTTAGTAAATAGTAATTAATAACGTTATAATTAATGTATTTAAATAGTATAACTTAATAATCGAAAAAAAAGAAAAAAAACGAAATATATCGATTAAATCGTGGCGCCATCTGACGGGCCTCAGTCAGAACTGTTATAGTTTATGATCAGTGACATTAAAAGCAACTAGAGGTCGCTACTTACCTCAAACCGTGATTTTAAGTTTTTTAAATGTTACAATACATCTCACTCCGGTTAAAAAAAAATTTAAACTAATTTTTTTTTCTTTTTTCTTAGCATGTGCATCAAGAATCTCTACATGGTCTAAGACAGAAGGTGATACAGTCTGAAAACACATTTTAATCAGACCCTAAGCTCGTATGTGGTGTACCATACTATAAGTTGTGATTTATAAAATACCACATTAGAATACTTGCCTGCCTTAATTGTTGTGTTTCCTTTTATCCATCCATCCCTCCTCTAAATTATTAAAATTGACGTTATTGATTTTGAAAAAAAATACCTTTTACCCTATCAGCATGCATTCATCCCCTTTCAAACTCCAATATTTACACGTCTATATAATTTCGTGCTAATATTTGGAAAATTACACAACAATGTACGAAATTAGGAGTCTTCATAATTTACTTTGAAATGAATTGAGGATCATTGTCAACATATCCAAAATTAGATACTCCATTTCCATGTACCAGAAACGATTATCCCAGAATTTTTGCAATAGCAAAGCCTGTTGCGTTCCGTATAGGAAGCAACATGACATATTTACTGAAATAATCAAATAATGTTTCTTTTGTTAGGCACAGAAAATGGCCGTAGCAAATCACAGCAAATTGCTTCTAAGTTTAAAATGAATTGCGGACCATTGTCAACATATCCAAAATTAGATACTCCACTTCCATGTACCAGAAACAATTATCCCAGAATTTTTGCAATAGCAAAGCCTGTTGCGTTCCGTATAGGAAACAACATGAAATATTTACTGAAATAATCAAATAATGTTTCTTTTGGTAGATACAGAAAATGGTCACAGCAAATTGCTTCAAATGGTTTATTAACCTGATTTGGGTTACCCATTAAAAACCAGGTGTTGATGAGTTCACCGGTTTGTACTCTTTACAAGTTTGACAACTGTTAACAAAAGTCTCTACATCTTTATACATAATTATTTTTCCAGAAATAATGCAGTGTTAATCGTTTTTGAGTTTTAAATATTCCTAAATGGGCGCCAGAGGGATCATTATGAAATTGTTTTAAAAGAGGTCACACATCTTCACTTGGCATCACTTGTTTCCAAGAGAATTGTAAAGTTAAATTGTATTTATTTTTTGAATATCGAGATAATTTACCATCTCCTCTAACCATTCTATGAAAACCCTAACACACGAACTACCATCATACTTTAAATTCAATGAACACAAGTTAGTCGGCTAAGTTCAAGTAATGCTGGTGAACTAACTGTCACTCTAGAAATTCTCATTAAATAGTATTGAGAACGAGCTACAATACGTTTGGTAGTTGCACTTTGTGTAATTGGCACAGCTCATCGACAGGTTTCGAACACAAACGTACCTTTTCAGCTGATGTCGGTGCTGGAAAATCATCCTGCTTAATGCTACCTCTCCGAAACAGACCACATAGGCTACGGTACTGCCTGCGAAGCACATCGTTGGTTGCCTTTACATCTGTGGATACATTAAAATATCTGAGTTCATGCAATAATTCTTCTTTACGAAGAAATTTATTTTAAACAATGTTTTTAAGTTAAATAAGTTAATATTAATAAAAGATACTATTAATATGCATCTAATTAAATTAGAGTCTACACATTCAAGTTTTGGTTTAACAATTACAGGTGTAGTTTTCTAAAACAAATTTAACACATGCTATAATCTTATTTTTACACGACTGCCCCAAAAAAGGAGTGTTATGTTTTCAGGGTTCATGTATGTATGTATGTGAGTTTCTTTATTCCACCGTAACTTCTAAATGACTGAACCGATTTACACGTATGATGTATCGTTAGAGTCCATGCATCATCCCGAGTAACATAGGCTATTAAAAAAATATGGAAATACAATGTGGTGGGTAAGATAAATAAATGAACACCCACACATTAAAAAAAAAAAAATTATTCTCTTAATGCATGTGATTGTCGTCTAGGATTTGACGAGTGGATTTCAAAAATATATATGTGTTACACTATTAATCGAAACTGTAGAGTAAAAAAAAATTTTTTTTCTTTACCAGAAGTTGTAGGACTAATTTTGGCTATGGTGACCCCCGTAGTCAAAACTCATTTATATACTTTACAAGTCTTTGTTTGAGTAACAAAAAGACATTAAAACCAAATTTCAACCACCAAAACGGCATATAGGTTCAAAGAAAATTGGGTGTTACATTTTATATTTATGACTCGTCTTCTTCTTCCTGCCTTTTTTCCCATGTTATTTGTGATCGGCGCTACACGTTTTCTTCTTCCATTCTGCCCTGTCACCCGTCGTGCTATCACTAACTTCCTTCTCTTTCATATTACTCTTCACACAATCCATCTATCTTTCTTTTGGCCTCATATGTATACTCATAACCCTTTTAGTAACATGTATTTCATCCTTCCTCTTTACATGACCATACCAAGACAAACGATTCAAACTTCTCTCCTTTTTTGTCAACCCACACATCCATCTCAACATTTTCATCTCCACTACATGCTATCTTTTTTCATCTGTCTTTTTCACAGCCAAACATTCTGATCCATAAGTTATGACAGGTCTTATCACGGACTTGTCGATTTTACTTTTCAACTTGAGGGGCTTCCGTGGGTCACAAGTTGTTCCAGTGGCCTTTTGCCATTTTATCCATCCTGAGTTGATCCGATGTGTTACGTCTCGGTCTACCTCGCCATTTCCTTGGATAAGCGATCCGAGATACCGAAAGTCGGAGCAGATCTGTATGGGCGTTCCGGCAAGAGCTAAGAGCACAGGACCGGAGAGAACGCCGAATCGCAGTCGGGGGACTTTTTATACTACTTATAAGAAAGTATTTCAGAGTGGTCCCCCGACTGGGATGAAAATTTCAGTTTTGTAGATCAAGTAGTTTCCGAGATTCCGTGCCTTATCAACGAGTGACTACTTTCTTCACTTTTCTAATCATCTTGAATCATCATCGAAACATCTTGTTTTTTTGATTTTTAGTTTATTTTTTTTTTGACATGGCAGTCGTGTTTTTTAATTTTTTTTAATTATTTTATTTTATTTCACATTAATAGTAATGTTAAGTTGTATGATTCCTATAATTGAGTCAATACATTTAAGCTAAAATAACATTCCTTTACTAGTGAGAAGGATTTACACTTTAATAAAAAATTAACATGTGCTATAACCTTATTTTTTCTCATTAATAGTAATGTTAAGTTGTATGATTCCTATAATTGAGTCAATACATTTAAGCTAAAATAACATTTACTAGTGAGAAGGATTTACACTTTAATAAAAAATTAACATGTGCTATAACCTTAATTTTTCTCATTAACAGTATGTTAAGTTGTATGATTCCTATAATTGAGTCAATACTGTCGCGACTAACGCGAATCCATAGACCAAATATATATGTCGAAAATAGGACAGGGCAATTATTTTTAAAAAAGTGCAGAACCGCCGACCTTATGCTGGTCATCGGTTCTGCTATAGCTATAGTGGAATATATTTTAAACTACAGGCAAGCTTAAGGAAATTCAGAAAATGAAAACAAGTAAAACATTTCAAATTAATAGTTTTTTAATCAGACAAACATAGATTCTACTTACAATGTTATGTCTCCAAAAATCGGCAGCAAAGTGAGCTCCGCACTGTAGCTAGTCGCGACGCCCCCGCAAGGGGGCGTGGCGAGCGGCTTCGGGGCTTCGCCCCCTGGCCGCGGAGTCCTACCGCGGCCCGTTAAAACGGGCCCGTCATTAGGTGGCCTACTAGTGGCCTAGCTAATTAGAGCGATAGGGCTCTATGTGTATCTGTATGTATGTGTGTACTGTAGGCGCGTTACGGCGCTACGTTGATATAGCGCCGGCTCTTCACGACACACCGGCGGTCAGTCGCCGCCAGGTGAAATCCCTAGTTACCTAGAGGAAGCCCGGCGGGGGACGACCTGCAACAGGTGTGTCGGCTTGGTACGTACCTACAGTAGGCAGTGAAATACTCGTCTAACCCGCTTCCAGAGCGAGCCGGTCACGTGTTAGACCGCAGTGTCGACTTATGTTTGAGTGTGAGCAACATTATATGTGTGACATTACTCAGTGCACGTGCACCGAATAGTAAGCCTAAGCTATCTGCTCGGTGCGTGAGTTTGGCGAGTGAGTAGTGGTGAATGTATGGGCGATTTGTACCGTGCCTATATTAACTTAGAACACGGTACTTATCGGGATGCGTGTAGTATGTAGAGTCTTATTGTTTGAGTAGGTCGCGTGTAGACTGGTACGACCTACTCAGGCGTCAGTCCGGGGATGTTGGGGACTCACTGCCCGCAATTAGATCGCGGGGGAGGCGTCTCGCGTCAGGTGGGCGCGCGTGCCAGGGTGCCAGGTCGCTGTATAATGTCGTTCCTCACGTAGCGAGGGGCGTCGACGACTCTACGCAAAGCGAGGCGTTGTTGCTTGCGGAGTCCTTCTCGGCTCGTCTCGCTAGTGAGGGCGAACCATGCTGGTGCGGCGTACGTCAATACCGGGCGTATGTACGCCTTGTATATTCCCAGTTTGACGCGCGCCGGGAGTCGGGACGAGAGCACTGGTTTGAGCCTATGGCGGACGACTCTACCCTGCGAGGCGACATTGCGGGCGTGAGGTCCCATAGTGAGTCGTCTGTCGATGGTCACCCCCAGGTACTTAGCCCGGGGGGTCCAATCGATCTCGACTCCGCTGAGTTTCAGACGTGGTGGTAGAGGGCAACAGCCGGTAATCAATGCTTGCGTCTTACCCACGTTAACCGACAGTCGCCACTTGGCGAGCCAGCCGGGAATTGTATCTAGCGCGCGCTGCATCTTCGTCGCCGCGTACTTTGCGTTGAGTGATGTTGTTATGTACGCGGCGTCGTCGGCAAACAGCGCGAGCGTGGCATCAGTAGTTGTAGGTATGTCGTCGGTGTAACGTGAGTAACACGCCGGCGAGACACAGCTACCTTGCGGTACGCCCGCTAGGATAGGTCTAGGGGCGGATAGCGCCCCGTCGACCACCACTCTGAAACACCTGTTGGACAGGAAAGCTTGCACCACTTTTACGACGCGACGGGGCGCGCTTGAGGTGGCTAGTTTGTATACTAGCCCTTCGTGCCAAACGCGCTGCGTTGGTTATATCGTCGGCACCGGGGGCCTTACGTGGCTTGGTTCGTAGGATGGCGCGTCTAACTGCGCCAGGCGAGAAATAGACGGGTTCTTCGTCGGGGGCTATCGGCGTCGCGAAGTAGTCTCTAAGGTGTTGCTCGACTGCTACGACATGGTCGTGCTCAGTGGTTGGGTTCGGGCGGAACTGACGCTCCAGGTGCTCTGCGAAGAGCTCGGCGCGGTCCTCGGCTACGTACTTAAGGGCCCCGTCGTCGGCTTGCAGAGGGCGTACCGGAGCTGGGGTGTTTGTGAGCTGGCGGCACAGTCTGTGTGTCGCCGTCCAGTCACATGTTGCTGAGTCAATACGTTCCTCCCAGCTCTCGGTGTCTAGGGCCTCTAGCTCGGTCTTTACCTTTGCCGCAAGTCGATTAAGTTGTGTTTTGATAGTAGGGCAACGCAACTGTTGCCACTGCTTGCGTAGGCGCCTCTTGAGAGTGATCAAAGCATGTACTCGGGGAGGTAGGGGGGGCTGTAGCCCTCTCCCCTGCGGCTGGGATGTTGTCGTCACCTCTGCCAAGGCGCTCTTCACGCAAGCAGTGATGTCGTCCGCTAGTAGGTCGACGTCTGCGGCGGCAAAGATGGGCCGAGTTGGCGTAGTGGTCGCAAGCTTTTCAGCGAAGGACGTCCAATCCGTGCATCGACGTGGCGCTAGGGGTTTCACTCGGGTCGGCATACCCGATAGGACGACGAGTACAGGATGGTGATCGGACTGTAGCTCGTCGTCCAAGACCTGTTGCGTGATCTGGCAGCGCAGGCCCGCATGGATCACAATGTCCAGCACGTCGGGCATGTGCAGTGGGTTTTCTGGGTAGTGAGTGGGCGTCTCAGGGCCGGACACTGTGTATCCATGGGCCTCCGCGTCCGCGAAGAGCCGTCTCCCCTCGTTGTTTTGCTGCAGGGCGTTCCACGCCGGGTGCTTGCAGTTCATGTCGCCGGCGAGGATTGCTGGCGACTCGGAGGCTGCTAGGGTGGCCCTCAGCTCGTTGAGGTCTAGTCGAGCCGAGGGCGGCTTGTAGCAGGCATACAAGCGGATGTCCTCGCCGGCAACGTGCAGTTGAACGCCCTGCACGTAGAGCGAGTTGAGTGACGGTGAGGGGGCCTCCTGGTGGACGACTCTTCTCCTTACTAGCACCGCCAGACCACGGTACCGGATATTGTTCGCTGACCTTTCATCCCTCCTGTAAACGAGGAAACCCGGGAACCTGACCCTATCTTCAGGCCCCAGGTGCGTCTCGCTTATCAGCGCCACGTCGATATTTTGTTCCCTCAGGAGAAGGCGGAGTGGGGCGACCTTGTCCCGAAGGCCCCGGGCGTTCCAGTGGAGCACCCTTAACGGCCTAGCCATGGCACAAGGTAAGTAACTTGGCCAGGCCGTCAAGGATGACCTGCTCCGGGCTCTGCCCCTGTCTGATGGCCTTAATTAAGTCCATCAGCAGTTGTATCGCGCAGGTCGTGATTTCAGAGCTGGGGGCCCCCTTGGGGGCGATGTTGGTGGTGGTCGTGGTGTTGGGGGTGGTAGAGGGGGTGCGTTTGGCCTGCACCCCGCTAGCGCCAGCTTTGACGCTCTTCATCCCCTTCACGACCTGCGTCCCCCTCTGTGGAGGGGCAGATTTCGGGACTTGATCCTCCTTCCGGGTCGCTGGGGGCTTAGGTTTGCCCTTCCTACCCCCACTCTTCCTCTTCCTCCGCCGGGAGGAGGTGGCCTCCCCGCGTACAGTGGGCCTGTTTGCAGCCGCCATCAACGACGCGCCTTGGTCGCGTTCGTGCTCCTGCACTTGCCCCTGAGTATCTAGTGCGGTGGGTTGTTGTCGGCGCGTCGATGTCGAAGTGATGGCGACTGTACCCGCCCGCTTGTTCCGTATCTCCCTTTGGAATACGGGGCACCTGACATGGCACGCTGAATGCGGGCCCCCGCAGTTTGCGCACGTGGCCGGCTCCTCTCTGGGGCGTGGGCAGTCTCTCGCTACGTGCCCCTCTCCGCACCTAACGCAAGCGAGCGGGCGGTGGCACTGGTGCGACGGGTGCCTGAACTTCTGGCACCGGTGACACTGTGCGGGCCCACGTTTGCCACGCCATGCCTCGATCTTGACCCCCCGCATGTTCATGAACACTTGGGTGTCGTAGATCCGACGCACGTCCTCCGTACGCCGCAGCACGACGTGGAAAACACAGCCGGGTTTTCCTTGGCGTCCCCTAATGTGACGCACGTACTCCGGCTCGTATCCTAGTACGCGGAGTTCCTCCCCTATCTCCTGGGGGTCAGTGTCCGCTGGCAACCCCCGGATGGCTACCTTTACATTCTTGTTCGCTGGTAGGGAGTAGGCGAACCAGCTGACGCCCTCTTCCTTTTCCAACGCCGTTAGGTATCGCTGGACCAGCCGATACTCTTCTTCTGACTCGGGCGAGAATCGAACCCCCGAGCCGTAGGGGCGAGCGTTGGGCGGCCGGCCTAGCTTGGAAGCCAGTTGCCTGAAATGCGACGCCCAATTTGGTAGTTTCTCCACTACCAGCGGTGGGTAGCGGGGCTTCTTCCTTTGCCCCTTTGCCGGTGCCGATTTTATTTACATTAACAGGTAGGCCACTTACCTTGTTATATGCGTCCGTGTTTGCCTGGGGGGAGCGGGTGCCACAGTACCGCTTGGCTCCTTCCGTTGCCTCGTCCGAGCTCCATCTGCGACGTTGAGGCCTGGTCACTATCTCCAGGTCTTCCGTCGACGGGGTTGGGGACATCGGGGTGTCCAGGTCGTCCGTGTCTCTAATCACTACACACCGACGCGAGCGAAAGACTCGAGCTTGCACGCGAAGAGCAAGCCGAATAAACGGCAGGCGAGTCGTAAGCCGAGGCGCGGGGCGCAGTTGGCGAGACGGGAACGGGTGGCGACGCGGGCTGCACGGTCGCCGTGCGCAGTCTCGGGTCGCGAGTAGAGGGCCCTGCTCTAACCGCCAACGATTGACGGGGAGCAGGAGCGAGAGGGTGCGCGGTCGGGGCGCGAGTCGCGGCGAACACTGCGGCTGAAGACACTCGCGTTGATGGTGGCGCCACGGGGCGAGCGGCGGACGTTGTCGGAACCGACGGTGGAATGCAAGTGATAACGCTATCGGTAGCCGCAACGCGCGCGTACGTAACCGGGCGGGCCGTGTGTTGAGCTTGGTGGCAGCTGTGGTCGGGTGGGGGAGCAGCTCCTGCCGTTGCCTGCCGCTGGGAAGTCTTGGCAGCCGGTGATTTTCCGCTCCCCGTAGTCCTTTGCAGTCTACCCTCATCCATCTTGATGTTGACATTCAAATTTTTCTTTGTTCCACTAACGGTCGTTCGTGGAACAATTTTCGGTTCTGGACCGGGCAGCGCCACCCGGACGTTCGGGAGGGACGCTGTCCGGTTCAGTACGGGCTGGTTTTCGACAGGAGACATGCCTTGGCCGGCGCCTCCACGGTCCGTGGGATCGCGGGCGCCTGGCCTCGTCTTCATTTTCTCCGTTGGCTTCATCTTTTTCCCGGTTTATTATAATTTTTATTAGAATTAGAATAGCCTCCGCGACCACATCGGTGTCAGGACACCTGAGGACACTCGCGAGAGGCCTTCCCTTCGTGCTGTCGCCGGTACAAATTTGAGTTTGCATCGTCGACAACACAAACGGTTGGCCTAATTTGAATCCGGGTCCGTGCGGCGAAGCGTAGGTAGACGTAAATCACTTTTAATTACACGGAATACAGTGGCACGTCCAAACTACTGGGCTACTGGCCGATCCGTGAGCTCCGCGCTCAAGTTACGCCTTTTATAAACTCGTTCGCCCCACCCGAAGCGAACGTCACTCACAAATCAGATAACGTTTAAATTTAAATACTAGGTTTTTTAGCTAAGTATTTACAAAACAATGTTCCAAAATTTCAAATTATTTAAAGCTAATCACAATTTAATTTTTAGCAGCAATTATTAGATCTAATTAGTCACAGTCTTGACATTATTCAATGTCAAGACTATTACCAACCGAATCTGAGGATATTTACTTAGAGACAAAACTGTTCTACATATTGGCACTGTTTAAACATATTTGTTGATAGTAATTAGGTAATTATTTTATAGTAAATCAATTCAATCAATTAGGTAACAAAATGAGTTTTATAATAATCAACCAGATAATCTTCGCGGCGACACGGCCATTCTGATACGCGATGCGTGCTCTGCATCGCTTCATGTCTTCTGTAATAGAGAAATAAACTTTGTGAGGCCAGGCACTTCCACAGTACACTCAAGCCTATATGTAAGGGTTACAGCAGAGATGTTCATTTTACCAACCACCAACCAAATGTCAAAAACCAGTACATCAAAGACATACGAACAGAAGACTCAAATGACAGAAAATCAAAATAAAAAAATGATAAATCATGCAGCTACGCAACATCATAACACACAAAAAACAATACTTCTAGCCACAGCCTTAGTACAGATAAAAACATTCGACGGCACACCATTATTACTGCGAGTTTTATGTGATCAAGGCTCGGAAGCCTCACTATGCACGGAAGAGGTAGCTCAACTCTTAGGGTTCCCGAGAAAAAAGATAAAAGCCGAAATTAAAGGTATTGCAGACAACACTCCAAAGACCTCCAACTACATGATAGACGTCACACTCCAACCAAGATTTACAAGTAAATACAAGTTATCAACATCGCTGATCGTATTACCAAAACTGACTTCATCAGTGCCTAAACAAAACGTTACTCAACTAGACCCTCAAAAATTAGAAAACAAAATAATTGCTGATCCAACTTATTACAAACAAGGTCCAGTTGACATAATCTTAGGCGCCGAAGAATATAGTAAAATACTATTGCAAGGGTTCGAAAAAATAGACAACGGCATTATCACTCAAAATACAGAGTTCGGCTGGATATTGTCCGGGTTATGCCCAACGGAACCATGCAATAAAATAAAAATATTAAGTCTAATTACTCGTGCCGAGGAAATTCAACTCAACAAATTCTGGGAACTAGAAGACATCACCGAAAACCACCAATTAAATAAAGAAGACCAACAGTGTGAACAATTTTATAAAGACACTACTCAAAGAAATAAAAATGGGACCTACACGGTCAGACTCCCATTCAAAGACCCTTCCCTAGAGTACGGGAATACGCGTCAAAAAGCAGCCGCTAGGCTAATACAACTAGAAAAAAGACTTGAGAAAAACAAAAACTTACGAGAAAAATATAATGAGTTCATGAAAGAATACATAAACATGGGCCATATGATAAAAGTAAACAAAACAAATAATTATGAAGGTAAATCTTACATTCCACACCAGCCGGTAATACGAGGCAGCCGAAGGCCCAGCTGAATGCGTGCCAGAGGGTCATGGCAATACGCATGGTGCGAGGGTACCGAACGATTTCCCGCGAGGCGGCGACCCTCCTTGCTGGCCAACCGCCATGGGATCTGGAGGCAACAGTCCTTGCACACATGCACGACAAGCGCATGGAGATGCAACGCCGGGGCGAAATTCCACTGCCACGACAAGTCGAGGCATGGCGGACAGAGCTCCGGCGGGATCTCATGGCGAAATGGCGTCAGCGACTATCGCAACCTCGTTCGGGGCGCGCCACAATCGAGGCGATAAGGCCCATCCTTGAGGCGTGGCTGGAAAGACCTCACGGCACTCTTAACTTCCGCACGACGCAGGTCCTAACGGAACACGGAAAGTTTGCCAAGTTCCTGTTCCGGATTCGTGCGGAGGATTCGCCCGGGTGTCGCCACTGTGCGGAACACCCGGAGGACACGGTGGAGCATACTGTAGAGGTGTGCCCCGCCTGGGCGGAGCATCGCCGTGTCCTCGTGGGGGCAATCGGCGGCAGCGATCTCTCTCGCCGGGCCTTGGTTCAGGCCATGGTCCGGAGTGAGGAGGGATGGCAGGCGGTCGCCTCCTTCTGCGAAGCAGTAATGCTAGCAAAGGAGGAGGCAGACCGCATCAGGCAAAGGCAACGGGGCGCTCGCCCCAGCCGCCGCCGGGATTCCGATCCCGATTTCCGGCCACCGTAGGCGCGGGCTTGCGGACGGCGTGCAATGGGTAGCACGCTGTCCGATCGTCCGGTAACATACCGGATCGAGCCCAAGTCGTCGACGGCGCGTTCTGTTCCCGCGCGCCTCAAGGAGCTGTCAGCAAACCGTAGAGGCCCAGCCTGCTAGCTGCAGGCAGGCAGGGTCGAAGCCTGCTGGGGTTAAGGGCCGTTTTCTGAGAGGAAGGCTCAGCCCCGGCATGATAGGCATGAAGGAACGGGGTAGGTTTTTAGTCAGTAAGAGTCTGACACTACTTCCCGCTCCACCCAAGGGCGGGACTTGTCATTGGATGATTTTACCTACCATAAAAAAAAAAAAAAAAAAAAAGCCGGTAATACGAGAAGATGCACTGACAACCAAATTACGCTGTGTATTCGACGCTAGCAGCAAGTCGAGCACAAAAATAAGCCTAAATGACAACTTACATAAAGGTCCATGATTACAACAAGACTTAGCTACTATACTATTACGATGGCGCAAACACAAAGTTCTGGTTGAATGGAGTTCAAATTGATTATGCTAAGACTGCTAAAAACCTAGGGGTGATCATGGACTCGTACTTATCGTGGACTGCCCAAGTCGCTGAAGTCAGTCGCAAAGTACACTATACGTTCCACACGTTGAAATGCCTTCAGAGTTTTTTGCCCTTGAAAACCAAAATCTCCCTCGCCCAAACACTCATTCAGCCCATCATTGACTACGCTGACGCCTGTTATTTGGATGCCACCGAGGAGCTTTTAAATAAACTTGAGCGTTTGCAAAATATTTGTATTCGTTTTGTCTTCAATCTTAAAAAGTATGATCATGTCTCAGGCTCTCGCAAGATACTCAAGTGGCTCCCTATTCGACTTCGCAGGAACTCTCGAATATTGTGTTTGCTATTTAACATCCTTCACAATCCTAAAACGCCCTCCTATTTGCGGGAACGCTTTTCCTATTCACGTCCTTCTGATGCACCTTGCAGGTCGCATCTAAGGAATCTCCTTAAATCCCCTCCTCACTCCAGCAATTTCTATTCCTACTCCTTCACTGCGCATGCAGTACGATTGTGGAATTCTCTACCAACTGACATTAGGGCCTGCCAAACTCTTGCAGTCTTTAAAAGTAGAGTAAAAGAACACTATCTTTCTCTTCCGTCATAGTTGCATATTAGTATGTATTATATAAGTATGTATTCTTGAGATATTTATTTTACTTTGTGTATGTTTATATTTATAATAGTGTGTTTTTATTTACATATTATAATTGTTTATTATCAGTAATTGTGTGTGTACTAATTTTCCTTCTACTATTACACACGGTGTCTACTTCTCTTTTTTTTCAAACTATCCTTTCGCAGGTGTGCTGGAAGAGATTTCTTTAGAAATAAGCATCACCTCTGTACCTATTTATCTGTATTCTTCATTTTTTTTTTTTCCTTTTTTATGTGTGTGTACAAAATTGTTAAATAAAAAAAATAAATAAATAAAGTTGCATTTATGGCAGACATAGAAAAGATGTACCGTTTCATAAAAATACATAAGGATGATCAACCCTTTCAAAGAATATTATGGAGATGGACAATTAATCAACCAATAGAAGAATACGAATTAACTACGGTTACTTATGGTACCACTGCGGCACCGTACTTAGCCATAAAGACACTTCAACAGTTAGCAAAAGACGAACAAAAAAACTACCCCCTTGCTAGTAAAATCACCCAAACAGATTTCTATGTAGATGACATATTGTCGGGAGATGAAAATATAGAAAAGGCAAAACATTTACAAAACCAATTAACTAACATGTTACGTGCTGGCGGATTTAACTTGAGGAAATGGTCGTCAAATAGCGCAGAATTGCTAGAAAACATCCCAGTAGAAAACGTGGATGACAAAACGATAAAACTACCCTTAGATGAAAATAGGAAGTCGCTAGGAGTAATTTGGTCACCAAAAGAAGATAGCTTCCAATTTAAAATAAACATAACAACTAGCGAGAACCCAACCAAAAGATTTATCTTTTCTGAAATCGCAAAATTATTTGACCCACACGGCTGGCTACAACCCGTCCTAATAACCATGAAACTGCTTATACAAGAGATCTGGATCAGCGGCATAGACTGGAATGAAAAAGTGTCAGAAAGCACGAATAAGAAGTGGACCAATATTCAACAACAATTAAATCATCTCGAAAAAATAAGAATACCTAGATGGCTACAATATACTACAGGTGCGCCTATTGAATTACATGGATTCAGTGACGCATCAGAGAAGGCATACGGCGCAGTAGTGTACTGTCGAACAAAGGTCAATAACACAACATATCATGTGTCATTATTGCAAGCCAAATCTAAAGTAGCTCCCAAGATACAAAAAACGACCTTGCCTCGACTCGAATTATGTGCAGCAGTATTATTGTCAAAATTAATAAACAAAGTAAAAGCAGCACTTAATTGCAAAAATGTCTCCATCCATTGTTGGACTGACTCTATGATTACTATGGGATGGATTAAAGGAGAAGCAGACCGATGGCAAAGCTTTGTCGCAAACAGAGTGTCAGAAATACAAAAAACATTACCAAATGCTACCTGGAATCATGTTGTTTCCGCAGATAACCCTGCTGACGTCATATCGAGAGGCATAGAACCCATTAAATTGCAAAACTGCGACTTATGGTGGAATGGACCGCAATGGCTTCACACAAATAAACTAATACCGACGAAAACAATACCAGACACTAATGAAGAAGTTAAACGGTGCCTTCAGACAACCATAAACATTAAAAACAAAAATGATGTCATGGAAAGATTTTCCAGCTTCACTAAGATGGTGAGAATAATATCATACTGTTTGAGATTTATAAGAAGAAAGAAAACTACAACGCAACTGACCTGCGAAGAAATATACTGCACAACAAAACAAATTTTAAAACAAGTACAAAAAAACGCCTTTCAACAAGAATACCAGATACTACAAAAAAGACAATCAATGAAAAAAGGAAACAAGTTGTCCAGTTTAGATCCGTTTATAGATGAAGATGGACTTATCAGAGTAGGCGGTAGACTCCAACACTCTCAACTGCCCTACGACCAGAAGCATCCTGTATTATTACCCCACAACAATCACGTGACAACAATAATAATACATGATGCACACTTAAAAACTCTACATGGAGGCATTCGACTCACACTATCATATCTAAGACAAAAATACTGGGTCATTGGCGGAAAACGAAAAGTAAAAAGCTACATAAATAAATGCGTAAAATGTATCAGGTACAAAGCAGAAACAGCCAAACAAAAAATGGGAGCACTACCAAGACCACGTGTGACACAATCATATCCATTTAGTCACACCGGATGTGACTTTGCAGGACCTATACAAGTGCGAACAATGAAGGGTAAGGGCCACAAGTCGTATAAAGGCTATATAGCAGTCTTCATATGCCTTGCAACGAAAGCCATCCACTTAGAATTGGTAGGAGACTTAACAACAGAGTCGTTTATCGCAGCGCTCAGGCGATTTATGGCCAGAAGAGGTCACGTGCATCACATGTACAGTGACAACGCGACCAACTTTGTGGGAGCAGCCAATTTCCTATACAAAGAACTTCTAGAAATCACTCAGTCACCGCACTTCCAAAATACATTAACTAACATAGGCACGCAATGGCACTTCATACCGCCAGCAGCGCCACACTTCGGCGGAATATGGGAAGCAGGAGTAAAATCAATGAAGCACCATTTAAGACGAGTCATAGGAGACAGCACCTTAACTTATGAAGAATTATCGACATTCCTTCACCAAATTGAAGCATGTTTAAACTCAAGGCCATTATGTATTCAAACAGAAAACATTAACGATAACATAGTATTAACACCAAGCCATTTTCTCATTGGGCGTGAAGCAGTGGGCGTGCCTCATCCAATAGACAACATTAATACGGACCTCATAAACCGCTGGAAGCATATACAAAAGATGAAAAAAGACTTTTGGAATAGTTGGACGAAAGAATATTTACAACAATTACAGCAGAGATATAAATGGAAGTCAAAAGAAGAAAACTTAAAAGTCGGTACAATTGTTCTAATTAAAGATGAAAACATAAGCCCAAGTAAATGGCCCTTGGCGAAGATTAAAGAGATTCACCCTGGACACGATGGCGCCACCAGAGTTGTCACCCTCGAGCGATCGCAAGGGGCGGACCAAAAGAGAACAATACATACCTTGATCCCACTACCAGTAAACGAAGACATAGACACGGCGGGAAGTAAACAAACAACAGCGCCTGCACAAACTAATTTAACAAGACTGAACACACACAAGATAACACATAGACAGCGTGCTGTGCAAAAATCGACAGGCAAGCTGCAATGTTGGTTTATAACTTTATTACTGATATTACAAACTGTAACTTCAGCTTCAACTACCTATACTATCAAAAACTTAGACCCAGGATTATATATAGAGCAAATGGGGAACGCTACATTAGACAGAGGAACCTTTAGAATAGAAACAACCTATGAAAGACGCACGTTAAACCACAATTTAGCAATGGCAGAAGACGCTTTAAAACAATTCAAAACATTATGTGATTACACTTCTACAATAAACAGCAACACACATTGCGAGCAATATTATCATCACCTACAAGAAGAAGAGGAAAAATTTGAGAGGACACATGAATACTTAACGGAAATCACCAATACAAGAAAGAAAAGAGGTTTTTTAGGATCATTAATGACTTCAATATTCGGCGTAAATGATGAAGTATACAGAGACTTAGAGTCACTACAAAAGAACCAACAAAAACTTATAGACTCAGCAAATCATCAGACAAAATTTATGATTACTGCCATATCGACAGTGAACCAAACGGAAGAGAGAATAAAACAAAAATTAGACAGATTCCAAACAAAACTCAATCAGGCATTGAGTTACATAAATGACTATAA
The DNA here is from genome assembly GCA_958295575.1 of Leucania comma. Classification (NCBI taxonomy): domain Eukaryota; kingdom Metazoa; phylum Arthropoda; class Insecta; order Lepidoptera; family Noctuidae; genus Leucania; species Leucania comma. The sequence goes on along the minus strand of OY282462.1, from coordinate 2,804,697 downwards.
TCGATGGTACAAATCGATTGACAGTAATCACCTAAAAATTCAAGTTATGCAGTCGTACCAACTGGCATACAACTATATAACAGAAATCAATGATTACTACTCCGGATTAATGGAAATATACGTCACGAAAGCGACAGTATACAGTGTGCTTACTCCAAAAAACATAGCAGATGCAATAGATAACGCAAACAGCAAGATACCGTCAAATCTTCACATCATGCAGACTCAGTTACTGGATACCAGATTAACCGAAAACGACACGCATATTACAGTATTGTCGTACTTTCCGATTACAGAAAAGTCGAAGTATACCTTAATACACGTTATTCCCATACCAATGAAAAACCAGGATGGTTCGTTTACAAGCATAGATATTTCACAGACATTTATGGCAATAGATTACAATAATGAGAGATATTTTGAATTAACCGACGAAGAATACAACAAATGTTTAAATAGACTCAACAACTTTATTTGCTTTCCGTCAAAAACATGCAATTAAACAAAAATTGCATTGTTCGCATGATCATACAAGACGACAACTCTACGTGCCCTACGAGAACTTACAACATCAAAAAAAATATTATTTGGAAACAAGTTCAAATGAAAAACACTTGGATATACCTAACGAAGAAAACAGAGACAGTGTCCATTGTGTGCGATGGAGAGAGAGAAGAAGGTTCCATCCACGACATTGGAATAGTACAAACCACAGAAAATTGCATTATTAAAACCACGGCCACTACATTAGTAGCTAGACGAGTACATTCAGTCAATGTCTTAGCGTCCTTTAGTAGACCCCTTATATTTCATTTAGATAATAATAGTTCTGTAATTAGTTTACATAACGATATTTCTAAGGAACAAGTAGTTTTAGATAGTTCTAAAGATATTTTCAAAAACTTAATAGACGAAGAAATGAGCCAAAAGACAACCCTAGACAACACTATTTGGACCACTATCAACACACAAACTTATGTCATAAGTTTTTCAACTTTATTAGTACTTTTATGTTTTTGTTTATTAATTTACTGTTTTGCTCCACAAATAGCGGCCAAATTACGTGCCGGTGCTACCGTTGCCCGTCTTGATGCCTCTATAGGCATCAAGACGGGCAACGGTAGCACCGGCCAGTAGCTCCCACGACGAGCTTCCTGCTGCACCACCACGACCACGTGCACACACTTACGCGCAGCCGGCTCCTCGGAGGCAGTCACCGGCTCTATATGAGATGAAGACCTTGAACACCTACTCTTCTGAGACGCGCCAAGATGTTCACGCGAGGATGTGAACATGCCGACGCAGCAGGACAGTGACCGCGGTGAACCCAAATTGACGTCAATATTAGTTATTTGTTACTAAATTATTGGACTACATCAGCTGTTTCACACAAGTGCGTTAATATAACTAATATACTCATACATGTAAATATATTAATATAAATAGCGTGTAAATCTTTAATAAAGTCTCTTTCTACGCTTCAAGCAACGCTGTTTCTGTACGACGAGACCATCGACTCCTCTCACTGTTACTGCGCCTATAAATGGTTACCGATAGCTCAGGTCTTACCCAGCCTAAGTTATTGGTCGGTCCGTGAGGCTGCGGATCGGCAGTGAGAAAATCCCATCCGATACACCTTTTTTCCTTCCCATCTTCCGTTTGTTGCCTTAGGTCTCATGGTAACAGGCTTCCCTCACTATATATATACGTATATATTGTTGCTATATGGTTAGGGCTAGGTTGTTAGGTGCAGCTAGGGTTGTTGTTAGGTTACAGTCACCCCTTTTACTGTACGTTTAGGTAACTGAATGTACAATAATGATAACACATAAAGGGGACCTACTGCTCATCTCACATGAAAACAGTAAGCTTTGTTTAATAAATCAAGCTGCTAATTGTTTCTGCTCATTCCACATGACAACAGTAACAGTTTTTTAAAGGGGAAGGATAGGTGTGTGAAAGGTCGATGCTGTTTAGAACAGAGGTCCTAAGGATAACGGGATAGGTCGATGCTGTGCTCTGGGCGGTCTCGTACGCCGTGGTACACAGGGGACATTTATTTCTTTTAGGATAGGCTTATTAAGTGGCTTATTGGACGGCTCCACACGCCAATAGCATCTTTTTGTTAAAGTAAAATAGTTGGCTTATTGGACGGCTCCACACGCCAATAGCATCTTTTTGTTAAAGTAAAATAGTTGGCTTATTGGACGGCTCCACACGCCAATAGCATCTTTTTACCGCAGCATTGCATTTTTTTATCTTTTTGGCGCAGTCGCGCCAGAAGGAGGGTTATGTTTTTCGAGAGTATGTATGTATGTATGTATGTATGTATGTATAATTGTTTGGCACGCTCTGCAGCCTCAACGGCTCGATGGATTTTAGCTTGAGAGGTGTCGTTAGATTCGTATTTACTGTGAGAGTGACACTGGGTATATCAAAATAAAAAAAAACAAAATGGCGGATTTTTAGCGCCAAATTCAAATGTTTGGCATGCTCTGCAACCTGAACGGCTCGATGGATTTTACTTTGAGAGGTGTCTTTAGATTCGTAATTACTTTGAAAGAGATATCATAATAAAATAAAACTAAAAAAATAAAAAATAAAAAACGGTAATTTAAAAAACTAAAAAACCCGACTGCTTTTCTGAGCATTCATGAAAAAGCCCTAAAACAAGAAAGTCGTTGTACCCGTTTGCACTTATCTATATAATATTTTAAATACTGGCAGTCGGGACTCATTCTAGAAAGTCAGCCTTCTAGTCAATAGATTGGAGTAATCTGCAATGTAATATAGGTATGTGCTCTCAATTCTAGAATGGGTCCCGACTGCCAGTATTTAAAATATTATATAGATAAGTGCAATCGGGTACAACGACTTTCTTGTTTTAGGGCTCTTTCATGAATGCTCAGAAAAGCAGTCGGGTTTTTTAGTTTTTTAAATTACCGTTTTTTTTGTTAAAGTAAAATAGTTGGCTTATTGGACGGCTCCACACGCCAATAGCATCTTTTTGTTGAAATAAAATAGTTGGCTTATTGGACGGCTCCACGCGCCAATAGCATCTTTTTGTTATTTGCTATAGAACAAACAACAAACACAGTTATTAATTGGAAGGTTCTCACCATTGTTATTATTCATTGTTGTCATCTGTGGACGGCAACGCAGCCGATGTGGTTGGTGGTTGTGAAGCTGCCCCGGCGCTGGAAGGCCCGGCTTGCTGATCGTCTGGGGGCGACACGGCCGCCTGGGTAGTTCCTCCAGGTTGTGGTGCGCGCCGCAGTTGGTCATGTGCGACCTTGCGAGGCCGCCCATGGTGTCCCACTACCTTCTTCACGAGATAACGGTCGTTTTCAAGCACCCTGTGAACTTCGTAAGGAGCGCTAAACTTGAGGTCAAGAGAAGTCTGGTTTCTGGGGTTGTTTTTGATCAGAACAAAATCGCCCCTTTGAAATGAACCTGTCTTTATCTTTGCAAGCCGTCTGCATAATTTTTTGGTGCACATGACGTTCGAGAGCTTCAATGTTGATTATTTCTTTGTCCAGGTCAACTAAACTCAGTAACTCTGGTTGGAACACAGTTTTGGCGTCGAGTCAGTAGTGCAAGTGGAGCCACGCCGGTCGTTCTATGAACAGTGCAATTGAGGGCAAGTTGAAGGCTTTCCAGTGCTGTGTGCCAGTCTGGAGTTTCATAGTTTTTTATCATCACGAGACCATTCTTCAATGTTGCCATCACCCGCTCCACTTGTCCGTTTGCTCTGCTAACGCCTGGTGCTTTGGAGTGTATTTCTATGTTGAATGTGTCACAGTAATTTTTGTATTCTCCTAGAAATTCGCGACCACCGTCAACGATTACTTGCCTTGGGGCTCCAAAAAGGTGAATAACTTGTTTTAGGGCCGCTAAAGTACTGTGTTGACTCTTGTCATTAGTGTAACGCAGTAACACATACTTGGTGAAGGCGTCCACCGTAACCACAACGTACTCTTGGTCATTAGGAGTTCCCAATTTACCCGTGATGTCCATGTGTATAACTTCAAATGGAACTATCGGTTTGGCAATGGGGTGTAATTGTACCTGTGTTGCTCCCGATGTTTGCTTTGAAGTTCTGCATACAATACAGTTATCGACAAAGTCACGGATTGTGGTGCTCATTTTGTCAAAATAATAAGTTTCCCTTATTTTGTGAAGGGTCTTTTCCCAGCCTGGGTGTTTGAGGGCACAATGGAAAGTATTGATCAGGCTCCACTGGAAAGACTTTGGTACTCAATAAGTTTTTGTAAACCTGAGATGGCATCTAGCCTCTCAAATTTAAGAACATTACCTTCGAGGAGGTATCCGGGGACATTTTCACCATTATACAGAGGATCTATGATGGGTCACAGATGGGTATCGCGTCTTTGTTCAATATTTATCCAATCCAGATTATTGGTCAAGACGTTGACAGTCAAAGGATCTGGATTTCTGCTTAGGTAATCTGCATGTTGCATACGCTCGCCCTTCCTGTATTCTATTTCGAATTCGAAATTTTGGAGATAGGCCCACCATCTATGAATGCGAGGTAGCAAGTCCTTTTTATTCTTTGAGGCTTTGAGCGCATTACAATCAGTAATCACCTTGAACTGGCGTCCATAAAGGAAGTGCCGGAAATGCTTGATTGCTCGGACTACAGCCAGTGTCTCAAGCTCATATGAGTGGTACCTGTAGCATACACAATCATAACAAACATACAAACAGACACACGCACAACTATACAACCACACACACACACTGTCAAACATCTGTCGTCTCGTTCCTACACTCCACGCAGCGTGCGGGGTGGGGAGAGTCAGTCTGCGTCCCACCGCCGCAGAGTGAAGACGTGTTCTAGTGAGGATAGCGAGCCGATATATAAACTTAGCAAATGGTTCATTACATCATCATACATAGTTATTTCATTGTAGATTAGTGTCTACTACATTTTGGCGACGAGGAAAACTGTAAGTAATTTGTTTGACCTATTTAAATAAAAAGGGAAAAGTAATTCGTTTGGTTTCGTAATTAAACAAACATATTTATTCTTTCAATGTAAGACCCTTTTTAGATCCGTAGCAATTTTTATTTATTTCAACCGCCAATAAAGTATAATCAAACAAATGCTCAGATAGGTAGTTAAAATTTCATGAACCTACCTTTTATTATTGTACCGTAGCTTCAAAAAAAAAAAAAAGAAAAAGAAAAAAAAAACAACCGTTTTAAACTGTTTTTCTTTGTTCCACTGTATGTACTTTTAATTGCAATAAAGAATATAATAAATAATTTTTGCATACCTACTTACCCATCATTTTACGAAATAATTATCCATGGTGGAAAATGAACAATGTATCTTTGTTTTGTTTACCTACTGCTTGTGCACTTTAGACACGGGTACATATTTTGATTTGCATAATGTTCCAGTGATCTACGGGATATGTGCAAGGTTGCCTATCTTCATGTTTTAGTTATGTAAGTACCTCGATAACCGCGCATTACCAGAGCGTATTAATGACAAATAAACTTACAATGTAACTTGCCTAGTCCATCAAAAAGATGGTAGATATTATGGCAGGCAAATAACGCACAGCTGCTACTTTTGCGTAGGGATTGTTATTGTTAGTTATTTAATGATGTTATAGGTAAAACATAAACAGAAATTAAGTTTTAACGTATAACGCTACGCGCGTAGGTATTTTAACAGCAAGAAGTAGTACGATTACGACATATCGTAAACAAAGCCGCATTTTGATATTTATGACTACTTGTATGTAACATGTAGGCTTGCCAGATGGCCGAGAGGTCCGGGATTGCCCCGGAATTTCGCCTCTTATCCCGTGTCTAGTAATTAGACCTTGCTGTCCCGGATTCCGAAATTATTTACTACTAAGGTTTTGGTCTGGGCTTCATCTTAAAATTATAACTAGCGTTAATTACCTACTGTGAATGTAGATAACTATTTAATAAAAGTATGCATTTAAAAATAAATGTTAATTTCCTCTTTAAGTACAAACATAAATATAAAAAAAAAAAAAATACTATGGCCACGGCCCGACACTGTTGTCCTGGAGTGGTCCCGGATTTGATAGGGTTCTATCTGGTAACCCTAGTAACATGGCATTAAATTGCGAATAAAACAGTTATGGCATTAAATTGCGAATAAAACAGTTATGGCATTAAATTGCGAATAAAAGAGTTATGGCATTAAATTGCGAATAAAAGAGTTGTGGCATTAAATTGCGATGACATAATAAGACTATGCATTTGATTGCGTTAATAGTATTAATAATTGTGCATTCGACTGCGATGTAAGGAATTAAGCATTAAATTGCGGGCCATTGAGCTAGTAATAAACATGGGAATTTATGAAATGCAAAGAATATTCAAGCTTCAAGACCTCCAGTAACGAGGCAGCAAGATTGGCCAGAATTAGCCTTGACAAAAAAAGGTCACATGGAGATGTCTGGGTGGATACCCGGAGCCCTGATGGAAGAGGCGCGTTAGTAACAGTGGCGCCGAGGCATTACGCAGCGAGCAACGGGTGTTTGGGGGGTTATGGAACAGAGAGTAAAGTCCCACATACCTCCGTTGAAAAGGGAGGATCCTCCGACCAGACAGGTGTTATGTCTGGTGGGCTATTGCCCGATAGATGAATTCGGGTTTGTTCTATATGTTCCGGTCGCGCTGCGAGTCTTACTTGCGTGATGCAGGATTAGTTCATTTGTGACGACATAGATGTCGCTGCATCGCTCCCCTCCGGAGATCGGAGATCGATGGTTCTTAATGCTTCTTGAGGCGTCGTGATGCGTGCCGGGCCAATGGGGGTTGGTTCCGGTGAGTCGGAGCCGGATTCCGCGTGGTTCTCGGTGGGTCGGAGCTGTCTGCGGTAATGCCCCGGTGAGTCGGGGTGGTGCTGTCCCAGTGGGTCGGGATACGGTGCTGCAGGCTCCGGTGAGTCGGAGTGGTGCGGCTGGCTCCAGTGAGTCGGAGCGGTGCTGTGCGGCGTGGGGCTTGGCTGCTGTCGTCGACCAGGAGAGGTTCTTCAAGGCTCTTCATGTGACTGGCCGAAGGTGCAGGTGTTTGGCCAAGGTCGCTGATGAGGCTGAGGGTGGTGACCGGGTGTGGCCGGGTAGGCATGCTGGTGGTCGGGATGCCCATATAGCCGTGGGTGCTGGCTGTATGGCTCGCTGCTCGGGGGCTGGGGGAGGTGATGATGACGTCACGATGTGGTGGCTGCACGAAGGCTGCGCTGACGTTCTTTGTCGAGGGTCGCCAGTTTGGGGGTTTTGGGTCGTCGATACTTCATCAGGAATTCAGGAAAAGGTCAGGTATTCACATTCCATTTTGATTCTGTAGCTGAGTGTTAAAGTTTACACCCTCTGTCATATAAATTTATCGGTAGACGTAAAACAAAGGATGGCAACATTGACAGGTTTAGATAACGTATGACAGTCTAGTGTAGGTACTCGGTACTATTAATTAATTTTGTAGTTAAAATGATAATAGCTTAATCGAGTTTTATTGCGATTTGCCCAACATCCATTTGCGAGATGATATCTTAGGCCGTGAAAAACTTGTCGCAAGGGTTTAGTTCCAGAAGTGTGACCGCGATACATTTTAAAATTGCTTAGTTCACGACGTTAACAATATAATCAAAACAACCCTCATGCTCGTGAAAAAAAAAAATGAGTGAGCGGGTAGGCCAATTATTTGTGTGTAATTATTATAAATTATTTGACCATGTAATGTGGTGTTTGCTAGTCCAGCTCTTTCGGTTAAAAACAAACGTGATAGTCCGTGACGTTATTGACTTCTACGTGTCGTAGAACATAAATCTGCGGTTGTTTCGGTGTTGAATCGTCGGTTATTTGGATTATTTTATAACCGGTAGGCGTTAAAGCGTGTATCAAAAAGTGAACCTATTCGTTTAATTGGTTCATCTATGACTGTATAAAGACGACCACCGCGGTTTAGTGTGAAGGAATGCGTGAGGGGTTAGATAAATTAAAATTAATGCCTGAACGGGTGATGAATTATTGGGTGCAAAGATTGTTCGATTAAGTAATTCGGTGTTTGTTAGTTTAGTTCTCGGATCAGATATAATATCTGGTGAAAAGATTGCTGTAAACTAAATAAAATCGTGCATAACCGGTATTCATTACCAATGATCTCAGACAAAATAACTCGTTTACATAGTGCGCCTTATTTTACAAAATTAGATTTCGTATCAGGCTTTCAGTAGTGCTTATGACGGCGGACGGCCAGTACAAACATTTGAAGTTTAGAAATGCGATCTGAGTTTTCTAACGGACAAATTTTATTCTCCTAAGCTAATCGGTAAATACCTACTACATAGTTTGAGCAGTCGATATTTTGATTATGTTGGAAACTTTTGAGTTCGCGATCGCGTCGGGAGACTTGAAGTAGTTTTGAGGACGTCGACTAAAGCCGGATTAACGTTACATTTTAAAAAAGTGGAACTTTGTTTTGATAATGAAATTTAAGTTGCGAGGCTTGATCCGTGGCGGATGATGCCATTCGGCATGGTTGGATCCTAGGCGGGTGACGTCAGGTGTGGCTAGATCCTATGCGTGTGATTTCACTGTGTGTGACTAGATTTTCAACTGGTGATGCCAAGTAAGGAGACTAGATCCAAGGCGGGTGAGACCATCGGATATGGCTGGATCCAAGCGGATGAAGCCCTGTAATAGTGCTACATGGAACCTCTTGTCACGAAATCATTTCTCATCGATTTTAGTCGCGTATTCTCTACTGTTGATGACGAAAGATGATGTAGACCGCTAGGTTGATTTAAATATCGTGAGAGATTATGCGTTACGCAATATATAAAATGTGTAGTTTCCTATTAAAAGGGTATGTTTGATCTGACGAATGACGAGTAAGGACCTTTGTTTAGGTTTGAAACGAAGAGATCAATTAAACTAAGTTAGATTCATTTAAAAAGTCGAGATTATGAGATAATTAAGTTCACACGATGATTGGACTTTAGGAGATTTGATTTATAGCCGTAGCTGAAATCAATATCTAGTGGTCACATTAGTCTGTGAGTACGCAGTACTGCGATTAAATCGGTGACTTGGCGATCCTGGAGGGATGCGCAAGTATGGTTGGGTAACTAGAGGTTACTGGGCTATAAGTAGCCAGAAACCACACGTAAAGCTAAATGATTAGGGTTTTGGATCCGTTCGATTGGTTGTGTGTATTGTAAAGGTACCACGTTAGTTAAGAAAGATGTCAGAAAGTCATGTACCAGTCGAAGTAGATAGTGATCACAGTGGTGATGAGCGAGCGCCTAAGTTGTATGGAGCACGCGAGTAAAGTAATCTATCGGCCGCATTAAAGTTGACGGTTCCAGTTGTAATGTTTGTAATGAAAGACTTGATGTGGAGAATGCTTGGTTTATTACACTTAGAACAAGTACATGAGATTACAATATAAAGACGATATTCAGTCCGTCACACCTATAGCGACAAATGACCATAGAACTCACTAGGGTTGTGACAATTAGTATTACTGTCTAGTGATGTGATATTACAACATCCCCCCTGTTAAGTTCAAATTAACCTTTAACAAGCAATATAACATAGGCTGTGCATGGACTTGAATACACTAATACACTTTAGTACATTCAATCAATTTCATCAATTAGCCTTCTAGTTGGCTTTACAATTCTACAAAAACGGATTGACCTTTGACCTAAGGATTGAGATGAATATTCTTAAGGGGCTGACTCCTGACTATCACCTTCCTCTCTCCCCTGCGATGAGTTGGATAACATAGGAGAATATTTGTGCCTTAGGTGAATTCTGTTTCTCTTATACCTAACTCCATTGACATCCTCAATGACATATGACCTTATTACCTGACAGCCTTTGTTTGGCCTGGAATGGCCCGTTCCCTATTATATGGGTCAGACGAATTTTCTCTACATTTTTTAACTACGCTTAGCTCTGCCGGAAGTCATGGTCTGTAGTGACCGTTGTGAGTAGTGGACGTGGTCAACAGGATGGTTCTAGTAGCTAGTACGTGCGCGTTTAGCTCTGATGGAAGTCATAATGAGTGATACACAATGTGATCCACGGCGTTGGCCGGTGGTGGATGCACAGGTGAGAGAGCAATTGTGATTGGTGTTCGGCAATGAGTGCCGTGGCGTTAGAGTAGTTTACTTGTGGAGGCCCCGGTGAGCACTGGCTGGCTGGTTGGCGGCGGCCAAGTGGTTAGACGAAACATTCTGCAACTAAAACGAGTAGAAGGTAGAACGGGTAGAAGGCCTGTGGAAGGTAGATAACGAGAGTGTAGATATAGGCGGAGACGATTCTAGCAGTAGTGAAACCGATTCTAATAATTAATATTATATACAGGAATTAAAACAAATACTAATGATTTGAAAATATATAAATAAAGTTACAAATACATAAATGAGTATAAATAACACCAAAAAAAAAATAAAAAAAAATAAGGGAGAGATGTAGCATACACGATCATAACAAACATACAAACAGACACACGCACAACTATACAAGCACACACACACAATGTCAAACATCTGTCGTCTCGTTCCTACACTCCACGCAGCGTGCGGGGTGGGGAGAGTCAGTCTGCGTCCCACCGCCGCAGAGTGAAGACGTGTTCTAGTGAGGATAGCGAGCCGATATATAAACTTAGCAAATGGTTCATTACATCATCATACATAGTTATTTCATTGTAGATTAGTGTCTACTACAGATACTTCATCAGGAATTCAGGAAAAGGTCAGGTATTCACATTCCATTTTGATTCTGTAGCTGAGTGTTAAAGTTTACACCCTCTGTCATATAAATTTATCGGTAGACGTAAAACAAAGGATGGCAACATTGACAGGTTTAGATAACGTATGACAGTCTAGTGTAGGTACTCGGCACTATTAATTAATTTTGTAGTTAAAATGATAATAGCTTAATCGAGTTTTATTGCGATTTGCCCAACATCCATTTGCGAGATGATATCTTAGGCCGTGAAAAATTGTCGCAAGGGTTTAGTTCCAGAAGTGTGACCGCGATACATTTTAAAATTGCTTAGTTCACGACGTTAACAATATAATCAAAACAACCCTCATGCTCGTGGAAAAAAAACGAGTGAGCGGGTAGGCCAATTATTTGTGTGTAATTATTATAAATTATTTGACCAAGTAATGTGGTGTTTGCTAGTCCAGCTCTTTCGGTTAAAAACAAACGTGATAGTCCGTAACGTTATTGACTTCTACGTGTCGTAGAACATAAATCTGCGGTTGTTTCGGTGTTGAATCGTCGGTTATTTGGATTATTTTATAACCGGTAGGCGTTAAAGCATGTATCAAAAAGTGAACCTATTCGTTTAATTGGTTCATCTATGACTGTATAAAGACGACCACCGCGGTTTAGTGTGAAGGAATGCGTGAGGGGTTAGATAAATTAAAATTAATGCCTGAACGGGTGATGAATTATTGGGTGCAAAGATTGTTCGATTAAGTAATTCGGTGTTTGTTAGTTTAGTTCTCGGATCAGATATAATATCTGGTGAAAAGATTGCTGTAAACTAAATAAAATCGTGCATAACCGGTATTCATTACCAATGATCTCAGACAAAATAACTCGTTTACATAGTGCGCCTTATTTTACAAAATTAGATTTTGTATCAGGCTTTCAGTAGTGCTTATGACGGCGGACGGCCAGTACAAACATTTGAAGTTTAGAAATGCGATCTGAGTTTTCTAACGGACAATTTTTATTATCCTAAGCTAATCGGTAAATACCTACTACATAGTTTGAGCAGTCGATATTTTGATTATGTTTGAAACTTTTGAGTTCGTGATCGCGTCGGGAGACTTGAAGTAGTTTTGAGAACGTCGACTAAAGCCGGATGAACGTTACATTTTAAAAAAGTGGAACTTTGTTTTGATAATGAAATTTAAGTTGCGAGGCTTGATCCGTGGCGGATGATGCCATGCGGCATGGTTGGATCCTAGGCGGGTGACGTCAGGTGTGGCTAGATCCTATGCGTGTGATTTCACTGTGTGTGACTAGATTTTCAACTGGTGATGCCAAGTAAGGAGACTAGATCCAAGGCGGGTGAGACCATGGGATATGGCTGGATCCAAGCGGATGAAGCCCTGTTATAGTGCCACATGGAACCTCTTGTCACGAAATCATTTCTCATCGATTTTAGTCGCGTATTCTCTACTGTTGATGACGAAAGATGATGTAGACCGCTAGGTTGATTTAAATATCGTGAGAGATTATGCATTACGCAATATAAAATGTGTAGTTTCCTATTAAAAGGGTATGTTTGATCTGACGAATAACGAGTAAGGACCTTTGTTTAGGTTTGAAACGAAGAGATCAATTAAACTAAGTTAGATTCATTTAAAAAGTCGAGATTATGAGATAATTAAGTTCATACGATGGATTGGACTTTAGGAGATTTGATTTATAGCCGTAGCCGAAATCAATATCTAGTGGTCACATTAGTCTGTGAGTACGTAGTACTGCGATTAAATCGGTGACTTGGCGATCCTGGAGGGATGCGCAAGTACGGTTCAGTAACTAGAGGTTACTGGGCTATGAGTAGCCAGAAATCACACGTAAAGCTAAATGATTAGAGTTTTGGATCCGTTTGATTGGAAGAAAGATGTCAGAAAGTCATGTACCAGTCGAAGTAGATAGTGATCACAGTGGTGATGAGCGAGCGCCTAAGTTGTATGGAGCACGCGAGTAAAGTAATCTATCGGCCGCAGTAAAGTTGACGGTTCCAGTTGTAATGTTTGTAATGAAAGACTTGATGTGGAGAATGCTTGGTTTATTACACTAAGAACAAGTACATGAGATTACAATATAAAGACGATATTCAGTCCGTCACACCTATATCGACAAATGACCATAGAACTCACTAGGGTTGTGACAATTAGTATTACTATCTAGTGATGTGATATTACAACATCCCCCCTGTTAAGTTCAAATTAACCTTTAACAAGCAATACAACATAGGCTGTGCACGGACTTGAATACACTAATACACTTTAGTACATTCAATCAATTTCATCAATTAGCCTTCTAGTTGGCTTTACAATTCCACCAAAACGGGTTGACCTTTGACTTAAGGATTGAGATGAGTATTCTTAAGGGGCTGACTCCTGACTATCATCTTCCTCTCTCCCCTGCGACGAGTTGGATAACATAGGAGAATATTTGTGCCTTAGGTGAATTCTGTTTCTCCTATACCTAACTCCATTGACATCCTCAATGACATATGACCTATTACCTGACAACCTTTGTTTGGCCTAGAATGGCCTGTTCCCAATTATATGGGTCAGACGAATTTTCTCTACATTTTTTTTAACTACGCTTAGCTCTGCCGGAAGTCATGGTCTGTAGTGACCGTTGTGAGTAGTGGACGTGGTCAACAGGATGGTTCTAGTAGCTAGTACGTGCGCGTTTAGCTCTGATGGAAGTCATAATGAGTGATACACAATGTGATCCACGGCGTTGGCCGGTGGTGGATGCACAGGTGAGAGAGCAATTGTGATTGGTGTTCGGCAATGGGTGCCGTGGCGTTAGAGTAGTTTACTTGTGGAGGCCCCGGTGAGCACTGGCTGGCTGGTTGGCGGCGGCCAAGTGGTTAGACGAAACATTCTGCAACTAAAACGAGTAGAAGGTAGAACGGGTAGAAGGCCTGTGGAAGGTAGATAACGAGAGTGGAGATATAGACGGAGACGATTCTAGCAGGAGTGAAACCGATTCTGATAATTAATATTATATACAGGAATTACAACTAATACTTATGATTTGAAAATATATAAATAAAGTTACAAATACATAAATGAGTATAAATAACACCAAACAAAAAAAAAAAAAAAAAAAAGTAAGGGAGAGATGTAGCATACACAATCATAACAAACATACAAACAGACACACGCACAACTATACAACCACACACACACACTGTCAAACATCTGTCGTCTCGTTCCTACACTTCACGCAGCGTGCGGGGTTTTTTTTTTTTTTTTTTTTTTTTACGGTAGGTAAAATCATCCAATGACAAATCCCGCCCTTGGCCGGAGCGGGAAATAGTGTCAGACTTTTACTGACTAAAATCCTACCCTGTTCCTTCCCTGCCTTGGTTCCAGGGCCCTGGTATGCATTTTCATACCTTCCCAGAGCCCCAGACTAGGCCTCGACCCTACTGGGCCCCTACGGTTTGCTGACAACTCCTTGAGGCGCACGGGAACAGTGCGCGCCGTAAACGACTTGGGCTCGGTCCGGTCTGTTACCGGACAAACGGACAGCGAGCTACCCATTGCCCGCCGTCCGCAAGCCCGCGTCTACGGTGGCCGGAAATTTGGATCGGAGTTACGGCGGCGGCTGCGGCGTGAGCGCCGTTGCCTGATACGGTCAGCCTCCTCCTTTGCTAGCATTACTGCTTCGCAGAAGGAGGCGACCGCCTGCCACTCCTCCTCGCTCCGGAGCATGGCTTGAACCAAGCCCCGGCGCGAGAGATCGCCTCCGATTGCCCCCACGAGGACACGGCGATGCTCTTCCCAAGCGGGGCACACCTCTACCGTGTGCTCCACCGTGTCCACCGGGCGTTCCGCACAGTGACGACACCCGGGCGTCACCTCCGCACGGATCTTGTACAGGTACCGCCCGAACTTGCCATGTTCGGTTAGTACCTGCGCCATGCGGAAGGTTATGACGCCGTGAGGCCTTTCCAGCCACGCCTCAAAGAGGGGCCTTACCGCCTCAATCGTGGCGTGCCCAGCACAGGGTTGCGACAGTCGTTCTCGCCATTTCACCATGAGATCTCGCCGGAACTCTGTCCGCCAAGCCGCGACTTGTCGCGGCAGCGGGGATTCGCCCCGGCGTTGCATCTCCACGCGCAGATCGTGCATGCGTGCAAGGACTGTTGCCTCCAGATCCCATGGTGGCAGGCCAGCAAGGAGGCTCGCCGCTTCGCGGGATACCGTGCGGTATCCCCGGATCATCCGTATGGCCATGACCCTCTGGCAGGCGTTCAGCAGGGCCGCCGGTCGCCTTCGCAGCGTCGGCGCCCACACAGGCGCCCCGTAAAGGGCCATGGACCGAACGATGCCAGCGTAGAGCCTCCGGCAGGAGGCGTCTGGACCCCCCAGGTTCGGCAGGAGCCGCTTGAGTGCAGCCGAAGTCCGATTAAGTTGGGGAGCCAAACGTCGGAAGTGCGCCTCGAAGTTCCACCGGCTGTCGAGGACGAGTCCCAGGTACTTCATCGTCGACCCGACGCCGATGTGAACTCCTCCTACCGTTAATTGGGAACCCGGTGGTGGCGCGTACCGAGGGCCGTGAAAGCACATGGCCTCGGACTTGTGCAATGCCACCTCGAGTCCCAACTGCTGGATCCTCTCCACGACTGTCGCAACCCCGCGCGTCGCTAGTTCGACCGCCGCCTGGTACGACCGTCCCCGCGCCAGGACCAGCGTGTCGTCCGCGTAGCAGACCACGCTGACCCCGTCGGGGAGGTCGGCGCGCAGCACGTAGTCGTACCCGATGTTCCACAAGGGCGGCCCTAGTACCGATCCCTGTGGGACACCGCACGACATCTCTCGCCGATTCAATTCTCCCTGATGACCGGGGTAGATAATGTACGCAGCGTGCGGGGTGGGGAGAGTCAGTCTGCGTCCCACCGCCGCAGAGTGAAGACGTGTTCTAGTGAGGATAGCGAGCCGATATATAAACTTAGCAAATGGTTCATTACATCATCATACATAGTTATTTCATTGTAGATTAGTGTCTACTACAGTACCTACTTTCAATATCGGTCGTACGCATACTGAAGTACGCTACCACGTGCTGCCGTCAGTTAATAATTTGAACTAGTATCGCTCCAAAGCCAAGACTACTAGCGTCGGTAAATAGTTCAATGGGTTTCCCTTCTTGGAATATTGTTAGGACCGGTGTAGAAGTTAGATGACGGATAATATTTTGACATGCCTCTTCATGAACATGAGTCCATTGCCACCCAGCGCCTTGTTTAGTCGATTCGTAAAGGGGAGCCATAGTTCGAGCGAAATCAGGTATAAAGCGACGGAAATATCCTGCGAGCCCGTTAAATTGACGAACCTGTTTGACGTTAGTCGGTACCGGGGACTTCAGTAAGGCTTCGACCTTTTTAGGACTGGGACGAACTTGGCCATTTTCTATCACGTTACCAAGGTATTCGATAGACCGTTTGAAGAATAGACACTTGTCAATATTAATCGAAAATCCTGACTCTCGTAATGCTATGAAAACTCTTTCCAAGTATCCGAGACCAGATGAAAAATCACGACATTTACAAATAACGTCATCGATATACACTTGAGCTAAGCTATCATTATGGGCCTTGTCTGCACTACCTGGACTCAAAAGTGGACCTAAGGCACGGTTAATGCATCTTTGATACACTGAAGGTGCGTTACACAACCCGAACGGCATGGTTTTGTACTCGAATAAACCATCTGGAGTGACAAAAGCTGTTTTCTCTATAGAGTCAGCTGCAACAGGGATCTGTTTATTAATACTAATATTATAAAGAGGTAAAGTTTGTAAGTTTGTATGTAGGGGGTAATCTCTGGAACTCATGATCCAATTCTAAAAATTTTTACACTGGTAGAAAGCTACATTATTCCTGAGTGTATAGCTGCTATAAATTATTTTTATAACATGTACATTAACCGAGCTATCACAATTTTTGTTTTGCAAGTCGGAAAAAAAATACCTCATAAAACAGAATTATTTGCGTGCGCTGCCTAGAGAGTTGCTTAAAATTAAAAACAATGTATGGCAATCTGATTCGTCTTAATTATATCTACAAAAAAGTCCGCGATAGCATATTTCTATCTTTTATATGTTATCATTAATTTATACTTCTTTATTTGCATTAAAAAAGTATTTTTTCGGCATACTTACGTTTGGTTGATTATTTGAGCAACGAAATATTAATTCTTGTATCAATAAATTATTTCAGTATCACAAGGGCATCATACAGATATGATTTGCCATTTACAGTATGTCAATTGGTCGTATGTAGTTTCGGAGATAATATAAAATTACTAAAACGCCACTAGCACAACTTTCATTCGTAGAGCTATCTATCATGCTTTGTGCGGACGTTTTATCCATTTGCCCATAGATGGCATTCTGCAAATAGGTCATTTTACTGAATCGCGGTGTTAAGATTTTCCGTGGATTGATGACCCTCTCGAATTATTGTGCCCACGTTGTCGTTAATTGGTGATCAAATTGTTGCATATCAGTCTGTTGCTTATTGGTTTCGGTTGTTCGTTGATTCGTACTCCTAATCGTAAGAATCGGATATATCGTAATTTCGATTTATTTCGTTGTATGTTTTTTTTTTTTTATGGTGGGTAAAATCATCCAATGACAAATCCCGCCCTTGGGCGGAGCGGGTGTCAGACTCTTACTGACTAAAAACCTACCCCGTTCCTTCGTAGCCTATCGTGCCGGGGCCGAGCATTCCTTTCGGAAATAAACCCATGACCCCAGTAGGCTTCGACCCTGCCTGCCTGCAGTTAGCAGGCTGGGCCTCTTCGGTGTGCTGACAGCTCCTTGAGGCGCGCGGGAACAGAACGCGCCGTCGACTTGGGCTCGGTCCGGTCGGTTACCGGACGATCGGACAGCGTGCTACCCATTGCACGCCGTCCGCAAGCCCGCGCCTACGGTGGCCGGAAATCGGGATCGGAATCCCGGCGGCGGCTGGGGCGAGCGCCCCGTTGCCTCTGCCTGATGCGGTCGGCCTCCTCCTTTGCTAGCATTACTGCTTCGCAGAAGGAGGCGACCGCCTGCCATCCCTCCTCACTACGGACCATGGCCTGAACCAAGGCCCGGCGAGAGAGATCGCTGCCGCCGATCGCCCTCACGAGGACACGGCGATGCTCCGCCCCGGCGGGGCACACCTCTACAGTGTGCTCCACCGTGTCCTCCGGATGTTCCGCACAGTGGCGACACCCGGGCGAATCCTCCGCACGAATCCGGAACAGGTACTTAGCGAACTTTCCGTGTTCGGTAAGCACCTGCGTCGTGCGGAAGTTGAGAACGCCGTGAGGTCTTTCCAACCACGCCCCAAGGATGGGCCTTATCGCCCCAATTGTGGCGCGCCCCGAACGAGGTTGCGATAGTCGCTGACGCCATTTCGCCATGAGATCCCGCCGGAGCTCTGTCCGCCATGCCTCGACTTGTCGTGGCAGCGGAATTTCGCCCCGGCGTTGCATCTCCATGCGCTTGTCGTGCATGTGTGCAAGGACTGTTGCCTCCAGATCCCACGGCGGTTGGCCAGCAAGGAGGGTCGCCGCCTCGCGGGAGATCGTTCGGTACCCTCGCACCATGCGTATTGCCATGAACCTCTGGCACGCATTCAGCCGGGCCCTCGGTTGCTGTGTCAACGTCGGTGCCCACACCGGAGCCCCGTAGAGAGCCATGGACCGAACGATTCCCGCGTAGAGCTTCCGGCAGGTTTCGTTGTATGTTCGTACTTCGTTCTATCGTAATTTCGTTATACGAATTATTTATAACGAGAATACGATATTACGATTGTTTTGTTATAAAGGTGGACGGGTGTCGAGTCCCTGATCCCTCTCCCTTTGTTCATAATTGTTTTTAAGTCTGTGTAGTTTGTTCATTTGTTGAGAGCATGCCTAAAAGGAAATCGCAAGTCGCAAATGTCCCGGCAGACATCACAGACAAGAGCAGTAGCATATAATTTTATTACACGACTGCCCCAAAAAAGGAGTGTTATGTTTTCAGGGTTCATGTATGTATGTATGTGAGTTTCTTTATTCCACCGTAACTTCTAAATGACTGAACCGATTTACACGTATGATGTATCGTTAGAATCCATTCATTATCCCGAGTAACATAGGCTATTGAAAAAATATGGAAATACAATGTGGTGGGTAAGATAAATAAATGAACACCCACACATTTTTTTTAGAATAGAATAGAATAGAATAGAATATTTTTTATTTGCTTAGAATGTAGGTACATAAACATAAGTTGTTGATAATATAATAGGATCCGTGTACATTCTGCCTTATATAGCATGCAAATTTAATACAACGTAAAGAATCTAGGATATTACAAAAAAATACTATTGTTTATGAAATCTTGCATAGAATTGTAACATTTATCATATAACTCATAAAGACCTCAATCAGACTGGACAGCAAAAAAAAAAAAAAAAAAAATTTAAAAGATTCCTTATTACATATTGATTAATCATAAATAGCGACAGATATCAATGTCAAGGCAATGTTGTCAATATACATACAAAATGTCAATATACAATACAAAAATGTCAATATAAAATACTAATGTCAGTTTACAGTGCTAGTGTCATTATACATTATTAATGTCAATATGCAATTAAAAATGTCACCATACAATACCAATGTCCATTTGCAATATTAAAGTCAATTTATAATTCTTAGGTCAGTTTCAAATACTAAAGCTATTTTTATAGTTATTTTTCCTGCATGTCTACATTCAATACAAAGTAAGTACTAAGTTATAAAACACTAGAATAGATAATTAGAGTAGAATAAAATAAAAAATCCATTACAAAAAATTATCGTTTAGGAAATCTTGCACAGAATAATAACATTTATCTACAAGTAGTTCTGTAAAACGTTTTTTAAATTTTTGTAATGGTAAGTTTTTGATTCCATCAGGTATTTTATTAAAGATTACAGGAGCCATACAAATTACATTTCTTTTTAATAAGCTAGTTTTATATACACCCGTGCTTAGCAAATTCTGGTATTGAGATCTCATAGCTGTATTTCGTTTTCTGGTTTCTATTAAAGTTGCAAATAAAGATCGATTAGTTATTACAAAAATTGCCAATTCTAGGATATAGAGACATGGGAAGGTTAATAATTTATGAGACTTAAATATAGATACGCAACTGTCTGTTACTTTAAGACCAAATATAGACCTCAAGCAGCGCTTTTGTGCTTTAAAAATGCTTTCCCGTTCACTGCAATGACCCCAAAATATTATACCAAATCTTAATATAGAAATTACTAGACCATGGTAAGCCACTAATATTGTCGGTATATTTACTTTTTTGGATAAATTATGCAACATAAACGCAGCTGTACCTAATCGTTTACATATATCTTCTGCTTGCGGCTTCCAAGTTAACTGGCTGTCAATTAAAATTCCTAAAAATTTTGTACTATTTACTTTTTCTATAGTCTGACCATTGTAGTTTATATCCATATCTCCCATATGTATGCATTGATGAAAGTGCATGATTTTTGTTTTTTGGAGATTAATAACTAAATTATTATGGTCAAGCCACTTTATTAAACTATTAATTGTATTATTAATGTCATTAACATAAGATTCTTTATTGATACATGAAACAATTGATGTGCTATCATCTGCAAATAATACCATTGGATAAAGAATATGCTGTGGCAAGTCATTTATATATAATAAAAATAACAGAGGTCCGAGAACGCTGCCCTGCGGGACACCATATTTTATTTCCTTAAAAGATGATATAGATTTTAATTCCTTTCTAGATTTTAAACACAGGCTCGATATCTCCGTACATTGTCTACGGCCCTTTAAATACGTTTTGATTAGATTAAGGGCATTGCCACGAATACCATATGCGCAAAGTTTGGTTAGAAGGGTATCGTGATCCACACTGTCAAACGCCTTCGACATATCGGCATATATTGCGCATGTAGGTATTTTAGAGTCCACTTTTGGCATTATTTTATGGAGGAAGTCGAAAATAGCCATATTGATGTTTTTATTTTTCCTTATTTAAATTTTATTCTCTTAATGCATGTGATTGTCGTCTAGGATTTGACGAGTGGATTTCAAAAATATATATGTGTTACACTATTAATCGAAACTGTAGAGTAAAAAAAAAAATTTTTTCTTTACCAGAAGTTGTAGGACTAATTTTGGCTATGGTGACCCCCGTAGTCAAAACTCATTTATATACTTTACAAGTCTTTGTTTGAGTAACAAAAAGACATTAAAACCAAATTTCAACCACCAAAACGGCATATAGGTTCTGGTTGCGCCAATTTGCTATGATCCGCGACTTTGTTTTTTGTAATTTATTTTTTTGGCCTAGCAATCCTATCCCTTCCGTTTTCCTTCACCCGCACGACCGCAAGAAATGAAATGACATTGACGTTGTGTGCATCGATTGTGAATGTGACCGCACCGCTAACAACGCCCGCTCGAAATTACAAGAAAATTGACTATTTCGTGATCCAACCATTCAAAAACTCAACAATAGTGCAGTGTAGTGCAATTCAGGACCTGGCAGTGATTTGAAAGTACGAAGTCGGGGTTCGCCGGCCGGCGCCACGTGGAACCTTCGAAGTCAAAAGGTCAGTGTTCCTTCCTAATACTTCCGTCCCATCCAGGCACAGTATCTGCATATTGTTAACAAACCTTAGATCGCTTTTCAAACATACAGTCCATTAAAACATCAAGCTTATTTGCGCAGCCATTACTTCTGGTCCTACGAGCAGGATCGTGAATCATTTTCTTGTAATTTCGCAATATAGTATTTGTTCCATAGGGAATAAACGCAACGCGCCTGTTTACCTAGATATAATAGTAGAAAACCCGCATCTAGGCATTTAGGCAACTATACGTTATTTCGCTCGTATAGTTAAAGAGCCATTGATAATTACGGTACCTACGCCGTCAACCGCACCGCATAATTATAGTTAGCTACGTAAATATCAGCGTAGATATAAATCGATCGCATTCTTTTTCTTGACAAAATTCATTCGGAGGTCCTACAAATTGCATGTAGGTAGACGCATTTCAAAAATACCCGTTCATTGTTGAGTGAATATTTGTAGGAAACGGATAAACCATAGATTATATACGCATATGAACGACGCCGTTCACTTTGTTGTTTACAATATTACCATATTGTTATCTGATAATTATCGCTTACTTAATAATTCGTTAAGTGTTTGTTTGAGTGTATAGTGTGAATATATCAAAACAAGATGTCTCTTAAGGGCACTAAGGTTAGTACTGATTTAAAGGTTCAGTTAAAGCTTTTATACGCTAAAAGGGACTCACAGTTTTCACGTGTTCAATCAATTTGTGATAAATCTTTGCAAACCTCGGATCTGGCGATTAGAGATGCTTTCTTGTGTTCGTTGGAAACTTTAGATAGTTTGCGCGCGGATTTTGAATCTACAATTAATAATATAAACATTTTAGAGTTGGAGTTAAATCCTGATTACTGTGTGAGTTATCAGGCATTGTCGTCCTTTGATGACTTGTATTGTCGTATCAAACGTATTGCTAGGAGTTTAGAGACTCCCCCCCCCGCGAGTGGTTTATCCAACCCTCCTCGCGAACGCCCACGATTGCCGCCAATTCAAATACCTGAATTTAATGGTGACATTCGAAATTGGAATTTATTTATAGATAGTTTCGAAAATATAATACATAGGAACACATCGCTGACAGATCACGAGAGATTGCATTATCTCGTAGAAAAATTGACCGGTAAGGCAAAGGCTGTCTGTGCTGGAATTACGTTTAGTGCTGAAAATTACAATTTAGTTTTGAACACTTTAAAAACAAAATACGAAGATAAGCGATTAGTAGCCACCGCATATTTAGATCAATTATTCGATTTGAAAAGTTTTTCCGTTTGTAACGATCATAATTTAGAGAAGTTTTTAAATATTTTCGCATCATCTGTTCGTGCAGTAAAGAACCTAAAGGTCAATGACCTCTGTGACTTTTTGTTTTTGTATATCGGTTTAAAGAAATTAGATCCTGAAACTGTTCGTCTGTTTGAAACGACTCAGCGCGGTAACGAAATACCTAAGTTCGAAGATTTAGAATCTTTTATTCGCGACCATATTAAGGTATTGCAGCGCACGTCGGCACGTCATGAAGTCACGAATAGGACAGGTTCCGATCGCCGTATAGACGCGTCATCGAAGTCAGTCAAGACTGCACATACGCTAGTTAATACCGCCTCAACACCTGACTGTTCTCTGTGTAAGCCATACACAGCTGTACAAGTGTTCAGAATTTCAGAGATTATCGCCTAGTGATCGTTACAAGTTTGTCCGCACTAATAATTTGTGTTTTAATTGTCTAAGTGACAAACATCTGGTTACGTCATGTAACAGTGGTGTTAGCTGTCGTAAATGTCTAGCTAGACATCATACCTTCTTACATTTTGAGAGTAGTAAGCTACCATCGCAGCCGCAGCCTGCGCAGACGCGCGACGCTTGTGACGCGCGGCCTGCTGCAAGTGCAAACGACGTAACATTGTGTTCGCTTTCCGCCGCTGGTACTCAAATCACTACCGTTTTACTTGCGACCGCGCAAGTTGTCATTGTAGATGCCTTTGGCAAACCGCACACCGTTCGAGCGCTACTAGATGGCGCTTCCCAGAGTAATTTTATTACTCGGGATTGTTGTCAACGCCTTGGTTTTAGTTTTAATAATTGGTCATCCCGCTCAGAAGTGAAAGGTTTTGGAGGTTTAAAGGCAACCATTCACGGTTCCATTAAAATAATATTTAGTTCACGTTTTAATCGTAATATTTCGTTTGAAATGGATTCGCTAGTCGCAGATAAGATTACGGAACGGTTGCCCACGGTACCGGTTGACACGTCCATGCTGACGGAGTTTAAGAACTTGCAGTTAGCCGACGGAAATTACGCTTTCCCTGGAGATATCGATCTATTGATCGGTGCTTCGATTCTCCCGCATCTCCAGTTATCACGTAAAATTCAAGGTCTTCCGATGTACCCCGCTCCGCACGCACTGGAAACAGTTCTCGGGTTTGTTATAGTTGGTTCCGCACCCGCTTGTTTAAATAGTTACTCGACTGTGTCGCACTGTTGCACCGTCGAGCCGCCGCTTGAGTCTACCATCCGCAAGTTCTGGGAGATTGAAGAGGTCAATGTCCCGCCTATTCTCAGCCCTGAGGATCAGGTCACTGAGGAGATTTATACCCGCACGACTACTCGTGATAAAGATGGTCGTTATGTTGTCGCGCTCCCTTTCAAGGGTGATATTTTTTCGCTCGGTGGCTCCCGTGCCTCCGCAGAAAAACGCTTTCTATGCTTGGAACGTAAGATGCAGGCGTCTCCTAAGTTGAAGCAAGCCTATGATGATGTGCTGATCGAATATTTAGATAAAGGTTATATCTCATCAGCGCCTGCCGAGACTGAGGAGACACGTGATTACCCGTTTTACATCATCCCGCACCATGGAGTTGTTAGAGAAGACAAGCTTACAACTAAACTGCGTGTGGTTATGGATGGTAGCGCTAAAACTAGTACTGGCATATCGCTTAACGATATCTTGTATTGTGGTCAGAACCTCCAGGGTAACTTATTTGAAATAATAGTAAATTTTCGCTTGTTTGCTATTGCGCTCTCTGCTGATATTCGGCAAATGTTTCTTAGTATTGGAATCAGAGAATGTGACCGTAGATTCCAACGCTTCTTGTATAGATTTTCTCCGCAGGAACCTTTGAAGGTTTACGAATTCAATCGTGTTTGTTTTGGGCTTAAGTCTAGTCCCTTTCACGCTCTTCGCACTATCAAGCAGTTGGCCGCTGACGAGGGTCATACATACCCGAAAGCAAGGGCCACTATTGAAACCGGATTGTACAAGGACGATTTTGTGTACAGTGTACCTAGTGAAGCAGAGGCTATAGAGACCGCTGCTCAAGTAATCAGCCTCATGAAGTCCGGTCAATTTGATCTGGTGAAATGGACAAGCAACTCGCAAGCTACATTAGAGTCGATTCCACTGTCACACCGGTTGACTTCGGTAAAGGAATTCGATGATAGTGATTCGCATAAGATCCTTGGTTTAAGTTGGTCACCCGCAACTGATATGTTCAGTCTTAAAATTAGCTCGACTCCGCCAACTTGTACCAAACGCGTTATCCTAGCATGTGTAGCTCGGATATGGGATATAATGGGTTTTGTAGCTCCTGTCGTTTTGTATGCAAAGCTGCTTATAAAAGAGCTTTGGCTTTCCAACTGTGATTGGGACGACACCGCTCCTGATAGTGTTGCTAAGTTAGAGTTTGAACAAATGCATCCAGTAGTTCTACCACGCAAGGATCACGTTTTGGATTTGTTGGTGGATTATCACCATAAGGTGAATTGTCACGCTGGTCCCGATTTATTAATGTCCATTCTGCGACAGAAGTACTGGATACTTTCCGCTCGCAATTTGATACGCGCTAGAGTGCACAGATGTGTGCCCTGCTTTAAGCTTCACCCGCGTCACGCTCTGCTAGATAGCTTAGTTCAGTCCTTTTGGAAGCGATGGAGGACAGATTATCTGCATACGCTGCAGTCGCGTCAAAAGTGGAACACTCCTTCAGATCCAGTCACAGTCGGTACTGTGGTGATACTGAAGACTGAGAGTGCGCCTCCTCTGCACTGGCCTCTTGGTGTAGTGGAAGAAGTTTTTTCGGGTTCGAACGGAATAACGCGAGTCGTAAAGGTTAAAACCGCAACTGGATCGTACCTGCGTCCGGTTATTCGCCTCTGCCCTCTGCCTAATCAGTAGTAGTGGCATAGTTAGTTATAAGTTGTTTCGCTACCTAGTATTGATAGTTTAGATATAGTAATAGGGTTTAGTTTCGCTTTTGTTTTTTTTCTTTTCTTTGAAGGTAACCCTTCAAACCCGGGGGGAATGGTTGCGCCAATTTGCTATGATCCGCGACTTTGTTTTTTGTAATTTATTTTTTTGGCCTAGCAATCCTATCCCTTCCGTTTTCCTTCACCCGCACGACCGCAAGAAATGAAATGACATTGACGTTGTGTGCATCGATTGTGAATGTGACCGCACCGCTAACAACGCCCGCTCGAAATTACAAGAAAATTGACTATTTCGTGATCCAACCATTCAAAAACTCAACAATAGTGCAGTGTAGTGCAATTCAGGACCTGGCAGTGATTTGAAAGTACGAAGTCGGGGTTCGCCGGCCGGCGCCACGTGGAACCTTCGAAGTCAAAAGGTCAGTGTTCCTTCCTAATACTTCCGTCCCATCCAGGCACAGTATCTGCATATTGTTAACAAACCTTAGATCGCTTTTCAAACATACAGTCCATTAAAACATCAAGCTTATTTGCGCAACCAGGTTCAAAGAAAATTGGGTGTTACATTTTATATTTATGACTCGTCTTCTTCTTCCTGCCTTTTTTCCCATGTTATTTGTGATCGGCGCTACACGTTTTCTTCTTCCATTCTGCCCTGTCACCCGTCGTGCTATCACTAACTTCCTTCTCTTTCATATTACTCTTCACACAATCCATCTATCTTTCTTTTGGCCTCATATGTATACTCATAACCCTTTTAGTAACATGTATTTCATCCTTCCTCTTTACATGACCATACCAAGACAAACGATTCAAACTTCTCTCCTTTTTTGTCAACCCACACATCCATCTCAACATTTTCATCTCCACTACATGCTATCTTTTTTCATCTGTCTTTTTCACAGCCAAACATTCTGATCCATAAGTTATGACAGGTCTTATCACGGACTTGTCGATTTTACTTTTCAACTTGAGGGGCATCCGTGGGTCACAAGTTGTTCCAGTGGCCTTTTGCCATTTTATCCATCCTGAGTTGATCCGATGTGTTACGTCTCGGTCTACCTCGCCATTTCCTTGGATAAGCGATCCGAGATACCGAAAGTCGGAGCAGATCTGTATGGGCGTTCCGGCAAGAGCTAAGAGCACAGGACCGGCGAGAACGCCGAAATTACAAAACAAGTACTCCGTTTTCATTCTACTCAATTTCAGGTCAACACTCTTAAGTGCACTACACCTACAATCTATTCTGGACCTTTAGAGGTCCAGAATAGTGGCCTAGGCCACTTTCGGCAACCAACACAATATCGTCACCAAACAGCATCCACCAGGGGGCCTCTTCCTGAATATCCGACGTCAGAGCGTCCATTATCATCAGGAAGAGGTAAGGGTTGAGAGCCGACCCCTGATGTAAGCCGACAGCCACATTGAAGCTGAGAGTGTTGCCCACTGTAGACCGGACTTGGGTACTGCACTAACTGAACATCGCTCGGATCTACTGTACATACTTCCTTGGCACACCTTTCTCTTTAAGGGCCCACCATAGAACCTCACGAGGTACCCGGTCGTATGCCTTCTCGAGGTCAATGAACACCATGTGCAAGTTTTTATGCGCACCTCTGTATTTCTGGCACAGCTGGCGTAAAGCAAAAATGATATCCGTTGTACCCCGATCAGGCATAAAACCGAATAGGTTCTGTGAAATTACACTCTCTTCTCTTAGCCGCCTTTCAATAACTTTCTCCCAGATTTTCATACTATGTGACATTAACTTTATTCCTCTATAATTGTTGTACTCAAGCACATCGCCCTTGTTCTTAAAGATGGGCAACAATGAACTGTTACACTAATCATCAGATATGGCTTCTTTCCGCGAGAACTTGTTGAAGAACAAAGCTGATCACGTCCATCCATCCACTCGCAGTAACTACCACACTTCAACTGGCATTCCATCTGGACCAATGACCTTACCATTCTTCATATCATTAACTGCTATTCTGACTTAATCTATACTAACCATTCTCACTGTCTTAAAGTTTCGTGACATATCACTAAAAGGATTAAAATAAAATAAAAAAAATAAAAAAAATTAAAAAACACGACTGCCATGTCAAAAAAAATAAACTAAAAATAAAAAAAAAACAAGATGTTTCGATGATGATTCAAGATGATTAGAAAAGTGAAGAAAGTAGTCACTCGTTGATAAGGCACGGAATCTCGGAAACTACTTGATCTACAAAACTGAAATTTTCATCGCAGTCGGGGGACTTTTTATACTACTTATAAGAAAGTATTTCAGAGTGGTCCAGAGTGGACTGGGATGAAAATTTCAGTTTTGTAGATCAAGTAGTTTCCGAGATTCCGTGCCTTATCAACGAGTGACTACTTTCTTCACTTTTCTAATCATCTTGAATCATCATCGAAACATTTTGTTTTTTTGATTTTTAGTTTATTTTTTTTGACATGGCAGTCGTGTTTTTAATTTTTTTTAATTATTTTTTAGTATTTGTGTTATGATGGATTAAAAATATATTATGTCATCGTACCATTTCAAGCCGACGGTGCCATAAAAGGCGACTAAGGGATAATTTACCTTGAGCAGACAAGAGAACTTCGGTAATCTTCGAAATTACTGATCCGATTCCAAAAAATATTTTACTAATGGGAATGTCGTGTGTAAACTTATGTTAAAACAAGAAATTTTACGCGGATGAAGTCGCGGGCAGAAGCTAGTTCTTTATAAATGAATTCACATTAGAGGTTATCTGTTTTTCACGACGGTAGCAAGTGTCAAACGTGTGACCTAATTTTGAACAAAACGAACAAAACCTATTGTCATTATGTTTAGGTACCGACGTTGTTAAGGCACTAGGAGTCTTCTCGGTTGTATGTTTTTCAACGACTACCGACGCATTTTTATTACGACAATCACTAGAAGCGTGCCCGGACTTCTTACAAAAGCTACAATAAGGGGCGTTTCGATTATCAATAGCGTATTTTAAACGTTTGGACGGTGGTTGATTGGAATTTTGGTGATTGGGATTGGGACGCTTAGCACGAATAGACGAGGCAACGGAAATTAATTCTGGCACTGAGGTAGCTCTGGCATTCATGAGTTCAATCCGAAGGCGTTCGTCACTAATAGTTCCTATCACCGCTTCCACCGCGTCACTATCGTCAAGTTTATCCTTTGTAACCCGTCTCCACAAAATCCATGATTGCGATAGAAACTCGGCAACGTCTTTGGTAGGATCGTAATTGTGTTCCTTAAACCTTAGCACATCCTTTGAATAATGATTTTCGGGTTCAAAAGTAGTTATAATATTTTGACGCAGCTCGTCCCACGTGGACGTTGTGACAAGCCAGTTATCAGCCCACATTTTAGCTCGACCTTTCAGTAAACTAGTCACTTTCATGCGGAGATCATAATCGCTGAGCTCATAATTAGTCTTAACTTAACTTAAAGAGATATGATTACACCACTCGCGGACCCCAACGTTACCGTCCGGGTCATATGAAGGCAAAAATACATCAGTAATCTTGATTTTATCGCGCTGATTCGATAGCTTTTCACTCATATTTTGCATCATGGTGATAATATGTAAGTAAAATTCAGGAGGTACGTTACCGCCCTGAGGTTGTAGCGGCGCCACGTTAGGAGATGTAGTTGGTCCACCATCGCCGGCGTCTCGTCCGGTCACGGTGCACGTAGGTACGCTCGGCGCCGATGATCCGTTCTGGTCTGGTGCCTCCATCGTTTCGCGCAGGATAATTTATTCAATGCAGGTAGTCTGAAAAAGAAAACAAAACGTACAGAAAGAGCGGATAAGTATCCCACTTCTGATGTCGAAAATAGGACAGGGCAATTATTTTTAAAAAAGTGCAGAACCGCCGACCTTATGCTGGTCATCGGTTCTGCTATAGCTATAGTGGAATATATTTTAAACTACAGGCAAGCTTAAGGAAATTCAGCAAATGAAAACAAGTAAAACATTTCAAATTAATAGTTTTTTAATCAGACAAACATAGATTCTACTTATAATGTTATGTCTCCAAAAATCGGCAGCAAAGTGAGCTCCGCGCTCAAGTTACGCCTTTTATAAACTCGTTCGCCCCACCCGAAGCGAACGTCACTCACAAATCAGATAACGTTTAAATTTAAATACTAGGTTTTTTAGCTAAGTATTTACAAAATAATGTTCCAAAATTTCAAATTATTTAAAGCTAATCACAATTTAATTTTTAGCAGCAATTATTAGATCTAATTAGTCACAGTCTTGACATTATTCAATGTCAAGACTATTACCAACCGAATCTGAGGATATTTACTTAGAGACATAAAACTGTTCTACATATTGGCACTGTTTAAACATATTTGTTGATAGTAATTAGGTAATTATTTTATAGTAAATCAATTCAATCAATTAGGTAACAAAATGAGTTTTATAATAATCAACCAGATAATCTTCGCGGCGACATATATATTCAACACTAGCAACATCCCGAGGGCTATCTTGACTAACTATGGTAAGCATAGATAATAGACTTAACAAATATTAGTTGGCGCGAACAGTAACCACATACCGCCATTTCTAAATGTTGCTAAGTTGCAAGTGTAGTGTGATAACTTGTGTACCGAGCGTGAATTATGTTACTTAAAGACTTTTCGTGCCGTGTCTGGAAGAGGGACATGTATCCAGACTTCGAAGGCATGAAAGCTAAGTATTACTTATGTTAATATCTTAGTCAAGCTCTGTGTGGTTATTTGGTGTCTCAGCGCAATTGATTCCTATAAATGTTGATGTTAAAGGTGAAGGCCTAACTGTATGAGGTATGGTAAATTCGCTCGGAGTAACATACTGCTGGGGCGAGAGGCGCTGTATGATGAGGCCTGGAGAGTTAGTCTCCAGGATTCCAGCATGTACGTTTTAACGGGTAGGCTGCCTCTAGTATGATAGGGGTGTGAGCCGAGTCCTGGAGAGGTGGTTTCCTCCAGGTTCCGATGTTACATGGGTGTGTTATACACCAATCTGAGCCAGCTGGTCCCCCCGGGACCTGATCCTGGGGAGGGAGCTCCGACGGCGATCGGGCTCCTCTTTAAACCTAACCTGATCCTCCCAGGACCTGATCCTGGGGGAGGAGTTCCGAGGGAGTTCGGGCTCTAATATTTATCTAACCTCATGTTTAATGATTTGTGATGAAGCTGTTATTATGTCATATTCATCCTGGTACAGCTATTGATTATACACTGTTGAAATGATGTTCTTCAGATGTTATTGTTGGTATATTGTTTACACAATAAGTTTAGGGTTAATTGCGTTGATATATTCATGTTCAGGGAGCTTTAAACTTTACAGATGGTAGAAGTTCAGTCATAAGCGAAGCAGATGATATATAAGAGAAAGAAATCTATTAAGAAGATTGGCAGTTCAGATCGGCAGGTATGTGATGCATTCTAACATCCATGTTTGTTGTACCTACACCGATTATATTATTCATCCCCGTGTGAGATACTTTAAAGTGGTGTTAGGTGACGACAAAAATGGTGGAGATGCTGGGATGTGCATCACATTACAAAGTACCTAGAAGGCTCATATTTGAGTAAACTAGAGAATGCAGAGCATGCCGGCTGATTTGAGTTGTAATGGTTAATAATCAGATAAATACAATTCAATAATTAGAAAAGGTAGTTAACGCTCGGTCGCTAATATTTCATCACACTCTATACTTTCCAACAAGGAGCGACATCAAGTCATTTTGACTGAAAAATTTATGTTGTCAAAAAGCACTGAAACTTTTGCTTGTTTTGTACAATATATACGAGTTAATTCGCGAAGATAAAATCACTATGATGATATGACCACATTATTCTTGAATAAATTTCTTATTTAAAAGTTATTGGAACCCTGAAATTAATAAAATTCTTTATAAACGCGAATTCCAAACAATAGCATCGAACTTCAAAGAATCGTTTATCAGTCGTCCGACGTCAACTGACAGTGACAGCTATCAAACGGTGCGTTCCGTATACGGCAAAGGAACCAGTTAGTTAAAATTATTTGGGAAACTTCACTTCCGTCACTTATTGAGATTAATATCAGCGTAAAACTCTATTTTTCTTGGTCTAAATTGACTTATTAATTTAACAAGTGAGAATGACTTTCGAAGGATAAGAAAGGCTCAATAAAATATTATTTTGTACGCATTAATATAAACGGCGAACAGAAGTTCGGAACGGAAATACGAATAAAGGAATAATAATTATAGGACGGCATAAAAATATTACGAAGCATATTATGGTGAATGGTCTTATTATTTAAAAAACTTAAGGAAATTTGTCGAATTTATAATGGGAGTAATCAGTGTGCAATAACTAATTTCAACGTTAAATGTAAGTGAACGTTGTGTCTAAAGGAAAAAGAATATGATTCGCCATATTGGGTAAAAGGTACAAAGTGTTACCAGATCTTGGATAAATTCCACACTAAAGTGGACTTTCAATATTATTTGAGGAAGCATGAAAATTAAATATTAAATAAATGGTGGTAAGAAAAGGAAGAAAAATAAAAGCTATCAAGGCTTTAACTTCTTCTAAGCGTGTCGATGGCAAAATTAAGGCTTTGAATAAAATTTTAGAAATATTCTACACTAACACTATCTTGGAAAAATGTTGCAATTACGTTCCTAAAGTAAATGAACAGATATGAAGTACTGATCAACTAAAACAGACAATGTTAGATGGAAATTATTACTGCTGGAGATTACTTTGGAAGAACGGGAAACAATTACGTGAAACTTCGACTTTACTACTAATAAATTTACTACTATTAATATTAGTATTAAGAATCGATTGTAAGTGCAAGGAGCATACAATAAGATCATATTAAGTATTATGAAATAAGTTATATAAAGATGTCATTTAGTACTGGACTAAAGTGGCATTGGTTGCGGTTTTACCATGAGTGTATATTATTTATTTATTTATTTATTTTATTATTTATGTACACACAAATACAGCAGAGGATACATTAAACAATAAAAATTGTACAAAGGTACTGCTTATTTCTGAAAGAAATTTCTTCCAGCAGACCTGCGAAAGGAGACATTGGAAGAAATGTAGACAATAGTGTGTTGAAATAAGAGAAGAAGAGATTGTGAAAACTTAGGTCAAATTAATAAATACATATATAACTACATTAACAAATACATAAAATAATATAAATATAATGTGTATATAGTATATATAAATATAGAAATAGATAATATATAAATATAAAATATATATTTATCAGACTAGAGAGGAAAGATAGTGCTCTTTGACTTTAGCCTTAAAAAGTGAAACAGTTTTCAGATCTCTAATGCTAGGCGGAAGAGAGTTCCACAATCTTACAGCGTGGACAGAGAAAGAGTAGGAGTAGTAGGTAGATTTATGAGGAGGGGATTTAAGAAGGGATCTTAGGTGTGATCTGCACGGTGCGCCGCTAGGACGAGAGTAAGAAAAACGGTCGCGTAGGTAGGAGGGATAGGATGGGTTGTGAAGGATGTTGAAAAGGAGACATAAAATCCGAGTGTTCCTGCGAAGACGGATAGGGAGCCACTTGAGTTCCTTGCGAAGATGAGAGACGTGATCATACTTACGTAGACCAAAGACAAACCGAATGCATAAGTTTTGCAGTCTCTCAAGCTTGTTTAATAGCTCCTCAGTAGCATCCAGGTAGCAGGCGTCGGCATAATCTATAATCGGCTGAATAAGTGTTTGGGCCAAAGAGATTTTCGTTTTCAAAGGCAAAAGACCCTGGAGGCATTAGAGCGAATGAAAGGAAAAATTAACCTTCCGACTGACTTCATTGACCTGCGCACGCCACGAAAGATTGGAGTCAATAATAACACCCAGATCTTTAGCAGTTTCGGTGTAGTCAATACGGACACCATCGAGAACTAAAGGCTGCAGAGAAGAGACTACAGCCGTATTGCGAACGAATCTACTGCCAATGATCAAGGCCTGTGATTTAGTTGGGTTGATCTGCAGGCCAAATGACTTAGCCCAAGCGCTGACACAAGCCAGGTCATGATTCATGGCAGCAATAGCGGAATCCGCATCAACTACAGTAAAATGCCGGTAAAGCTGCAAGTCATCTGCGTAAAGATGGAAGTTGGAAGAGATTACTCTGGTAACAAAATTAATGAAGATAGAAAAAAGAAGAGGAGAGAGAACGACCTCCTCCTCCTCCTCCTCCTGAGGGTGTTCCTCGAGAGGGGAGGAACACCCTCAGTGAGACTACACCAGTCAGAGAACAACTCTTCAAGGCGGATACACTGAGAGCGACCCCGAAGATATGAATCAAACCAGGAAATGGCGGAAGAAGAGAAATTAATAGATTTAAGGATGCCGAGTAAGATGTCGAAATCCACTGAGTTGAAGGCGCTACTAAAATCAAGCAACACAAG
This sequence comes from Leucania comma, assembly GCA_958295575.1. Taxonomy (NCBI): domain Eukaryota; kingdom Metazoa; phylum Arthropoda; class Insecta; order Lepidoptera; family Noctuidae; genus Leucania; species Leucania comma. The sequence goes on along the minus strand of OY282462.1, from coordinate 2,770,595 downwards.
AACAGTAAGGGACTTATTCTCCATAGCCCAGCGGATATCGTCAGTAACTTTTAAAAGCGCAGTAACAGTACTGTGACCTGCGCGAAAACCTGATTGGAAAGGAGATATTATTGAGTTTGACGCCAAGAAAAGAGATAATTGTCTATGAACCAAGTGCTCAAAAACTTTAGAAAGAAATGGGAGAATAGAAATAGGTCTAAAATGAGTGTATATGTTTTATACACTAAAGTAATTATGTGTTGAAATATATATAAGCTAGAATTAGATATTAAGAATTAATTATAAACACATATAAAAATCCTCACGAAATTTTCCCATATAATAGGTGGTATCGGGGAGTCGTGAACTCTTCGGCTGGTAACTTCATAACTTGTTCGCGCCGAATTTTAGACTTAACTACATAGGTACATACAGAGACAGAAGTGCATGGAGAGTTCCAAACCAAAATCGTTTGGCAGGGTTTCATCGCCTTAATAATATGTCTTGGATGACATAGATGGTGCTAGTACATTAGTTGGATTGGAAAATGTACATCTCTCGTTAAAGAATATTATATTGCTTTTTGCTAGTTACAATATCACTTAATTTTAACACAAATTCTCCTACGACATTACAAACCTTATAAAGCAAAGCACGTAATAACTAGGATTCGAATTCGTTAGCATAAAATTTACCGATACCATTAGCCACTGGACCATTGCGTCATTACGCAATGAGTTGAAATTATCCTACTCTTTAATATATTGCAGTTGTTTAGCGACTTTAACCCGTATTATAAATCTCAAAAGAATTGAGGGTAGTTTAATATTGACTGTATAAAAATTAAATCTTTTTGTTCAATCATAACGTTCTTTACTACCTTTAGAGTGAGTTCAGTTACGATTGCGTTTAACAAGTTTTTAATATTTATTTTTATCATGAGTTCGCGTTCAAATATTGATATCGCTACGAGGGCCCAAATAATAGCATTGCATAATCAAGGCTTAAATTATTCTGAAATTTCGAGAGAAACTGGCTTAAACGTAAGTAATGTTTCAAAATCAGTGTTCGTTATTTATTTTATTATCCATGGTTATCAATACACGAAAATAATAAATAATATATTTCCCTTACAGGTAAAGACTGTCACTTTATGGATAAAGCGGTTTCAAGAAGAGGGTTCGTTGGAACACCGTAGTAGATCTGGCAGAAGACGCCATATTGACTCAGACCAGCGTCAACTTATGGTGCAAGGTTATGAGGAAAATGGCTTTACACCAACAAGATATTACGCTGAGTTGTTTGATACATCTTTGCGGACGGTGTATCGTGCTCTTTGTAGTAGACACTAATCTACAATGAAATAACTATGTATGATGATGTAATGAACCATTTGCTAAGTTTATATATCGGCTCGCTATCCTCACTAGAACACGTCTTCACTCTGCGGCGGTGGGACGCAGACTGACTCTCCCCACCCCGCACGCTGCGTGGAGTGTAGGAACGAGACGACAGATGTTTGACATTGTGTGTGAGTGGTTGTATAGTTGTGCGTGTGTCTGTTTGTATGTTTGTTATGATCGTGTATGCTACATCTCTCCCTTATTTTTTTTTATTTTTTTTTGGTGTTATTTATACTCATTTATGTATTTGTAACTTTATTTATATATTTTCAAATCATTAGTATTTGTTTTAATTCCTGTATATAATATTAATTATTAGAATCGGTTTCACTACTGCTAGAATCGTCTCCGCCTATATCTACACTCTCGTTATCTACCTTCCACAGGCCTTCTACCCGTTCTACCTTCTACTCGTTTTAGTTGCAGAATGTTTCCACTTGGCCGCCGCCAACCAGCCAACCAGTGCTCACCGGGGCCTCCACAAGTAAACTACTCTAACGCCACGGCACTCATTGCCGAACACCAATCACAATTGCTCTCTCACCTGTGCATCCACCACCGGCCAACGCCGTGGATCACATTGTGTATCACTCATTATGACTTCCATCAGAGCTAAACGCGCACGTACTAGCTACTAGAACCATCCTGTTGACCACGTCCACTACTCACAACGGTCACTACAGACCATGACTTCCGGCAGAGCTAAGCGTAGTTAAAAAATGTAGAGAAAATTCGTCTGACCCATATAATAGGGAACGGGCCATTCCAGGCCAAACAAAGGCTGTCAGGTAATAAGGTCATATGTCATTGAGGATGTCAATGGAGTTAGGTATAAGAGAAACAGAATTCACCTAAGGCACAAATATTCTCCTATGTTATCCAACTATTCGCAGGGGAGAGAGGAAGGTGATAGTCAGGAGTCAGCCCCTCAAGAATACTCATCTCAATCCTTAGGTCAAAGGTCAATCCGTTTTTGTAGAATTGTAAAGCCAACTAGAAGGCTAATTGATGAAATTGATTGAATGTACTAAAGTGTATTAGTGTATTCAAGTCCGTGCACAGCCTATGTTATTCTTAATTCTTTATTGTACACCAAAATAACATGAAATACAGTGGATTACAATATTTATGTACAAAGGCGAGAGCTTTTAACTCAAAAATGAGTTTTCTTCCAGCAAACCATTGAGTGATAGACAGAGATTACATTAGAGGGTAAAATCCAGTGTACAATTTTTAAAATAACAAAAAAAAAAACACAAAATATAGGTATTGAACAATATATAAACATACATAAATACATAAATACTTATATACATTATAAATATATATATATAAATACTATGTCATTGAGAAAGAAAATGCTCTTTAATTTTTCTCTTGAAGATCTCTAAAGAAGGGCTGTCACGTATAGAGTGTGGGAGAGAGTTCCAAAGACGCACTGCAGTGACAGAGAAGGAGCCATCATAACGGCTGGAAGTGTGAAATGGAGTACGAAGAAGAAGAGAATTTGCAGTGCGACAGGGTCTACCTCTCGGGACGAAGTACTGAAAACGTTCACGAAGGTACTGAGGAGAGTTCGGATTGTGCAGGATAGTGTAGAGAAGAGATAGGATATGGGTATCAAGTCGACGCCGAATCGGCAGCCACTTCAATCTGGTTCGAAACTCCGACACTTGGTCGTATTTGCGAAGGCCAAAAATGAAGCGGATACACAAGTTCTGCAGTCGCTCGAGTTTGTTAAGAAGAGCCTCCGTAGCATCTAGAAAACAGACATCCGCATAGTCTATAAGCGGTAGAAGAAGATATTGCGCAAGAGTGACCTTAGTATGAAATGGTAGAAATTTTTGAAGCCGTTTAAGGGACTGAAATGAGTAGAATACCCTCTTACTAACATCAGCTATATGCACGTCCCAAGAGAGCTTAGTATCTAAGTGTACGCCTAGGTTCTTAGCACTCTTTGAGTAAAGTATGGGTACTGAGTCATATATCACTGGTGGGAGAGACTGATGATCTAATAGGCCAAGCATGTATCTGCCACCAATAATGAGCGCTTGAGATTTATTTGGATTCAGTAAGAGTCCAAAGGACTTAGCCCACTTATTGATATTTTCAAGGTCATCATTGATGGCAGCCACAGTCTCAGCAAGTTCACCGACTTTAAAATGACGATATAACTGCAAGTCGTCCGCATAGAGATGATAGTTAGAAGTGAGGACCTTAGTGATAGCGTTTATAAAAACTGAGAAAAGAAGAGGAGAGAGGACGCCACCCTGAGGTACACCCGCAGCCAAGTCAAGCCATTCAGAGGAATTCTCATCAGACCGAACGGACTGCGAGCGGCCCCGAAGGTATGATTTGAACCACTCAATTGCTGGTGCAGAGACATTAAGAGAGGAAAGGATTCCTAAGAGGATATCAAAGTCAACAGAGTTAAACGCACTACTGAAGTCTAATAACACCAATATGGTTAGACATTTATTTTCCATAGCCAATCTTATATCATCAGTTATTTTGACAAGGGTTGTTACAGTGCTATGGCCAGACCTGAAACCAGATTGGTAAGGACTCAGTAGGCTATTAGAAGATAGATAGTGAGACAGTTGCTTCTGTACAACTACAACTGTGATCGGGAGGATGGATATTGGTCGGAAATGAGATGGGGCAGTGGGATTTGAAACTTTGGGAAGCGGTAGGACGTGAGCCTTCTTCCAAGCAGAAGGAAAGGAGTTAGTGAAGAGTGAAAAATTTATAATGTGAGTTACGATAGGAACGATTTCACTCAGAATAGGTAGGAACATTTGGAGCTGCAGGCCATCGTCACCGACCGCCTTAGTGGATATGGATTGGATACATTTCTTAATATCTTGCTCAGCAACTGGATGAAAAGAGAAAGAAGTATTAGTTGGCAAAGGAAGATTTGAAAGATCGTTAAGAGTTGAAGATTTAACATAGTCATCGAGTATAACTGGTGACATGGAGAAGTGTGCATTAAGTGCATTGAGGTCCATTTTATCAGGAAAACTCTTACTAGAGGCTTTGCCTATACCAAGAGTCTTTAAAAATTGCCATACTTGTGATGGGTTGGAGTTATCAATTGAGTTGTGAATGTGGCGCCTTTTCGCATCTCTACACAAACGACTGCAGTGATTTCGCATCTTTTTATAAAATTCCCAGTTTTCCTCGGTGGGCCGGTTCCTATACAAACGCTTGGCCTTATCCCGTTTCACCATCTGGTTTTTAATTGCTGGGGAAAGCCATGGTGCTGGAAGATGCTTGACTCTCACCTTTTTAAGAGGAGCATGCACCTCGTACAAATCTAGCATAGTCCTGCTAAAAACTGACACCATTGTGTCTATATCTTCGCAGGTGAGTACAGGAGACCAGTCGATTTCACCTACATCAGCCCTTAAACGCTCCAAATCAACGTTTTTAAAACTACGAAGAGAGAGAAATTTGGCCTTGCGTTTAGGAGGTCGAATCTTATAGGAAAGGTAAATGAGGTCATGGTAGGAAAAAGGAGCAGGAAGCTGTCCATGTGTGGCTACTTTATTAGGGTCAGAAACAAGAATGAGATCTAAGAGAGAAGGAATACAGTGAGGAGCCCTGTGTGTAGCATTGAGTGGAAGTACGTGCATATTGACAGAAGAGACAATTGATTGGAGTTTGCGGCTGCGCGAGTCTCCCTTGAGCAGACAAGTATTGAAGTCTCCGAGAATAATTGTATGGTCATACTGAGAGGAAAGATTTTCTAAGTTCGCTTCAAAAGAGGAAAAGTAGTCAACTTGGAGAGAGGGACTATAATAGACACCCAGGAGTAATTTTGTGAACTGGAAGTCTATTTCAAGAAATAGATGTTCAGCACACTTTGAGTAGAGACTCGGAGACTGGTCAATAATCTTGTAGGTGATATCACCACGGAGATAAATGGCAACCCCTCCACATCCTTTGCCCGTTCTGTCATTGCGCACAATCTTATATCCCGGTAGAGAGTACTGCGTGGAAGGAAGTGCAGGCTTGAGAAATGTTTCGGAAACAAGGACAGCGTGAATGAGATCTGAATCGAAGGACGAAAGCAGATCAGAGTAATGGGAAGGAATGCTTTGAGCATTAATGTGAACGGCATTAAAGAATTTTCGACAATTTGAAAAAGTAGAAGAAAGGAGATCCCGAAGATTCAGAGCATTATCATCACTGAATGCACTGCCAAAGCTCTGATCTGAAGCACAAGAAGATGAGCACGAAAAGAAGCTGTCATCAATGACATCATATGACATAATAAATTATAGATAATATAAATTAAATTATAAGTAATTTAGAAATCTAAAATTATATATATATAAAAAAAAATCTAAAAACAAGTTTAGTACAAAACCCTCGGCTCACTCGTCGGTATACAACATTGATTGTAAAATAAAAATACCCCAAATTGTCAAGTGCCAAAAGCCAGTAGGCCAGATAAAATAAAAACACACTCGCTTGTTTTCGAACGAAACATTAGGAATCATGTAAAGCAAGTGACACTAATGACAATCCAATAAGTCAAATAAAACAAAACAGAATTTGGTAATTAAATGAGAAAAAATTGAGTGACCGACATGAAAACAAAAAAAAAAAAATTACGAATACCTAATACACAGAAAAATTGATGTATTGTCACGATTTAGCCGGTTTGCGAGTCCTTTTCTCGGACGCTGAATTCGATGATGCGGCAGCGGACTCGGCAACAGGAAACTGGGCTACGAGTTCTTGAAACTCCAAGGGGGATTCGATCTTTCTACGTATCTTGTCGGAGACCTGGATGACAATCTTTCCATCGGACGTCCAACACTTATGTACTCCGTAGTGCTTCCGAGCATTCATAAAAGTCTCATGTCTAGGCTTGGTGAGGAACTCCGAAAGTGTCAGACCAGACCCTTTGAGTTTGGTCTTATTTCGCCATACCTCATTCCGCACGATGCGACTTTCAAACCTAACCAAGAGGGGACGAGGCTTGCTGGTGTTACTCCCGAGCCGATGACAAGCTGTTACATCCTTTGAGGCGACTTGTACCACCTTGAGATGCTCCGACAAAACAGCAAGGAGACTAGCCGTGGGATCAGTACTCTTGTCCTCTGATAAGCCATGCAATAAAAGAATCTTACCCCGGGATGCCATTTCATGTCTATCAAGACCCAGGACGAGCAACTCCATCTGTGACTTCAGTGTGCCCAGCGTTTTCCAAACTAGGCTCTTGAACTCGGTGAAGTCCTTGGAAAGGCTCGCAATAGACTTATGTGCAGCTTCACCACTGGCATTCTTTAAATCCTCTTCATACTGTGTCATCCTTGAGGCAAATGTAGAAGAGAGTTCCTCCACACAGCTTGAAAGTTTGGTGTATAGGTCCATTCTGTCAATGTGCAGTGCTGGCAGTGAAGAAAAGTGTTGTGAAAGGAGAGATGATGACCCGACTTAGTGCACCAAAGGTTTATGTACAACTTTAATAGGATTTTAGCATTAAAATGTTATTTATAATATTTTTTATTATTAAAAATATAAGAGCTTAGTGATTTTAGTGTGTAACTTGGAACTACCCACAAGTCAGTCTTATGTTATATTGCTTGTTAAAGGTTAATTTGAACTTAACAGGAGGGATGTTGTAATATCACATCACTAGACAGTAATACTAATTGTCACAGCCCTAGTGAGTTCTATGGTCATTTGTCGATATAGGTGTGACGGACTGAATATCGTCTTTATATTGTAATCTCATGTACTTGTTCTAAGTGTAATAAACCAAGCATTCTCCACATCAAGTCTTTCATTACAAACATTACAACTGGAACCGTCAACTTTACTGCGGCCGATAGATTACTTTACTCGCGTGCTCCATACAACTTAGGCGCTCGCTCATCACCACTGTGATCACTATCTACTTCGACTGGTACATGACTTTCTGACATCTTTCTTAACCAACGTGGTACCTTTACAATACACACAACCAATCGAACGGATCCAAAACCCTAATCATTTAGCTTTACGTGTGATTTCTGGCTACTCATAGCCCAGTAACCTCTAGTTACCCAACCATACTTGCGCATCCCTCCAGGATCGCCAAGTCACCGATTTAATCGCAGTACTGCGTACTCACAGACTAATGTGACCACTAGATATTGATTTCAGCTACGGCTATAAATCAAATCTCCTAAAGTCCAATCATCGTGTGAACTTAATTATCTCATAATCTCGACTTTTTAAATGAATCTAACTTAGTTTAATTGATCTCTTCGTTTCAAACCTAAACAAAGGTCCTTACTCGTCATTCGTCAGATCAAACATACCCTTTTAATAGGAAACTACACATTTTATATTGCGTAACGCATAATCTCTCACGATATTTAAATCAACCTAGCGGTCTACATCATCTTTCGTCATCAACAGTAGAGAATACGCGACTAAAATCGATGAGAAATGATTTCGTGACAAGAGGTTCCATGTAGCACTATTACAGGGCTTCATCCGCTTGGATCCAGCCCTATCCCATGGTCTCACCCGCCTTGGATCTAGTCTCCTTACTTGGCATCACCAGTTGAAAATCTAGTCACACACAGTGAAATCACACGCATAGGATCTAGCCACACCTGACGTCACCCGCTTAGGATCCAACCATGCCGAATGGCATCATCCGCCACGGATCAAGCCTCGCAACTTAAATTTCATTATCAAAACAAAGTTCCACTTTTTTAAAATGTAACGTTAATCCGGCTTTAGTCGACGTCCTCAAAACTACTTCAAGTCTCCCGACGCGATCGCGAACTCAAAAGTTTCCAACATAATCAAAATATCGACTGCTCAAACTATGTAGTAGGTATTTACCGATTAGCTTAGGACAATAAAAATTGTCCGTTAGAAAACTCAGATCGCATTTCTAAACTTCAAATGTTTGTACTGGCCGTCCGCCGTCATAAGCACTACTGAAAGCCTGATACGAAATCTAATTTTGTAAAATAAGGCGCACTATGTAAACGAGTTATTTTGTCTGAGATCATTGGTAATGAATACCGGTTATGCACGATTTTATTTAGTTTACAGCAATCTTTTCACCAGATATTATATCTGATCCGAGAACTAAACTAACAAACACCGAATTACTTAATCGAATAATCTTTGCACCCAATAATTCATCACCCGTTCAGGCATTAATTTTAATTTATCTAACCCCTCACGCATTCCTTCACACTAAACCGCGGTGGTCGTCTTTATACAGTCATAGATGAACCAATTAAACGAATAGGTTCACTTTTTGATACACGCTTTAACGCCTACCGGTTATAAAATAATCCAAATAACCGACGATTCAACACCGAAACAACCGCAGATTTATGTTCTACGACAAGTAGAAGTCAATAACGTCACGGACTATCACGTTTGTTTTTAACCGAAAGAGCTGGACTAGCAAACACCACATTACATGGTCAAATAATTTATAATAATTACACACAAATAATTGGCCTACCCGCTCACTCATTTTTTTTTTTCGAGCTTGAGGGTTGTTTTGATTATATTGTTAACGTCGTGAACTAAGCAATTTTAAAATGTATCGCGGTCACACTTCTGGAACTAAACCCTTGCGACAATTTTTCACGGCCTAAGATATCATCTCGCAAATGGATGTTGGGCAAATCGCAATAAAACTCGATTAAGCTATTATCATTTTAACTACAAAATTAATTAATAGTACCGAGTACCTAAACTAGACTGTCATACGTTATCTAAACCTGTCAATGTTGCCATTTTGGGGTAGTGGAACAGAGAGTAAAGTCCCGCTAACCTCCTTTGAAAAGGGAGAATCCTCCGACCAGACAGGTCTTATATCTGGTGGGCTACTGCCCGATAGATGATTTCGGGTTTGTTCTATATGTTCCAATCGCGCCGCGAATCTTACTTGCGCGATGCAGGATTAGTTCTTTTTGTGACGACATGGATGTCGCTACATCACTCCCCTCCGGAGATCGGAGATCGATGGTTCTTGATGCTTCTTGAGGCGTCGTGATGCGTGCCAGGCCAATGGAGGTTGGTTCCAGTGAGTCGGAACCGGATTCCGCATAGTTCTCGGTGAGTCGGAACTGTCTGCGGTGATGCCCCAGTGAGTCGGGGTGGTGCTATCCCAGTGAGTCGGGATACAATGGTGCAGGCTCCAGTGAGTCGGAGTAGTGCGGCTGGCTCCAGTGAGTCGGAGCGGTGCTGTGCGACGTAGGGCTTGACTGCTGTCGTCGACCAGGAGAAAGCTCTTCATATGACTGGCCGAAGGTGCAGGTGTTTAGCCAAGGTCGCTGATGAGGCTGAGGGTGATGACCAGATATGACCAAGTAGGCATGCTGGTGGTCAGGATACCCATATAGCCGTGGGTGCTGGCTGTATGGCTCGCTGCTCGAAAGCTTGAGGAAGTGATGATGACGTCACGAAGTAGTTGCTGCACGAAGGCTGCGCTGACGTTCTTTGTCGAGGGTCACCAGTTTGGAGTAGTGGAACAGAGAGTAAAGTCCCACATACCTCCGTTGAAAAGGGAGGATCCTCCGACCAGACAAGTGTTATATCTGGTGGGCTATTGCCCGATAGATGATTTCGGGTTTGTTCTATATGTTCCAATCGCGCCGCGAATCTTACTTGCGCGATGCAGGATTAGTTCTTTTTGTGACGACATGGATGTCGCTACACCATCCTTTGTTTTACGTCTACCGATAAATTTATATGACAGAGGGTGTAAACTTTAACACTGAGCTACAGAATCAAAATGGAATGTGAATACCTGACCTTTTCCTGAATTCCTGATGAAGTATCGACGACCCAAAACCCCCAAACTGGCGACCCTCGACAAAGAACGTCAGCGCAGCCTTCGTGCAGCTACCACATCGTGACGTCATCATCACTTCCTCAAGCTTTCGAGCAGCGAGCCATACAGCCAGCACCCACGGCTATATGGGTATCCTGACCACCAGCATGCCTACTTGGTCATACCTGGTCATCACCCTCAGCCTCATCAGCGACCTTGGCCAAACACCTGCACCTTCGGCCAGTCACATGAAGAGCCTTGAAGAACCTCTCCTGGTCGACGACAGCAGTCAAGCCCTACGTCGCACAGCACCGCTCCGACTCACTGGAGCCAGCCGCACTACTCCGACTCACTGGAGCCTGCAGCATCGTATCCCGACTCACTGGGATAGCACCACCCTGACTCACTGGGGCATTGCCGCAGACAGTTCCGACTCACCGAGAACTATGCGGAATCCGGTTCCGACTCACTGGAACCAACCTCCATTGGCCTGGCACGCATCACGACGCCTCAAGAAGCATCAAGAACCATCGATCTCCGATCTCCGGAGGGGAGTGATGTAGCGACATCTATGTCGTCACAAATGAACTAATCCTGCATCACGCAAGTAAGATTCGCAGCGCGATTGGAACATATAGAACAAACCCGAATTCATCTATCGGGCAATAGCCCACCAGACATAACACCTGTCTGGTCGGAGGATCCTCCCTTTTCAACGGAGGTATGTGGGACTTTACTCTCTGTTCCATAACCCCCCAAACACCCGTTGCTCGCTGCGTAATGCCTTGGCGCCACTGTTACTAACGCGCCTCTTCCATCAGGGCTCCGGGTCTCCACCCAGACATCTCCATGTGACCTTTTCCGCCAAGGCTAATCCTGGCCAATCTTGCTGCCTCGTTACTGGAGGTCTTGAAGCTTGAATATTCTTATTTTCAGCCTGCCTACGTCCAAATTTTCCATAGCGACCCCCGACCCGCTACCCGTCTCTCCAGATCGAATTCGGGCAGACTCACAATCTGGAAAGAACGCTGCAACTCGCTCTCTGGGGACACAGCGTCACTATGGTCCAACATTTGTTGCTCAGGATTAGGGAAAAACCCCAGAAAAACCTAATCAGACCACTCAAGCCTATGCATGCCTCGATCCGGGCCTTCACTTATGAATCTTTGCACTTCGAATAATAACCACCAACCCTCTTCACAGCGTCTCGCGACTGTTGCTCACACAGCTTGTCGAATCATTTGCACGATTTTATCCCAGTTCCGACGACGGCCTGTTCAGGATGGTTCGAGCTCTGATCATCTACCAGGCGGGCCCAAGCGGTCATCGTGCAATGAATAAAAACGGTTAGGAACCGAATCAGTTCACTTCTCAATACATTTCGGCACAGTGCACCACTATTAGGCAGGTAAAAACAACAAAACGGACAGCCCCACAACGTCTTGACTCCGCGACGGCTGGATTACGCAATTTAATGCATTTCATAAATTTCCATGTTTATTACTAGCTCAATGGCCCGCAATTTAATGCTTAATTCCTTACATCGCAGTCGAATGCACAATTATTAATACTATTAACGCAATCAAATGCATAGTCTTATTATGTCATCGCAATTTAATGCCACAACACTATTATTCGCAATTTAATGCCATGATTCTTTTATTCGCAATTTAATGCCATAACTCTTTTATTCGCAATTTAATGCCATAACTGTTTTATTCGCAATTTAATGCCATAACTGTTTTATTCGCAATTTAATGCCATGTTACTAGGGTTACCAGATAGAACCCTATCAAATCCGGGACCACTCCAGGACAACAGTGTCGGGCCGTGGCCATAGTATTTTTTTTTTTTTATATTTATGTTTGTACTTAAAGAGGAAATTAACATTTATTTTTAAATGCATACTTTTATTAAATAGTTATCTACATTCACTGTAGGTAATTAACGCTAGTTATAATTTTAAGATGAAGCCCAGACCAAAACCTTAGTAGTAAATAATTTCGGAATCCGGGACAGCAAGGTCTAATTACTAGACACGGGATAAGAGGCGAAATTCCGGGGCAATCCCGGACCTCCCGGCCATCTGGCAAGCCTACATGTTACATACAAGTAGTCATAAATATCAAAATGCGGCTTTGTTTACGATATGTCGTAATCGTACTACTTCTTGCTGTTAAAATACCTACGCGCGTAGCGTTATACGTTAAAACTTAATTTCTGTTTATGTTTTACCTATAACATCATTAAATAACTAACAATAACAATCCCTACGCAAAAGTAGCAGCTGTGCGTTATTTGCCTGCCATAATATCTACCATCTTTTTGATGGACTAGGCAAGTTACATTGTAAGTTTATTTGTCATTAATACGCTCTGGTAATGCGCGGTTATCGAGGTACTTACATAACTAAAACATGAAGATAGGCAACCTTGCACATATCCCTTAGATCAATGGAACATTATGCAAATCAAAATATGTACCCGTGTCTAAAGTGCACAAGCAGTAGGTAAACAAAACAAAGATACATTGTTCATTTTCCACCATGGATAATTATTTCGTAAAATGATGGGTAAGTAGGTATGCAAAAATTATTTATTATATTCTTTATTGCAATTAAAAGTACATACAGTGGAACAAAGAAAAACAGTTTAAAACGGTTGTTTTTTTTTTTCTTTTTCTTTTTTTTTTTTTTGAAGCTACGGTACAATAATAAAAGGTAGGTTCATGAAATTTTAACTACCTATCTGAGCATTTGTTTGATTATACTTTATTGGCGGTTGAAATAAATAAAAATTGCTACGGATCTAAAAAGGGTCTTACATTGAAAGAATAAATATGTTTGTTTAATTACGAAACCAAACGAATTACTTTTCCCTTTTTATTTAAATAGGTCAAACAAATTACTTACAGTTTTCCTCGTCGCCAAAATGTAGTAGACACTAATCTACAATGAAATAACTATGTATGATGATGTAATGAACCATTTGCTAAGTTTATATATCGGCTCGCTATCCTCACTAGAACACGTCTTCACTCTGCGGCGGTGGGACGCAGACTGACTCTCCCCACCCCGCACGCTGCGTGGAGTGTAGGAACGAGACGACAGATGTTTGACAGTGTGTGTGTGTGGTTGTATAGTTGTGCGTGTGTCTGTTTGTATGTTTGTTATGATCGTGTATGCTACACTCTTCATAGTGAAGGTCTACATTATCGTCGACATGCTATTAAGCCATTACTAACCGAAGCTAATAAAAGAGCACGATTGGAGTTCGCTTTGAAATACAGAAATTTCGACTGGAGCAACGTCATCTTCAGTGATGAAAAGACAGCACGGCCGAGTTATGTTGTGGCGTAGGAATAATACGCGTTATGATAGTGATCACGTTGTGCCTAACTGTGAATCCGGTCGTATAACAGTGAACATGTGGGGATGGATGAGTGCTGCAGGACCAGGAGAACTTACTGTAATACCCAGTCGTGCAAATAGTGTAAACTACATAGATGTGCTGAATGACGTCATGTTGCCCACAGTGCGCAATGTTTTTCCTGTAGAAGACATGCCAGTGATAACGTTCGTGCAGAACAATTGTCCTATACACCGTTCCATAATTGTGCAAGAGTGGTTTAGCCAGCAATCGGACATACGGATAATTCCTTGGCCTGCGAGATCGACAGATTTAAACCCCTTTGAAAATTTATGGGGCGTTATGGTTCAAAGGTGGGACAATAGGAACGAAAGGACTAAGGAGGCACTGAGTACTCACTGCATGCAGGTATGGGATTCTATACGGGGTCAAAATTTATGTGAAAAATTAATAAACTTGGGTTCAAACCATGGGTTCGCGCTTGCAAGCTGTAATCGATCAAAATGGTGGATACACGAGTTATTAAAAAAAATATATAAGGTGTTGACTATTGGATTGACTAATAACATAGACGGGGTTTTTTTTTTTTTAACGTAGGTAAAATCATCCAATGACAAATCCCGCCCTTGGGTGGGGCGGGAAATAGTGTCAGACTTTTACTGACTAAAAACCTACCTTTCCATTCCTTGCCTTTATCCTGGGGCCCGTGGTGACAGTCTCACATAACCTTTGGCCCCAGTAGGCTTCGGCCCTGCTGGACCCCTACAGTTTGCTGACAACTCCTTGAGGCGCGCGGGAACGGTGCGCGCCGTAGACGACCTGAGCTCGGACCGGTCTGTTACCGGACGGACGGACAGCGAGCTACCCATTGCCCACCGTCCGCGAGCCCGCGCCTACGGTGGCCGGAAATTGGGATCGGAAACCCGGCGGCGGCGGCGGCGTGTGCGCCTTTGCCTAATGCGGTCGGCCTCCTCCTTTACTAGCATTACTGCTTCGCAATAGGAGGCGACCGCCTGCCACTCCTCCTCGCTCCGGAGCATGGCTTGAACCAAGCCCCGGCGCGAGAGATCGCCGCCGATCGCCCCCACGAGGACACGGCGATGCTCTTCCCAAGCGGGGCACACCTCGACTGTGTGCTCCACCGTGTCCACCGGGCGGTCCGCACAGTGGCGACACCCGGGCGTCGTCTCCGCACGAATCTTGTACAGGTACGGACCGAACTTGCCGTGTTCGGTCAGCACCTGCGCCAAACGGAAGGTGACGACGCCGTGGGGCCTTTCCAGCCACGCCTCAAAGAGGGGCCTTACCGCCTCGATCGTGGCGTGCCCAGCACGAGGTTGCGACAGTCGCTCTCGCCATTTCACCATGAGATCCCGCCGGAGCTCTGTCCGCCATGCCGCGACTTGTCGCGGCAGCGGAGTTTCGCCCCAACGTTGCATCTCCACGCGTAAATCATGCATGTGTGCAAGGACTGTTGCCTCCAAATCCCACGGTGGTAGGCCAGCAAGGAGGCTCGCCGCTTCACAGCACACCGTACGGTATCCGCGAATCATCCGGATAACATAGACCGGGGTAGCTATAATTTATTTGATAAATTACAGTATTCAAACTTGGTGTAGTGGGATAAATTTATTCACTAATTTACGAGTATAACAACAAAATGTTATTACACTAATGATTTTAATTTGTTATATAATATTTTGAGGTTTAGCTTCAATTTCTTCCTCGTTCTGGAACGAATACTTAAGCTATAAACCTTAGTCATAACATAATGCACAAATCAATAATTATAGTCAATACCCACTAACCATAATTATGCAAAACGTAATATTTTTATAATTTATGATTAAGTAAAATATTTACAGAACTAAGGTTGCATATATAGTGAAAGGTAATACAAAATTGTGTAAATAAAACTAAATAATAGAAGAATAGCACAACACAGTTTTGATTTAGAATGCTTATTAATATCTATTAAACAGTTTTACTTTGTTAATGTTTTCCATTTTGTAATCTTTAAGTTATAAATTTTATTTGTATTTCTCATAACAAGTGAATTAAATAATTGTCAATTGGGTCTAAAGCTGTTAGATTAGGTTATACACTGTATAAGAAAGAAATAAATTGTATTCTTTGAGAATTAAATGTCTTAAACTATAATATCACTAAAATAGTTTTATTTCTTATCCTTTACGAGAAACAAACTTAGTAAATCTTAATCTGTAAGAAAAATATATCTAGATCTTCTTACATGAATGTTTCTTTTACCTAATACTTACCACCAATTATGAAAGTATATATATATAGAAATTATATATATAACATGATATATAGTTATATATATATATATTATTATTTATAGTAGTATAAGTATACTTGTATATTATGCCTTTATTCATTTATACATCTTATACCTCATATTTTTTATATTATTTATAACAAAAAATAAAATAAAAAACTTTTAAAAATATAAAAAAATAGAATATAAATTATAATAAATTAAATTTAAAAAAGTTGATTGAGAACTGGGTATCGAACCGGCGCCCTGTGGAACGAACTTTGTTATTCTGACATGCTTATCCATCTGAGCTACCGATCTAACTATTAGAGAATGCGAAAATGAGTGCTACTTGTGAATGTAGGTATTCTTTATTATTTATGATCTACGCCATCTGTAGTCGAATTAACTTATATACCAATTAGTTTATTTGGTTTGGTTTAGATGGCGCTGTATTAAGTACTCGGAAATAAGAAAATAAAATAATTTATGTTTATTTCTTAGTAACTACTTATTTTAGGTATTATAAACCATATTATGGGACTCTGCATAATAAGGTTTTTAAGCTTTGCAGTGTTATTTTCATTTTTGAACAGCGCCATCTAGTCGTCTCACGAAACGGAATGCAAAATCTCACAGTCAAAAGTCGACCTAAGGCTCTCCATGCACTTTTGGCTGCATTAGTACATCGGCGCGAGATAATTCGAAAAATTAAGATCTAGCCGTGAACCACACCGGATTTTACACTACGTTGACAGCGTATTACTTGGATTGGGACAATATACAAGGAATTGGATTAATTAAGCGGATATTTTCATAAAATCGGCAAGTTTTACATTTTCCTAAACTTTGTTCAACCGAGTTAATATAAAGTGTTGATTGCTTAAGTTACAAGACTAATAGCGTAAATCTATTTGAAAATTAGTAAACAAGTACCATTTTTAACGCGAATTCGTTCAGTGACTTTCATAAAATTATAGGTTTAAGTAATTTTTACTAATGTTTGGATAAAAAAAAAAATGGCTGACAGGCTAAGTTTTTCATTGTCGTTCGTAAAATAAATGGACATTTATTTTACTTGTACCTACACTAAGTAGAAAAATTTATTATGCATACTGTAAAGAAATTAGTAAGAATTAAATGAAGATTTATACTTGATATTTAAAAATAGTATAAAATTAATATTCCAAATTTAGTTCATAAATCACAATATGATATTTTCAATATTGGTGTCATAAGTAAGTTAATTAAGGTGGTATGGTTTATTGGGAAGTTCACCAACCTACATATTTATGACTGATTGAAGAAAAATTTTAAAATAGAATTGCTATTACCCAATTGTGAAACTTTACTAAGTTTATGAATTTATTCATTATTTTATTTTGATACAATAACTTGTTATCATTTTCACAAAGACTTTGACATTGCATAGTTAAACAAGATAACAGACAAGCTAAGACAGGTTGATTGTTTAATTTTATTTTGAATAAGATTTAAGAATAATATTCTGTTATTACTTTTGACAGTTGTGTGTTTGGGTGTCCATGTTTATTATGTTATGTGTGTTTACTTTAAACTATGATTTTAATAAAATAAATCAAGAAATGAAAATGAAATAAAAGCTATGAAATAATTTAGTAATAAAACTCAATTAAATAAACATATTATTTCATTTTGAATTATAAAGTGTTAATACAATAATTGAAGTATAGGTGCAGATCATTTGATAAAATACAAATAATTCACCGTTTAATATTGATTTTATTTTTCTATAATCATATAGTAAATAAAAGTAATTTAATGAGTTTTGAGTTACTACGGGAAGATGTCAATATACTTTTTAAAAATTATTTATGTTCAAGTTTCCAAATTGTTGGTCTATTAGTAGAAGAAGTTTTGAACGGTTAACCAGGGTAGGAATTGAAATGATTGAAGACATTTATAATTATTTATCCGCTGGTTTTGAATTAATGAGAATCTAAATTGAATAATTTCTCACAACTTATGAAAGTAATAAAGGATGCTGAATGGTATAGTTATATGTGTGTATTACAGGAATAGACAGCAACATGGAAGAAATACTTTTAAATAGACTTAGGCTCATTATTGAAAAGATTAAAATTGACTTAGGTAACATACCAGATTCTATTAACGGTGAAACTTTGACACAAGGGCAAATAGCCTATAGCAAATTAGAAGCTTTAATGAAGCGGTTAAACTCGGACCTTTTAGAATATTTTCGTTTAGCAACCCACGCCGAAGCTGGGTTTGATGCTTCGGATGAAATTTCTCAAAATCAGTGAAATACAATTGGAAGCAGAAGAAGCTTTGGCTGTGTTAAATGCGAAGATAAATTGTACACTTTTAGAAAATACTAATAAGCGAATTAATCAAGAAAATAATTCATCCTGTCGCCTTCCAAAACTGCAATTACCCACGTTTGATGGAGATATACTGACGTGGCATGAATTTTGGGACCAATTTAGTTCTAATATTGATTCTAGAAATCTGAACGATGTTGATAAACTTTCATATTTGAAAGCCTCTGTAACTAGTAATGCCAAGAAGGCTATTGAAGGGTTAGACACCACTAATAAAAATTATCAAATAGCTTTATCGATTTTGAAAAATAGATTCGGAAAAACCTCTTACCTCATTGATGCACATTATGCGACTCTTTGCAAAATCAACGTTGCAAAAAATACATCAGAAGATTGTAGAAAGACTTTCAATGAAATTGAAAGGAATGTGAAAATATTGGAATCATTAGGTGAAGATATAAACCACAATCATCTTCGTTTCATGATAATGGAAAAGTTCCCCACTGAGCTAATTTATGAATTAAAGCTCAGAACCAATAGTGACTCTATTCAAGAATTGAGGCATCATTTAGAAAAGACTATAGCTGCCAGGGAAGATGCAGAAAGAATATCTGGACGGAAAAGGCCGAGTGATAAAGAAAGTAGTACAGTGGAAACTTTACAGGTGCTGTCAAAACGAGCAAAGCATACAAATCCACGCGACTATAAAGAAAACAATAATCGTAGTGACAACCGAAAGGCTAATTTCCACCGAGCTGTAATACACAAAGAGATGAACGTAGGAAGAAGAACCGATAACAAAATTAATAAGTATAAAAGACTAGTAAATAAAGGCTGTGTATTTTGCCAAGGCGATCACTATAGCGATAAGTGCGAGAAGTTCAAAGGATTGGAAGAGAGAAAATCAAGATTGAGTCGAAACTGTTACCTCTGTTTAAAGAAAGGTCACTTCATGCGAGACTGTACATTTAAGGTAAAATGTGTGCATTGCAATGTAAATCAGAAACATAATAGAGCTTTATGCCCATCAATTTTGTCCAAGACCCCAGAAGAGAAGAAACAGCTATGACAATCAACGAAAAGGGACCCACGATTTTACAAATAGCCATAGTCAAAGCTAGCATCGTTGGAAATATATTTAAACATATCAAAGTCTTGATGGATTCAGGTTCACAGAGATCTTATATAACATTTAAATTAGCTAAAGAACTAAAACTTTCCATAGAGGATGAAAGTAATCTGACCATTTTCACCTTCGGGACGGAAAAGCCCCAGGAAGTACGAAGCCCTGTGGTTACATTTCAGTTGCAGTCACGTACGGAGGAAATAGTTGTCTTTCATGCGAATTGCGTTGAGTTTATTTCAAGAGGAGGCATCCCTCACATAAATTTATCAGATATTAATAAATGTTATTTGTTGGCTGACGATGGATCACTAAGGAATCAGGTACACATACTGATCGGAAACGATTATTACTTCAATATTATCCGTGACAAGAAAATACAATTAAGTGAGAATCTATTCCTAGTAGATTCTTCATTTGGTTGGCTTGTCAGCGGTCAAGTAGACACTACATATCTCAACGAATTGCACTGTCTTATCGACTCTTCTCTACAGGCGTACTCGGCTTCCGTTTTCCTAGTCAGCGGATCTGAGAAAAAAATTGTCATAGGAAAATCACGTCTTGTACCAATAAAAGACCAGGACAACCTCAAAATTCAAGACTTGAGTTACCTGGTGTATTAATCGGATGTAGATTAATCAAATTTGTTCTTAAATTTATTCATCAAAACATAACAAGACAAGTTTTATGGACAGACAGTCAAATTGTCATCGAATGGTGAAAATCTAACAAGTTGCTGCCACCATTTGTGGCTAGACGAGTTGAGGAAATTAAAAAGAACCAGCAAATAGAGATCAGATATATTCCATCTGAGCTTAACACAGCTGACGTTGGAACAAGACCTACCAGTTCGACAGATGATAGGAAGAAGTGGCTTATAGGCCCACAATTCTTAGTGGATAGTCCAGACAAGTGGCCAAGTGGATCTGTTGCCGTAGAAACCCATTCATTTTCGGCTGGGGAGGGTCCGACGGGAGAAAGAAAGGATGATCCGTTGGAAATAGATAACCCAGACATTAACATTGATAACCCAATGATTAAGGATATAAATATACAAGATAACATAAAAGAAAAACCAGATTTAGACAATTATATTGGATCCCTCAAGGAAGAAGTCAAGTTCAACGAATAATAAAGAAATGTCCTGAATGCGTTAAATATACAGGAGAACCATACAAGTTACCACCAACACCAGCTTTACCAAAAGAACGAGTTAACTACAGCTCTCCGTTCACGTATGTCGGAATGGATTACATGGGACGGGTGTACGAGAAACGCGCGAAAGGTTAGAACAATGGTAACGACAACTGCAAGAGATGGATATGTTTATATACATGTTTAGCAGTTAGGGCTGTACACCTAGAAGTAGTCAATGACCTCACCGCTGAAGAAGGATTACTTGCATTAAGGAGAATGGTATCTACAAGGGGTGTACCAGACTTAATCACGTCAGATAATGAGACACACTTTAAGTTAATATCTGAAATATTAGAAGACCAATTCTGTGTAGAAAAGAAAATACGCTGGAAATTTATACCTCAACTAGCACCGTGGCATGAAGGATTCTACGAACGGCTAGTGGGTCTTGTTAAGAACTGTTTAAAGAGAACCTTACAGAAACATTTGTTAAAAGACAGTCAACTCGTTACAGTAGTAAATGAAATAGAAGCAGTTCTTAACACTAGACCTCTGACTAGGGTGGACTCAGAGCCAGATCATGTACTGAAACCTTCAGATTTTCTCACCATGGGGAAATGTATTACAATGGAAGAATCTGGAAAGGACCCTACTAAAATTCAAGATACAGTGACAAAAGATAATCTGATCCAAAGTTGGAAAAGAGCACTTGTCATCTTGAATGAATTTAAAGATATGTTTTCCAATCGTTACCTTCTCAGCTTACGAGAGAGGTATAGTCACGGACCGAGGGAGCTAAGAGTAACGTCGAAATTGACTCCCAGGATTGGTCAAATCGTGCAAATCAAAAGTGACAATAAAAATCGAATAAATTGGAAAGTCGGGAAAATTGTCTCTTTGATAAAAGGGGTAGATGGCATGTGCAGAGTAGCTAAAGTTAAAGTAGGTGATACCGAGTTCACAAGGTCAATTGCACATCTTTATTCTCTTGAAATTGAAGATGGAGAAGAAAACTGTGTCAAGGGAAAAGAACTAAAAGAGACCGAAGAACGAGACCTCCAAATTACAGAATTTCAGTTACAACCACCTGGAAACAAAGTTACCGAAAAACCACTAAGTCTCAATACCACCGAACTTCCTGTTGAAAGTGAAATTAGTAGAGTACTTAATGAAGATAAACGTACCGTAGAGCGTTCGCCTGTTGTGTATCACGAAAGTAAAATAGACACTGCTAAGTCTGTTGAACCTAAGTCGTACGTATTATCCGAGCCTAAGTGAAGTGATCAAACTGACTGTGTTTCAATAGAAGAAAGTCATGAGTCTAGACCAAAAAGAGTAGCTGCCACACGAGCCCCTGAAAAGATTAAAGAGTGGACGAGTATCCTGATCACGCTACTTTCGCCTTTTGTCGGGAGTGTCGCGACTAACTTGAATCCATAGACCAAATATATATATTCAACACTAGCAACATCCCGAGGGCTATCTTGACTAACTATGGTAAGCATAGATAATAGACTTAACAAATATTAGTTGGCGCGAACAGTAACCACATACCGCCATTTCTAAATGTTGCTAAGTTGCAAGTGTAGTGTGATAACTTGTGTACCGAGCGTGAATTATGTTACTTAAAGACTTTTCGTGCCGTGTCTGGAAGAGGGACATGTATCCAGACTTCGAAGGCATGAAAGCTAAGTATTACTTATGTTAATATCTTAGTCAAGCTCTGTGTGGTTATTTGGTGTCTCAGCGCAATTGATTCCTATAAATGTTGATGTTAAAGGTGAAGGCCTAACTGTATGAGGTATGGTAAATTCGCTCGGAGTAACATACTGCTGGGGCGAGAGGCGCTGTATGATGAGGCCTGGAGAGTTAGTCTCCAGGATTCCAGCATGTACGTTTTAACGGGTAGGCTGCCTCTAGTATGATAGGGGTGTGAGCCGAGTCCTGGAGAGGTGGTTTCCTCCAGGTTCCGATGTTACATGGGTGTGTTATACACCAATCTGAGCCAGCTGGTCCCCCCGGGACCTGATCCTGGGGAGGGAGCTCCGACGGCGATCGGGCTCCTCTTTAAACCTAACCTGATCCTCCCAGGACCTGATCCTGGGGGAGGAGTTCCGAGGGAGTTCGGGCTCTAATATTTATCTAACCTCATGTTTAATGATTTGTGATGAAGCTGTTATTATGTCATATTCATCCTGGTACAGCTATTGATTATACACTGTTGAAATGATGTTCTTCAGATGTTATTGTTGGTATATTGTTTACACAATAAGTTTAGGGTTAATTGCGTTGATATATTCATGTTCAGGGAGCTTTAAACTTTACAGATGGTAGAAGTTCAGTCATAAGCGAAGCAGATGATATATAAGAGAAAGAAATCTATTAAGAAGATTGGCAGTTCAGATCGGCAGGTATGTGATGCATTCTAACATCCATGTTTGTTGTACCTACACCGATTATATTATTCATCCCCGTGTGAGATATTTTAAAGTGGTGTTAGGTGACCACACTTTTAAAACACTAAAACAGTAATGTTCAAAGTTGTAGGACTCTAATAATCAATAATTAAGTTAATTAACTTTCAAGTAATATTTAAGAATACTATATTAATATCCCAATCAATCCTCATGCTACACGTTGGGCGTACAAATTGTTAGGTTGGGTTTTTGCCTTACCACCGACTTACCCAGCGGTAGTTTGCATGAGACTAAAGGGTGCATTTCGCATGAGGTGTTGACTGGAATAAAAGATATAACTTGTCTCCACAATATATATGTAATGTATTTAAATAGTATAACTTAATAATCGAAACAAAAGAAAAAAAAACGAAATATATCGATTAAATCGTGGCGCCATCTGACGGGTATCAGTCAGAAATGTTATAGTTTATGATCAGTGACATTAAAAGCAACTAGAGGTCACTACTTACCTCAAACCGTGATTTTCAGTTTTTTAAATGTTACATGATTATGGTATTCTAAAATTTAGATGTCCTTGGAATCCAATTTGGATCACAAAACATGAAGTGGCGTGTCAACACACGTTATCTCTAATTTGTGAAGAGACATGAGACAATCAGTCCTAAATTTTAGTAAATGTGGCTTAGTTACTCGCTTAGTATTATAGTGGCATAGTGGCATTGCACAAGAACAGAGAGATGTTGTCTGAATGAATTAAACTAAAATTCAGACGTCCTTGGAGTTCAATCTGGACCATAAAATACGAAATGACGTGTCATCTACACACGTTATGTCTAATTTGTGAAGAGACGTGAGGCAAACTGCCCTCAATCTTAGTTTAATGATTATGGTATCCTAAAATTCAGATGTCCTTGGAATCCAATCTGGATCACAAAACACGGAGTGGCGCTGTCAACACACGTTATCTCTAATTTGTGAAGAGACATGAAACAATCAGTCCTAAATTTTAGCATACTGTGTTCAGATGCGCACATCAAAAAAAGGCCCTTTTCAGGGCCCCATATGATTCGATATTATTAAATAATATATTTCTTAAATAGAATGGTCGAAAACGTACGTGAAGTTGTGTCTTAGTTACTCGCTTAGTATTATAGTGGCATAGTGGCTATTACGGATGGAGGCGAAATAAAACAAATACTGGTTGAACAAACGATTTGGAGGATGCGAGTGGCTATTAGAATTGAATATTCTGATATTACGAGTTTTTAGGAACTTTTCTTAATTTCTTTAGAACGACGCGCGGACATGACAAAAAAAGGTAAGATCGATCAGTGTTGACAACAAAAAAAAAATATTTAGGGTCGGTTCCACTCGCACCTTGCAACATCGTCATATATTTAAAAAATAAAAGGACATGTTTGATACATTGCCAGTATAGTATGGCATTAGAAATTACATCTAATTTTTTTTGTGTCATAAAATAACAATCCGCCCCCTAGTGCTGAGCTAAGTTAAGAAAAAAATAAACAAATTGTTTTAAAGCGAAATACAGGTTTACATCAGATAACTAAATAACAAAACAACTAGTTCAGCACTAACATTCCGCTGGGGAGAGTAGGGCGACGCGCGTCACAGGACGCCGAACCACACCAGTACGTGTGCGCACATCTACCACTCGGACGCGACCGTCATGGCCGCCATGGGTCGCACTCACTACTCCGTGACGCCAAGCACCACGCTCTAAATTTTGTTCAATTAAAAGAACATAGTCTCCATTTCGCAACGCTCTTTGCTCTTTATTCCACTTATATCTGGGTAGCAAAGTAGGTAAATATTCTTTTATCCACCGCCCCCAGAAAGCATCAGTTAAACGTTGCGCTATGCGCCATTGCTTACGGAAACACAAGTCGTCATTATTGTAAATACCAAAAGCGGGACCGTTAGACGATGTACCTATTAAAAAATGATTGGGTGTTAGGGCTTCAGGAAAGTTAGGGTCGCTTGATACGTAAGTTATAGGGTGACTATTAACCAACGCTTCTACTTCCGCAAACAATGTAGCCAGCGTCTCCGCACGTGGCGCGCGTTCCTTAAGTACGACCTTCTAAGCCGTTTTTACGGTTCGTATCATCCGCTCCCAGGCGCCACCCATCTCGGGTGCGCCAGGTGGAATAAATCTCCACTCTATACCTTTCACAGTTCCGTCTTCCTGAAGTTTATTACGATTGAGTTCTAATAAACTACCTTTTAATTCGTTATCAGCACCTCTTAGATTTGTCCCTTGAGCCGCTCAAAATAGGCTTCAATCGAAGGATTGAGCGGCTCGAGGCGGACTTAGCCTGTCGCCAGGGAGGTGGATCCAAAGTGGCCCCAGAAGGGGGACGCGAGCGAGGGCAAGGCGAGTCCCAGCCCCTGCCCGGGCCGGAAAACGAGCTGCTGACCCTGCTGCGGCAGGAGCTGGGTGCTTTCCAGCAGCAGTACCAGCAGCAGCAGCAGAAGTTTGAGGAGCGAGTGCAGCGACAGTTCTCCGTCCTGGAGGGCATCGTCCTGCGTCCTCCGCTCGCGGCCTCCGGCCAAAAAAAGGTGGCTTCTTACGCTGCTGCCGCAGCAGCCACGGCTGCGACGCCAACGGCGGGCTCGTCGGGCCCAGCTGGGCGCAGGGCTGTGACATCGGAGCCAACAAGGCCGGCCCCGGTGGCAAAGCAGCAGCAGCGGCGGCAGGGGGGGACTGTTCCTCCCCCAAAGAGCAAGGCTGCGCCTGCCCCCGCTGCTAAACCAGCAAGACGTGCCGGGGCGGTTGCCAGACCGTATCCCCCGCCTGCAGAGCCCTCAGCCGACACCGAGTGGACGGTGGTCGGCGCCAAGAGGAAGGCGGGCAAGGCGGCTAGGGCGAGCAGAAAGCGCGCGAGGCGGCTAGAGCGCAAGAAGCGCGCCATGGCGGCAAGGCTTCGCGCCCCTAAATCCGAGGCTGTAGTAATTACGCTACAGCCTGAAGCGGAAAAGAGGGGCGTAACCTACGAGTCCGTCATGGACAAGGCGAGGCGGGCGGTGTTGCCCCACCTGAAGGAGCTCGGAGCCTCTGAGGGCTTCCGCATGCGGCGCACCGTAACCGGTGCCCAAATGCTGGAGGTCCCTGGCGCGTCCAGTGGCCCAGCGGCAGACGCCCTGGCCAAGAGGCTCAGGGAGTCCCTGGACGCGGAGGAGGCCCGAGTGTCCAGGCCCACGAAGTGCATCGAGATGCGCATCATGGGCTTGGACGACTCTGTTAGGGTCGACGAGGTGGTGGCCGCCATCGTCGGTGCGGGAGGGTGCACAGCCGATCAGGTTCGGGCGGGCACCATCCGCACTGATGGCACGGGCATGCGAGCCGTAACGGTCAGCTGTCCCGTGACGGCGGCCAAAACCATCACCGGGGAGGGCCGAAGGCTTCTAGTGGGCTGGGTCTCCGCCCAGGTGAGATTGCTGGAGCCCAGACCTCTGCGGTGCTACCGCTGCCGCGTGGGACACCACGCGGGGGCCTTTTGCGCCGCGGAGGTGGACCGCAGTGACCGCTGCTTCAAATGCGGTCAGCCTGGTCACAAGGTCGCCGAATGCCGTGAGTCGCCGTACTGCTACGCATGTGCGGCGGCAGGCCAAAAGGCGGATCACCAGGCTGGTTGCAGGTCCTGCGACCCCCCCCACCAAGGTGAAGAACAGGGTCCGGCCCATCCCCGGTAACGTCCTCACCGCCGCAGCCGCCTCCGTAGCCGCCGCCGCTATCGCCGCCACAACAGCCGCGGCAGTGCCTCCACGAGGGGCTCAGGAGGAGATCGTAATGGAATGTCAATAACAGCTCCATTACGTCTCCTCCAGGCGAACATCAACCACTGCGCCCCCGCTCAGGATCTGTTGCTCCAGAGCATGGCGCAGTGGTCGATCAATGTCGCCGTAGTCTCCGAGCCGTACTATGTCCTGCCCAGTGGAGACTGGGTTCAGGACCTGGACGGCTCGGTGACCTTAATTAGGTCGACCGCCGCCGGTACCCCGCCCCTCGAGCGCGTCACGAGGGGACGAGGTTGCGTGGCAGCACGGTTCGGGGACATTGCAGTGGTAGGCGTCTACCTGTCCCCGAACAGATCTCTCGGCGATCTCCACATCTCCCTGATGGAGCTGAAAAACGTCGTCGTTAGGTTTAGGGACCTCCCCGTGGTTGTTTGCGGGGACTTCAATGCCTGGAACGAGGCTTGGGGTTCCCGGTACACGAACGGGCGGGGTCGGTCGGTAGAGGCCTGGGCTGAGGAGTCCGGCCTGGCCCTCCTTAACCGGGGCTCTGTTTCCACGTGTGTGCGGATGCGGGGCGAATCAGTGGTGGACTTGTCGTTCGCCAGCCCCGATCTGTCACCGCGTGTCGTCGACTGGCGCGTTATGGAGGGGGTGGAGACGTTCTCAGACCACCGGTACATCCGGTTTGACGTCTCCGCCCAAACCTCGACCGCGCCGGTCCAACGGAGCCCTTGTGGTCCACGATGGGCGCTGAGGCAGATGGACCGGGAGCTTCTCCTGGAAGCCGCGACGGTACAGGCCTGGGTGCAAGCACCGGACAGGCCTGTCGACATCGACGTCGAGGCAGAGTGGTTCCGGGAGGGCATGTCGCAAATCTGCGACGCGTCAATGCCCCGAGTCCGTCCAGGACGTGCCAAGCGCCAGGTGTACTGGTGGTCGCCGGAGATTGCGGCATTGCGCAATGCGTGCAACCACGCGCGACGCCGGTACGCCAGGTACTGCAAGCGCCGTAACCGCCCGCCGGATGCGGAGGCTATTGAGGCGGAGCTGTACGAGGGATACAGGGTAGCGAAGCGCACCCTCCGAGCGGAGATTAAGCGGGCCAAACTGGAGGCCCGCAACGTCTGGCTGGGGTCTCTGAATGCAGACCCGTGGGGACGCCCATACAAGATGGTACGGGAGAAACTCCGTCCATGGGCTCCCCCACTGACTCAGAGTCTCCGGCCCGAGCTCGTGGAGGGTGTGGTCAGCACTCTATTCCCTACGCGGGGGGTACACTCCCCCCCGTCTATGGCTCCGCCAACACCGGCAGTACCTGACGTGGACCATGACGACGACGACGATGTTCCAGAGGTGACCGAGGTAGAGATGAGAGTGGCGGTACGAAGGCTGAGTGCCAAGAATACCGCCCCAGGACCTGACGGCCTACCTGGGAGGGCCTGGGTCCTGGCCATGGAGGCTCTCGGGCCTCGATTGAGGGGGCTCTTTAGCGCATGTTTGGAGAGGGGCCAGTTCCCACTTCGCTGGAAGACGGGCAAACTGGTCCTCATAGCGAAGCCGGGGCGCCCTGCGGACTCTCCGTCCGCGTACCGGCCCATTGTGCTGCTCGACGAGGTGGGCAAGCTCTTTGAAAGAGTCATTGCAAACCGCCTCGTCGCGCGCCTTGCAAGGGTGGGGCCGGACCTGTCGGACGGACAGTTCGGTTTTCGCAGGATGCGCTCCACGGTGGACGCCATCATGCGCGTGCGAGCCCTCACGACGGGGGATGCGGTGTCCCAGGGCAGGTGTGTCGTGGCAGTGTCTTTGGACATTGCCAACGCCTTCAACTCCCTGCCCTGGAGTTGCATTGGAACGGCACTCCGGTACCACCGGGTGCCCGACTACCTCTGTCGTGTGATCGAGGCCTACCTATCGGAGAGGTATATCATCTACCCCGGTCACCAGGGAGAGTGGAAACGTCGAGAGATGTCGTGCGGTGTTCCACAGGGATCGGTACTAGGACCACCCTTGTGGAACATCGGGTACGACTACGTGCTGCGCGGTGACTTCCCCGACGGGGTCAGCGTGGTCTGCTACGCGGACGACACGTTGGTCCTAGCGCGGGGAGAGTCGTACCGGACGGCGGTCGAATTAGCGACACGCGGGGTTGCGATGGTCGTTGACAGGATCCAGCAGTTGGGACTCGAGGTGGCACTGCACAAGTCCGAGGCCATGTGTTTCCACGGCCCTCGGGGTGCGCCACCACCGGGTTCCCAGCTAACGGTAGGAGGGGTTCACATCAGCGTCGGGTCGACGATGAAGTACCTGGGACTCGTCCTCGACAGCTGGTGGAACTTCAAGGAGCACTTCCGACGTCTGGCTCCCAAGCTGAATCGGACCGGGGCTGCTCTCGGGCGGCTCCTGCCCAACCTCAGGGGACCAGACGCCTCCTGCCGGAAGCTCTACGCGGGAATCGTTCGGTCCATGGCCCTCTACGGGGCTCCGGTGTGGGCACCGACGTTGACACAGCAACCGAGGGCCCAGCTGAATGCGTGCCAGAGGGTCATGGCAATACGCATGGTGCGAGGGTACCGAACGATCTCCCGCGAGGCGGCGACCCTCCTTGCTGGCCAACCACCGTGGGATCTGGAGGCAACAGTCCTTGCACACATGCACGACAAGCGCATGGAGATGCAACGCCGGGGCGAAATTCCGCTGCCACGACAAGTCGAGGCATGGCGGACGGAGCTCCGGCGGGATCTCATGGCGAAATGGCGTCAGCGACTATCGCAACCTCGTTCGGGGCGCGCCACAATTGGGGCGATAAGGCCCATCCTTGGGGCGTGGTTGGAAAGACCTCACGGCGTTCTCAACTTCCGCACGACGCAGGTGCTTACCGAACACGGAAAGTTCGCTAAGTACCTGTTCCGGATTCGTGCGGAGGATTCGCCCGGGTGTCGCCACTGTGCGGAACACCCGGAGGACACGGTGGAGCACACTGTAGAGGTGTGCCCCGCCTGGGCGGAGCATCGCCGTGTCCTCGTGGGGGCGATCGGCGGCAGTGATCTCTCTCGCCGGGCCTTAGTTCAGGCCATGGTCCGTAGTGAGGAGGGATGGCAGGCGGTCGCCTCCTTCTGCGAAGCAGTAATGCTAGCAAAGGAGGAGGCCGACCGCATCAGACAGAGGCAACGGGGCGCTCGCCCCAGCCGCCGCCGGGATTCCGATCCCGATTTCCGGCCACCGTAGGCGCGGGCTTGCGGACGGCGTGCAATGGGTAGCACGCTGTCCGATCGTCCGGTAACCGACCGGACCGAGCCCAAGTCGTCGACGGCGCGTTCTGTTCCCGCGCGCCTCAAGGAGCTGTCAGCACACCGAAGAGGCCCAGCCTGCTAACTGCAGGCAGGCCGGGTCGAAGCCTACTGGGGTCATGGGTTTATTTCCGAAAGGAATGCTCGGCCCCGGCACGATAGGCTACGAAGGAACGGGGTAGGTTTTTAGTCAGTAAGAGTCTGACACTACTTCCCGCTCCGCCCAAGGGCGGGATTTGTCATTGGATGATTTTACCTACCATAAAAAAAAAAAATAAAAAAAAAAAAAAAAAAACCTCTTAGATTTGTCCCGTTATCAGAATAAATAACGCTGGGCGTACCACGACGATCTATCATTCGCCTAAGGGCCATGATTGCCGAGTCAGTAGTTAAATTGTCGGTTAACTCTAAATCAATTGCGCGAATGGTCAAACAAGTAAAAATTACACCGTATCTTTTTTCTCTCCTTCGACCTATTCTAACTTCCATAGGGCTGAAGAAGTCGACGCCTGTAAATGTGAAAGGCCTACGGTGGTGCTGCAAACGTGCGGCAGGAAGATCAGCCATGCGCTGCGGCTGCGAGGATGCGCGACGGTACCGACAGAACAAACAACATGAAGCTACAGCGCGTACGGTCGGCCGTATCTATCGTATCGCTGCCGTAATTCATTTACGACCAGTTCGTGCGCTCCATGAAGCGCTTTCCTGTGGTAGTATTCTACCAACAGTCGCGTCAACTTGTGACGACCATCGAGTATGGCTGGTCTCATTGTTGACTGTTCAACACCTTTAACTTTGTCAATTCGACCTTGAACTTGTAAGATACCATCAGAGTCAATATTATATGGTGTCAGACATAACAAACGACTAGAAGACATTAAGGGTTTGTTTTGTTTGAGTAGTTCAATATCTTGCGCGAACGAATCTTGTTGACACTTTTTAATTAAAAGCTTTTCTGCTTCGAACAATAGTTCAACATTAAGTTGAATGTCCATACGTCGACACCGTTTTATAAATAATAATACACGAGCGGTAGCACGAATGAGTCGCGTCCAAGAAGAGAAATCGTCTTCATTAGGTATGGAATGTTGAATAACCTATGACGTCATTACGTTAAAGCTTATGCTGCGGTTATTTATTGGCGTTTGACCCGGCAAAATGAGAACGTACTCGTTTGTTTTGCAGCCGCAAAAAGCAGAGTGACCCCACTCCGCCCTGTCTCCGTACCTAGGTTAGAATTACAAGGCACACTAATAGGCTCATGTCTTGCTAATGTTGTTCAACGAGAACATTCAAGTTTAAAGGCCGACAAGCGTTACTTTTGGACGGACTCACACACGGTTCTCCAATGGATTCGTGGTGGCCCTCGGAATTATAAACCCTTCGTTGCTCATCGCTTAGGTGAAATTGATGAATTGACTAAGGTAACGGAATGGCGGTACGTACCGTCAAAGCTAAATGTAGCTGATATTGCTACCAAAGAGGAAGCTCCACTACTTACGTACGATAATGTTTGGTTTCAAGGACCTGGGTTCTTACGGCAGCCAGAGGATACATGGCCTAGGGATCTCAAGTCTACCAAGTCAACAGATGACGCAATGCCTAGCCTGTCCTTCAAGTCAACAGATGACGCAATGCCATACTATACTGGCAATGTATCAAACATGTCCTTTTATTTTTTTAATATATGACGATGTTGCAAGGTGCGAGTGGAACCGACCCTAAATTTTTTTTTTGTTGTCAACACTGATCGATCTTACCTTTCGTGCCGTTGGTGGTGGTGGCGGTATATAAATATATTTATATTATACTATTACACAATTAGAAACAAATAAAACAGGCTATAGAAAACATTTACGTGAAAAATTTACAAATATATACCCAGAATTAACACATTTAACGGAACAAAGATTATCTGATCAGATGAGAGCGATTATAAATAATGGATACATAGACGTCAAGAGGTTAGAAGAAATTAGAAATCAGGTAGCTATAGAATTAGAGAATTCCAACATCAACGCCGAAAATACCGAACTAACAAGCGGTCATAATTTGAATATACAATTGCAGACCGAATTAGATATACCTGGTACAAATTTTAACTTTTCTAACACACCTACAAACACCCGATGCAACGTCGGGGCGAAACTCCGCTGCCACGACAAGTCGCGGCATGGCGGACTGAGCTCCGGCAGGATCTCATGGTGAAATGGCGAGAGCGATTGTCGCAACCTCGTGCTGGGCACGCCACGATCGAGGCGGTAAGGCCCCTCTTTGAGGCGTGGCTGGAAAGGCCCCACGGCGTCGTCACCTTCCGTTTGGCGCAGAGGGTCATGGCAATACGCATGGTGCGAGGGTACCGAACGATTTCCCGCGAGGCGGCGACCCTCCTTGCTGGCCAACCGCCATGGGATCTGGAGGCAACAGTCCTTGCACACATGCACGATAAGCGCATGGAGATGCAACGCCGGGGCGAAATTCCGCTGCCGCGACAAGTCGAGGCATGGCGGACAGAGCTCCGGCGGGATCTCATGGCGAAATGGCGTCAGCGACTATCGCAACCTCGTTCGGGGCGCGCCACAATTGGGGCGATAAGGCCCATCCTTGAGGCGTGGCTGGAAAGACCTCACGGCGCTCTCAACTTCCGCACGACGCAGGTGCTTACCGAACACGGAAAGTTCACTAAGTACTCGTACCTGTTCCGGATTCGTGCGGAAGATTCGCCCGGGTGTCGCCACTGTGCTGAACACCCGGAGGACACGGTGGAGCACACTGTAGAGGTGTGCCCCGCCTGGGTGGAGCATCGCCGTGTCCTCGTGGGGGCGATCGGCGGCAGCGATCTCTCTCGCCGGGCCTTGGTTCAGGCCATGGTCCGTAGTGAGGAGGGATGGCAGGCGGTCGCCTCCTTCTGCGAAGCAGTAATGCTAGCAAAGGAGGAGGCCGACCGCATCAGGCAGAGGCAACGGGGCGCTCGCCCCAGCCGCCGCCGGGATTCCGATCCCGATTTCCGGCCACCGTAGGCGCGGGCTTGCGGACGGCGTGCAATGGGTAGCACGCTGTCCGATCGTCCGGTAACTGACCGGACCGAGCCCAAGTCGTCGACGGCGCGTTCTGTTCCCGCGCGCCTCAAGGAGCTGTCAGCACACCGAAGAGACCCAGCCTGCTACTGCAGGCAGGCAGGGTCGAAGCCTGCTGGGGTCAAGGGCCGTTTTCTGAGAGGAAGGCTCAGCCCCGGCACTATAGGCAACGAAGGAACGGGGTAGGTTTTTAGTCAGTAAGAGTCTGACACTACTTCCCGCTCCACCCAAGGGCGGGATTTGTCATTGGATGATTTTACCTACCACAAAACAAAAAAAAAAAAACCTTCCGTTTGGCGCAGGTGCTGACCGAACACGGCAAGTTCGGTCCGTACCTGTACAAGATTCGTGCGGAGACGACGCCCGGGTGTCGCCACTGTGCGGACCGCCCGGTGGACACGGTGGAGCACACAGTCGAGGTGTGCCCCGCTTGGGAAGAGCATCGCCGTGTCCTCGTGGGGGCGATCGGCAGCGATCTCTCGCGCCGGGGCTTGGTTCAAGCCATGCTCCGGAGCGAGGAGGAGTGGCGGGCGGTCGCCTCCTTTTGCGAAGCAGTGATGCTAGTAAAGGAGGAGGCCGACCGCATTAGGCAAAGGCGCACACGCCGCCGCCGCCGCCGGGTTTTCGATCCCAATTTCCGGCCACCGTAGGCGCGGGCTCGCGGACGGTGGGCAATGGGTAGCTCGCTGTCCGTCCGTCCGGTAACAGACCGGTCCGAGCTCAGGTCGTCTACGGCGCGCACCGTTCCCGCGCGCCTCAAGGAGTTGTCAGCAAACTGTAGGGGTCCAGCAGGGCCGAAGCCTACTGGGGCCCAAAGGTTATGTGAGACTGTCACCACGGGCCCCAGGATAAAGGCAAGGAATGGAAAGGTAGGTTTTTAGTCAGTAAAAGTCTGACACTGTTTCCCGCCCCACCCAAGGGCGGGATTCGTTATTGGATGATTTTACCTACGTTAAAAAAAAAAAAAAAAAAAAAAAAAAACCTACAAACACCCTCACAGCAAACGTGCTCTTAAATAACAGCACTGGTTCAGACAGCGTCCTTGAATCACAAGTAAATATAGAAGAGGATAATAATTTCTTGAACAACATCAACATTGCTGAATCTGAGCCTGATCAAACCAATCTTAATTCTATCTCAGAAAATAGTACAGAAATAGAAGCCATGTTTGAACAAGCTCAACTAAATTTTAACGATACGCAGCCCACTAATAGGCCTTACATTCCCAAGCAGAAGACATCTAAAAAGTTTTCTGCAATAGTTTCGTACATAAATAACGTCATTCTTCCTAAACACGTAAATGGCGATACCGAGTTTATCAAATTGCAAACAATAATTTACTGTGCAGCATGGACGGCAGCTATATGCAACGGAGCCAAAATACTGGGCTTAACACAAAGTGAACATCGCACATTTAAACTTAGAAAACCAAAGTGGCAAATTAGATTAGAAAAGAGAATTCAAAATTTAAGAGCAAATATAGGTAGGCCTGACACATTTTATTAATGGTAGTAGAAATCAAAAATTAGTAGCAGCAGTCGAACAAATAAAGTTAAAATATCAATTACACGCTCAACACGAAAATTCCAATACACAAATGGAACACTTTTTAGACACTTTAAAACAAAAATTGAGCGCAGCATCCAGTAGGCTTAAAAGACATATAACATGCACTAATCGTAAAATACAAAACGCAAAATTTAAAAGCAATGAGAAGATATTTTATAGGAACCTTGCATCTAATAACCGAGACACTGCTAACCAAACTCTAGATATACCTTCATCTGAATCACTACGTGAATTTTGGGCCAATACTTGGGAAAATCCAGTTTATCATAATGAACATGCAGGCTGGGTCAGCGATGCAACAACAGAAACTCCAGAGATGGAATTTGAACTTATATCCATAGGCACATTCATAGAAGTTATCAAGCGCACACATAACTGGAAATCGCCAGGCACTGACAACATCCACAACTACTGGTATAAGAAATTCTCGAGCATACATCCTTTCTTATATAACCATTTAAATACATTCATAAAATCACCACACCTACTTCCAACATACATCACACAAGGAGTAACTTATATGATACCTAAAGATATAAATGACACCATGAATCCCGCAAAGTACCGACCAATTACTTGCCTACAAACCTTATACAAAATATTAGCAGCTTGTTTAAGTGAAGCAGTATATGAACATTTGACAAAAAATAACATTTTTTTTTAAGATAAGATAAGATAAGATAAGATAATCCTTTATTTGCTCAAACGTGAGTACAGTACACACATCACAAAATAAATTGATAGCATGCAAGAGATGTTATAATTCAAAATAAAACGTCATGTTTGCCTTGGACAATGGCATGCAAATATTTAAAAAGAAAATAATATAAAAAAAAATTAAATTAAATTTTAAAAAAAAGCATTCTAGCGTGTAAATAATTCAAATCATCGAAAAGCAAAAAATATTATATTATACATGTCACAGGTAGAAAAATAATGTCAAATATACAAGAAATAAGAATAATGTCAAAGGTACAAGAGATGTCAAAATTAAAAGATTTATGTCAAAATAATGAAGATTTGTGTCAAAAAATCTGTCAAAATCACAGTACTGATGTCAAAATTACTAGACGAATTACAAACTAACTAGACGAATTACAAAATTACACAATTTATGTTTAAATTACAACCAAACGTTAAAAAGTAATTATTTAGTCAAAAACTTTTTCGGCTAGAAATTCGGAGACATTGTAATATGCCTTTTGCGAAAGGAATGTTTTTAATCGATGTTTGAATGCATTACTATTTAATTCTTTCCAACTTTTAGGCAGTTTATTAAATATAGTAGGAGCCATGCAGACGATACTTTTGCGCATGAGTGCCGTTTTTGCTGGATAGACATATCCCGTCTGTTACGCGGTACAGCTTCCTGTAGACGTGGAAATAGTTTGGGGTTTATTTTAACAAACATTGCGGCTTCAAGAATATACATACACGGAAGAGTTAATATTTTGTACCTTTTAAAATATGGTTTACGCACTTTTAAAATATGGTTTACAATCGCTTTTAACCCAAACATAGATCGAATGCATCTCTTTTGCGCCTTGAAAGCCGTGTTAGCGTCGGTAGAATTCCCCCAAAATATAATACCGTATCTTAGATGAGACGCAGCTAAGCCATGGTAGGCCGCAATCAAAGTATTTACATTTACAATTGCAGCTAGAGAGTGCAGTGCATATGCAGAACTACAATTTTTTTTGCAAAGGTTCTCTATTTGTGATTTCCAGTCAAGTCTTTTGTCAATTATTAATCCAAGGAATTTAGTAGTATTTACGTTATCAATATTTTTTTATTATCTATATTTATGTCCATATTATTCATAGTCAAACGTTGACTAAAATGTATGATTTTAGTTTTGTCTAAATTAATTTTTAAATTATTATTGTTTAACCACGTTATTATTGATGTCAAGGTATTGTGAATGTCAAGTTTATATTGGATCGTGTCATTATTATTACTAGAAATTGTCACCGTACTATCATCTGCAAATAGAGTCATAGGGTGTGAAATTGATTGGGGCAAGTCATTAATGTATAGTGTAAAAAATAAAATAATTAAAAAAAATTAAAAAACACGACTGCCATGCCAAAAAAAATAAACTAAAAATCAAAAAAACAAGATGTTTCGATGATGATTCAAGATGATTAGAAAAGTGAAGAAAGTAGTCACTCGTTGATAAGGCACGGAATCTCGGAACTACTTGATCTACAAAACTGAAATTTTCATCCCAGTCGGGGGACCACTCTGAAATACTTTCTTATAAGTAGTATAAAAAGTCCCCCGACTGCGATGAAAATTTCAGTTTTGTAGATCAAGTAGTTCCGAGATTCCGTGCCTTATCAACGAGTGACTCACTCCTTTTTTGGGGCAGTCGTGTAATAAAATTATATGCTACTGCTCTTGTTTGTGATGTCTGCCGGGACATTTGCGACTTGCGATTTCCTTTTAGGCATGCTCTCAACAAATGAACAAACTACACAGACTTAAAAACAATTATGAACAAAGGGAGAGGGATCAGGGACTCGACACCCGTCCACCTTTATAACAAAACAATCGTAATATCGTATTCTCGTTATAAATAATTCGTACAACGAAATTACGATAGAACGAAGTACGAACATACAACGAAACCTGCCGGAAGCTCTA
The DNA here is from genome assembly GCA_958295575.1 of Leucania comma. Classification (NCBI taxonomy): domain Eukaryota; kingdom Metazoa; phylum Arthropoda; class Insecta; order Lepidoptera; family Noctuidae; genus Leucania; species Leucania comma. Next base: position 2,733,416 of record OY282462.1, on the reverse strand, counting down.
CGCGGGAATCGTTCGGTCCATGGCTCTCTACGGGGCTCCGGTGTGGGCACCGACGTTGACACAGCAACCGAGGGCCCGGCTGAATGCGTGCCAGAGGTTCATGGCAATACGCATGGTGCGAGGGTACCGAACGATCTCCCGCGAGGCGGCGACCCTCCTTGCTGGCCAACCGCCGTGGGATCTGGAGGCAACAGTCCTTGCACACATGCACGACAAGCGCATGGAGATGCAACGCCGGGGCGAAATTCCGCTGCCACGACAAGTCGAGGCATGGCGGACAGAGCTCCGGCGGGATCTCATGGCGAAATGGCGTCAGCGACTATCGCAACCTCGTTGTTGGAGTGCAATGTGACACATCACTTACATTCGTCTATGGTCACTATTCATTGTCGATGTTTTTTATATATAAGTTTTTTTTTTTCCCAAAATGGACTCCGCCGAATCTAGTATTGTAAGCGTCCATAATTTCTTTAATTAAAAGGCTTCTCAAATAGAAACGTCTTTTCAAGTATCCCATAATGACCTAAACCAATAGGTTATGGGCCCAGACAAAAAATCGCGAGTAGAATAAATTCAAGTTTCGTTTGGATCGAGTAAGACGCGGTGAAGCAAAGGTTGGAGCCCTGCGCGACACGTGGTTCGAGCAAGCGAACAAAGATTGCCGACATTTCTTGCTTTGCGTAGTTGAGTAAAAAGCAAAATGTCAAACTCGGAGTGTAGGACGGTCCTTCTAAATGGTCGGAATTGGCAAGCATGGCGTTTTCAAACAATGATTGTTTTACGCGCGAAGAAGTTGTTTGAAATTGTATTGGGCGCGGAAGTAAGGCCTGAAGTAGAAGGCAAAGCGCGGGATATGTGGGATGAAAAAGAGGTTAAAGCCCAAGAGGTCATAGTCACCAGGGTGGAAGAAACAGTTATGAGATATTTAATATCGTGTACTAGCAGTACGGATATGTGGAAGAAGCTTACCACGATATATGAACCATCTACGAAGGTTGGTGTTCACCTGTTACAACAGAAGTTTTTCAGTATAAAATTTGAAGAACCCATAGCTGTGTTTATAGCCAACGTGGAAGAGTGTGTGACCCAGCTAACAGCAGCAGGTGAGCAGGTGTCAGAAAATATGGTCATTACTAAAATACTTATGTCACTACCATATAAATATAAACATTTCATCTCTGCCTGGGAGAGTATGCCAGAAGAGAAGCAGAAAGTGCAGGAGCTGACAGGCCGGTTGCTGGTCGAGGAGGAGCGGAGTGGCAATGGTGCCACTAGCGTCATCAGCAGTACACCGCAGTATTCTGCACTAGTGGTTGGTATGCGAAATAAAGTTAAATGTTTTGAGTGTGGTAAAGTTGGCCATAAAATAAATGAGTGTAGGAACAGAAAATGTTTTAATTGTCAAAAGAAAGGCCATTTAATAAAAGATTGCAAATTAGCTAAAAATAAATGTAATGAGAAGAATAAATATTATAGCGATAAAAATAAATCTAAAGAGAAAAGTAAGAGTTCTGGTTCAGAAACTTTTGTTTGTCATAATTTAAGAGAGAAGGAGTGCAATTCATTAAATATTAAAAGTTTTTTCTTAGATTCAGGTGCTAGTGACCACATGTGTTTTGTTAAAGAATATTTTACAGAGTTTTGTGAGTTAACAAATCAGAGATTTGTCACAATAGGTGATGGTAACAAGTTGGAAGTTTTGGGTACTGGGAAAGTGGTTGTGTATGCCTTCAATGGTTCTGAATATAATCCCTGTACACTAGATAATGTATTGTATGTACCAAAATTAAAAGTAAATCTGTTTTCTTTATCATCAGCAATTAATAAAGGCCACAAGATGTTATCAGAATCTAATGGGTGTAAGTTTTATAAAAATGATGTTGTGACAGCAATAGCTGACAAATGTGACAAAATGTATGTAATGAGATTTCAATTTAGTGATGTAGCTTTGTTGACTTTGACAGATTGGCATATTAAGTTTGCACACCAGAATTACCAGTATGTAAAAGAGTTTTTAGATTCAAGAGGCATAAAATATGAAGAGCAGACTGATCAGTGCTTACCGTGTATTCAGGGGAAACAGCATAGGTTACCGTTTGGTCAAAGTAGTAGTAGGTCAGTTGGACCAGGTGAACTTATCGTCCCCGTAGAGCGAAAAGTCACTAAGTCCCAAAATGACCAAAATGAGTTATCACTATAGTTAATATCATAATTTTTTTCTCTACATATCAGTCTTACCGGTATTTTTGTAGCTGCCTTCGTTTTTGTTTTACGAAATGTGAATATTAAATAAACCTACTCTTTGGATGATACATCATAATGGAAGAAATAACTAACTTAATTAATTATTATACATTTACCGAAAATTTACAAAACTTGAAATTAAGTCGACTTAATTGCTTTTCGTATAAATTATGAATGCATACATAAGCCTACAGGTAATTTAAAAATCATTACAATGATTTAGTGAATATTTAAAATCAATAGTTTGCTAAAACGCACGAAAGCGAAAATTAACTAACCCGACATAGTGAATACTCACTCTTGATTTTTAAATGATTTGTGCTGCACTGCAGAAGCGAAAAATCATCAAACCATTTTAAACATTTTTTTTCCTTTGAAAGGGAAACATAAGATCTAAAGTGAAAAATAATAAAAGTCTTTTAGTTATTATTTATGCAACTTTGACATGCATTGTTACAATTAAGTTAAATTTCGCTCGAGAGGGTCTCGAGTTAGTCAGTTTGTTGCTATTTATTATGACGACTTATGAACGCGACGCGTGGTGAGATTCATTCGTGAGGTCGAAGTCGATTGATATACATGCAATCCGCTGGTGTTAAAATTAACCTAATTATTACGTATTGCGTAAAAATGTGCCGTGCTGAGTTTATTCTTGATTTGTTCAACCTACTGGTGGATATTCGCGGGTTGTCCGATGGTAGAAATGAGTTGGTGGAATCAAGTCATGCAATTCCCGCGCACACTCTCCAAATTGTTCTGTAAAATATCGAAAGGCTGGCTACTCTACGATTGTGATCAAGGATTTGTAGATTGGACTTAACTAAATCTGGATCACCAATTAGCCTCTTCGCACACCTTTCCATCGAGTGCAAAGCTGCCAGGTGGCATTTTGCAGCACCCGCCCATAAATGGCTTCAGTATTCCACACACGATCGCACCTGGGCTTTGTATAACATTAGAACCTGTCCCGGTGTGAAGTACCGTCAGATTTTTGCAAGAAAGCCCAGCTTCCTAGCAGCTACCTTGGCTTCAGACTCAATGAACCTCCCAAAATTGAGGTCAGAGGAAATTTCAACTCCTAAGAGTTGAAGGCAGTCGGTGCACTCCAAGGACATTTTGAAAAGCAGGAGCCAAGGTGAACTCCTTTCCTTTTCAAGGTGGCTCGCTTTGTAAACAGACGCGCTTGTTGTTTTGGCGGCCTTATATCCCACCAAATTGCCCCTCTTGGAGATTGCCTGAAGACATTAGTGCACTCTACCATAGCCTCTCTTTCAGACTGAATTAGCTCTTTGCTACCCCGAGCAGTTGGCAGGTATCTGTCTACAACTGTGCTATCATCTGTATACCCATAAATAACAGGCATCAGCAGATCGTTGATAAGCAGGAGGCAAAGAGAACAACCCCTGAGGAACTCAGGTATTATTCATCATGGGCTCTGATGAGTATCCGTTGAGAGAGACCGTTCACTCAGAAAGTCTTTTACCCAATTAATCAGGCCAGGGGAAATGCCGTACGTTGGAAGCTTACTAAAAAGGCTAGCGTGCTATACCTTGTCGAAGGCCTTTGAGACATCTAGGGAAACAGCAATCGCTTCCCCATTCTTCTCGAGAGCCTCGCCCTAAAAGTGGGTGGCATAAACTAGTAGGTCCCAAGTAGACCATGCCATGTGCCATGAGGCGCGAGTTCGATATACGTTACATAATCTTGCAGAGTATAGAGGTTATTAAAATCGACCGATAGTTGGCAGGATCGGCACGACTGCCCTTCTTGGGCACGTGTTGCACGTTGGCAAGCTTCCAGGACTTGGGCACTATACCAGTCCCAAATGAAAGGCGATACAAGCGCGCCAATACAGGAACCAATTCAGGCGCACAAGCCTTAAGAAAAATCGCTGGTATACCATCCGGTCCACTAGCTTTATTCACGTCTAGACCATACAGTACTCTCAGAACTTCTTGTTCCTTATATAAACCTCGGGTATCGAGGTGTCGCAGATAGGCAGAGTCGGTGGAGTAGCACCGCAAGTGTCAAGACAAGAATTATGGGTGAAGAGAGATGCAAAGAGAGAGAGCTTTCACTCTCGCAGTATGAGCCATCAGGTTTAACCAGCGGAGGCAGTACGGACCGACAGAAGTTCGCTTCGACCGACTTGGCAAGGGACCAAAAAGCTCTTTTACCGGACTGCTGTGCAGAGAGCTTTGTGCCGGTATGAGTAATATGGTCAAAGCGAGCCTTCCATAGTGCCTTTTTGTAGGACTTGGTAGCGCGATTGAAGGTTGTCTTCTTTAAGCTCAGGTCCGGAGCTTTGCGATCACGAGCGTTTACCTAGGTTGAGAAACGATTAATGCTTACGTTTTTCAGCTTAAACGCAATCAGCGTTCAACTATGGTATAGCTGAGCCTCCGATGGATACGTAGTGACGAGTATTTTATCCCTTATAGTCATAAGGGATAAAATACTCCATAGCTTAACGTATCACATCGGACACAGCATCAGTACAGATCGACGGACTTTCAGAAGGGAAGCAGACCTGCTGCTAAGGATAAGACCCAAAAAAGTGAAATGAAGCACAGCACGCGAAAACATCGGACAAGCAGCGGTTAATTATTGATGAACATTACCTAGTCGTAACGGCAGTCATGCAGTCTACTTTGCATATGGTAGTCAGTGGAGTTGGTATTTTACATTAGACACAAAATTGAATGTTCAAAATTATACGATCCACACGTCTAAACCATCGCATGAAACATATTGTATAACTAGGAATGAGATTAAGGGGCAGTGTGGAAATTGTCAGTGCAATAAACTGATCTGCTCGCTCTAAAAGAAACCGAGATTCAGCACCACCTGGTGTTGATGGTCTATTTTTGCACTTTTTTTTGTTTTTGTTAAAATCTGATAGTGTTTTATTGATTTTTTCAGATTATTTCCTTTAATAAACGTTAAGTAAATTTATTACAATAGTTAAATTACATTATTCATGTCATATTTAAAACAAAACTTACCATACATGCTTTGGGGTGCCATGACAGAAAACCTCCACGAGTGCCCGCAGGCTATAGTTCCCTTGCGGATACGTCCGGAGCGAAGGCTAGTCTGCGGGACGGTGCACCCTGGGAGGCGGCCAACCACCCCCTTGGGCACTCCTGCCGAAGGGGCCTCGATGGCCGTCTGCGAATGTTCTGTCGGGAGTACGCTTCAACGCGTGTCCCTCTGCTCTAGCAGAGGGCACAGTGGCGAAGCAAGAGCGGGCTCGGCGTGCACTCACCCTGCCACCGGGCAGGCAGGAGGAAGGCTTTCTCCTCCTTCTGCCACCGTTGTTCTCGTAGCCCCAGAGATTGTCCAAGGTCATGTTTCTGACTTTTGATGGGGGTCGAGGGTCTTGGCTTAACCGCCCGGGCCGCGAGGAAGACAACCTCTATAAAAAATTACCCCAAACCTCCAAGCGGCGGCGCACCGTGAGGGAGGTTGTTAGCTTGACTAATGGGTAGCTAAATTAGTCTCTAGTGCGGACCACTGAATTTGAGCCGGTACAACATGAAATATACTCGTGGGACCAAAATGGATAATATGAAATCAAAATTTTTTAAAACCCAAACCGAGAGTGATGCGCGGTCGGAGTCCGACGCGGCATCCGGAAGGAGCTCAGGCTCGGAGGTGGAAGAAGTGGTGGAGTCGGGAGGCGACACCGGAAGAAACGCAAGTTTCTTCCGGAAACGCTCCCTGTCGAGGGACAAGTCGTCCTCCGACGGAGAAAAGGGCTCGGCCCGAAAAATCCCTACCAGTGGGCGGGGAGCGGGCCGAGCACCGGGAAGAGGACGGGGAGTCACCTCCCAGGAAGCGGCTGAGCGAGCCGAGAGGCTCGCCGCGGAAGGGCGCCACCCCGCTGCGGCCAACGCTGCGATGGATCCCTCGGGACCATCTGGCAGTGAGCGCGAAGACTCCGCCGAGGAGTCGCGCAGGACCTTCGGCGAGCTCGTGGTCGCCGCGCTGCGGGATATGGGCCGCAAGCGCGAACGAACGTCGAAGGAGAGGACGGTCCTCCGCCATGCCGCCTCTATGCAGGAGGCCTTCGACGTCGCTCTGCGAAAGAGCGTGGCGAAGCTCCGGGCCGAGCTCCGAGCCGGGCTCCGGGCCGAGCTTCAGGCCGAGCTCGCTGGGGTCCATAGGGCCGGCAGCCAGGAGCCTGTGGAGGGGGGGCGCGGGCAGGGGCAGGGGCAAAGTCGGCCCCAGTCCCAACCTCAGCCCCAGCCTCGGCCCCAGCCCCAGCCCCAGGCCGAGTCAGGAAGCCAGCTGCTGACACTGGTGCAGCGGGAGCTGGCTGCTTTCCAGCAGCAGCTGCAGAAGCAGCTGCAGGAACAGCAGCAGCAGTTCCAGCTGCGGATCCAGCAGCAGCTGTCCCTGCTGGAGGGCATCGTGTTGCGCCCCCCACTAGCGGCCTCCGGCCAGCGAAGGGTGGCGTCCTACGCTGCCGCCGCGGCCTCGGCGGCTGCGCCCATGGCGGGCCCGTCAGGGCAGACCAGGCGCGTGGCCACGGCTGCGAACCCCGCCGGAGCGGCCCCACAGGCCAAAAAACAGCAGCAGGTGAGGCCATCCCCTGCTGCTGCCCCTAAGAAGGGCAAGGCGGCATCGGCCACTAAGGCGGCAGGAGCCCCTGCCGTGGCGGCAAGCAGGCGGTCTAGGCCGCCTCCTCAACCTGCGGATTCTCTGGCCGAAGCCGGATGGCAAGTGGCCGGAGCCAAAAAGCAGGCTGGCAAGGCGGCTCGGGCTGCCAGGAGGCGTGAGCGGCAGAAGCTGAGAAAGCGGACGGCCCTCGCGGCCAGGATTCGCAACCCGCGCTCTACGGCTGTAGTTCTTACACTGCAGCCGGAGGCAGCGAAAAAGGGTGCGACCTACGGCGAGGTCCTCCGTAAGGCGAAGCAGGCGGTGAACCTCACCGACCTTGGGATCACCGGGGGCTTCCAGATGCGGCATACCGCGACTGGTGCCCTGATGTTGGAGGTCCCCGGAGCCAACAGCGGCCCCACCGCAGACGCCCTGGCTGAAAAAATCAGGGCGTCCTTGGATGCGGAGGAGGTCCGGGTGTCCAGGCCCACAAGATGCGTCGACATGCGCATTATGGGCCTGGACGATTCCGTCGAGGTCGAGGAGGTCGTGGCCGCTGTCGCCAGGACGGGTGGGTGCCCTGCCGATCTGGTCCGGGCAGGCACCATCCGTGTTGACGGCACTGGCATGGGGGCAGTTACAGTGAACTGCCCCGTGTCAGCGGCCAGGAGCATCACCGGGGACGGCAAACGGCTTCTGGTGGGCTGGGTCTCCGCGCGAGTCAAGCTGCTGGAGCCCAGACCGCTGCGCTGCTATCGCTGCCACGTGGGCCACCACGTGGGGGTATGCTGCGCAGCGGAGGAAGATCGCAGCGACCGCTGCTTCCAGTGCGGTCAGCCCGGCCACAAGGCCGATACCTGCAGTGCAGCGCCGCACTGCTACGCATGTGCGGCGGCAGGCAAGTCGGCCGACCACCGGGCTGGGAGCAGGACCTGCGATCCCCCTGCCAAGGCCAAGGGCAAGGTCCCAAGGCCCGTCCCCGCGAAGATGCTCACCGCCGCGGCTGCCCAGCTGGCTGCCGCCGCCATCGCCTCCGCGGACGCCGCCGCCGCTAGGAGGGGACCCTCGCAGAGGGCACGGGAGGAGACTGTAATGGACTGTCAATAACGGCTCCATTACGTCTCCTCCAGGCGAATATCAACCACTGCGCCCCCGCTCAGGATCTGTTGCTCCAGAGCATGGCGCAGTGGTCGATCAACATCGCCGTTGTCTCCGAGCCGGACTTTGTCCTGCCCAGAGCCGACTGGGTTCAGGACCTGAGCGGCTCGGTGACACTCATTTCGTCGGCCGCCGCCGGTACCCCGGCACTCGAGGCCGTCAAGAAAGGCCGGGGTTGCGTGGCAGCACGGTTCGGGGACATAGTGGTGGTAGGCGTCTACCTGTCCCCGAACAGATCTCTCGCCGAACTAGACAGCTCCCTTTTGGAGCTGGATGCCGTCGTTGCTGGGTTTGACTCCAGCCTCCCCGTGGTCGTTTGCGGGGACTTCAACGCCTGGAACGAGGCGTGGGGTTCCCGGTTCACGAACCAGCGAGGTCGAAGGGTGGAGGAATGGGCCCTAGGACAGGGCCTAGTCGTACAAAACCGGGGTTCTGTCCCCACGTGTGTGCGGATGCAGGGCGAGTCGGTGGTGGACGTTACGTTCGCCAGCCCTGCACTGGCACCGCGCGTCGTCGACTGGCGCGTCATAGAGGAGGTGGAGACGTTCTCCGACCACCGGTACATCCGGTTTGACGTCTCCGCCCAGACCTCGACCGTGCCGGTCCGACAGACCCCGTGTGGTCCGCGTTGGGCGCTGAGGCAGCTGGACAGGGACCTGCTCCAGGAAGCCGCGATAGTACAGGCCTGGGTGCAAGCACCGGACAGGCCTGTCGACATCGACGTCGAGGCGGACTGGTTCCAGGTGGCCATGTCGCAAATATGCGACGCGGCCATGCCCCGAGTCCGGCCAGGACGTGCCCGGCGCCAAGTACACTGGTGGTCGCCAGAGATTGCGGCACTGCGCGATGCGTGCAATGCTGCGCGACGCCGGTATACTAGACACCGCAGGCGCCGCACCCGTCCACCGGGTGCGGAGGCCATAGAGGCGGAGCTGTATGAGGGATACAGGGCGGCAAAGCGCACCCTCCGAGCGGAGATAAAGCGGGCCAAACTCGAGGCCCGCAACGTGTGGCTGGAGTCTCTGAACGTCGATCCGTGGGGACGCCCATACAAAATGGTGATGGAGAAACTCCGCCCATGGGCTCCCCCGCTGACTCAGAGTCTCCGGCCCCAGCTCGTGGAGGGTGTGGTGAGCGCTCTGTTCCCTACGCGAGGGGAGCATACTCCCCCGCCTATGGCTCCGCCACCAGCAGCGGTGTCCGATGCGGACCACGACGGCAACGACGGCAACGACGGCAACAATGCTCCAGAGGTGACCGAGGTGGAGATGAGAGTGGCGGTGCGAAGGCTGAGTGCCAAGAACACCGCCCCAGGACCCGATGGCTTGCCTGGAAAAGCCTGGGTCCTGGCCATGGAGGAACTCGGGTCTCGACTGAGAGGGCTCTTCAGCGCATGCATGGAGAGGGGCCAGTTCCCGCTTCGCTGGAAGACGGGGAAACTGGTCCTTATCGCGAAGCCGGGGCGCCCCGCGGACTCTCCGTCCGCGTATCGGCCCATTGTGCTGCTCGACGAGGTGGGCAAGCTCTTTGAAAGAGTAATTGCAGACCGCCTCGTCGTGCATCTGGCACGGAAGGGGCCGGATCTTGCGGACGGCCAGTTCGGTTTTCGCAGGAGGCGCTCCACTGTGGACGCCATCATGCGCGTGCGAGCCCTCACGACGGGGGATGCGGTGTCCCGGGGCAGGTGTGTCTTGGCGGTGTCTCTGGACATCGCCAACGCCTTCAACTCCCTGCCCTGGAGTTGCATTGGTAGGGCACTCCGGTACCACCGGGTGCCCGACTACCTCTGTCGGGTGATCGAGGCCTACCTGTCGGACAGGTTCATCATCTACCCCGGTCATCAGGGGGAGTTGAAACGGCGAGAGATGTCGTGCGGTGTTCCGCAGGGATCGGTACTAGGGCCGCCCTTGTGGAACATCGGGTACGACTACGTGCTGCGCGCCGACCTCCCCGACGGGGTCAGCGTGGTCTGTTACGCAGACGACACGCTGGTCCTGGCGCGGGGACGGTCGTACCAGGCGGCGGTCGAACTAGCGACGCGCGGGGTTGCGACAGTCGTGGAGAGGATACAGCAGTTGGGACTCGAGGTGGCATTGCACAAGTCCGAGGCCATGTGTTTTCACGGCCCTCGGAGCGCGCCACCTCCGGGCTCCCAATTAACGGTAGGAGGAGTTCACATCGGCGTCGGGTCGACGATGAAGTACCTGGGACTCGTCCTCGACAGCCGGTGGAACTTCAAGGAGCATTTCCGACGTCTGGCTCCCAGATTGAATGCGACCGGGGCTGCGCTCAAGCGGCTCCTGCCGAACCTGGGGGGTCCAGACGCCTCCTGCCGGAGGCTCTACGCAGGCATCGTTCGGTCCATGGCCCTTTACGGTGCGCCGGTGTGGGCGCCATCGCTACGAAAGCGAGTGGCGGCCCGGCTAACCGCCTGCCAGAGGGTCATGGCCATCCGTATGATTCGCGGATACCGTACGGTGTCCTGCGAAGCGGCGAGCCTCCTTGCTGGCCTACCACCGTGGGATTTGGAGGCAACAGTCCTTGCACACATGCATGATTTACGCGTGGAGATGCAACGTCGGGGCGAAACTCCGCTGCCGCGACAAGTCGCGGCATGGCGGACAGAGCTCCGGCGGGATCTCATGGTGAAATGGCGAGAGCGATTGTCGCAACCTCGTGCTGGGCACGCCACGATCGAGGCGGTAAGGCCCCTCTTTGAGGCGTGGCTGGAAAGGCCCCACGGCGTCGTCACCTTCCGTTTGGCGCAGGTGCTGACCGAACACGGCAAGTTCGGTCCGTACCTGTACAAGATTCGTGCGGAGACGACGCCCGGGTGTCGCCACTGTGCGGACCGCCCGGTGGACACGGTGGAGCACACAGTCGAGGTGTGCCCCGCTTGGGAAGAGCAGCGCCGTGTCCTCGTGGGGGCGATCGGCGGCGATCTCTCGCGCCGGGGCTTGGTTCAAGCCATGCTCCGGAGCGAGGAGGAGTGGCAGGCGGTCGCCTCCTTCTGCGAAGCAGTAATGCTAGTAAAGGAGGAGGCCGACCGCCTTAGGCAAAGGCGGACACGCCGCCGCCGCCGCCGGGTTTCTGATCCCAATTTCCGGCCACCGTAGGCGCGGGCTCGCGGACGGTGGGCAATGGGTAGCTCGCCGTCCGTCCGTCCGGTAACAGACCGGTCCGAGCTCAGGTCGTCTACGGCGCGCACCGTTCCCGCGCGCCTCAAGGAGTTGTCAGCAAACTGTAGGGGTCCAGCAGGGCCGAAGCCTACTGGGGCCAAAGGTTATGTGAGACTGTCACCAAAGGCCCCAGGATAAAGGCAAGGAATGGAAAGGTAGGTTTTTTAGTCAGTAAAAGTCTGACACTGTTTCCCGCCCCACCCAAGGGCGGGATTCGTCATTGGATGATTTTACCTACCAATAAAAAAAAAAAAAAAAAAAAAAAACCATACATGCTTTCAAAATTTAGTTAGATAGTATTTACAATACACATTTGGTAATGTAACAATTAGTTCAATTTTACTTAACTCGGGTTATTTTTCTTTATAATAATTTAAAACTAAGTGAAAAATCACTAACTGCGGTCGACAATTCACTAAGTCAAAACTAAGTCTTTGATTGTCTAAAGAATAATTAACTAGTTTGATGTTTTTAGTTTTTCTTAATTATAAAAAGATTTTCATGCATTTTAGCACTTAAAATATAAACATTACTTTTTTTCCTTCAAACTAAAACAAAAAACATAAAGATATGTAATGGCTAGCCAAAGTTATAACGAATCTAATTTTTAAAAACTTTAAAATTCATTATCTCAAAACATGATTTTTCGACTTAATGACTTTTCGCTCTACGGGGACGTTATACATATGGATCTATGCGGACCAATGGAGGAATTATCTGTAGGGGGTTCTTCATATTTTCTTTTGTTGAAAGATGATTATAGCAGCTTTAGGTTTGTTTATTTCATAAAAAATAAGTATGATACTAAAGAGAAAATAGAAGAATTTATAGAGCAGTTTGAAAATGAGTTCACATGTAAAATAAAAAGATTTCGTTCAGACAACGGGACAGAGTTTGTTAACAGAGCAGTTGAGAATTTATTTAAAAGGAGAGGCATAGTACATGAGTTAACAGTAAGTTACACACCCGAACAAAATGGTAGGATAGAACGAGAGATGCGTACTATTGTAGAATCGGCAAGAACATTGATCATACAATCAGGTCTTAGTAAGGAACTTTGGGCTGAAGCTGTGAATACTGCGGTATTCGTAATAAACCGAACAGGAAAAAGTAAACTTAGTAACAAAACACCGTATGAGTTACTGTATAATAAGAACTTTGATGTCACTTAGTTAAGAGATTTTGGTGCTACAGTATGTACGCACATACCAAAACAGCGAAGGCTGAAGTGGGACCCAAAGGGAAAATTAGGAGTTTTTGTAGGTTATAACGTTCACTCAAAAGGATACAGGGTGTGGTATCCAAATACAAGAAAAGTAGAAACTCATAGGGATATTATATTTATCAAGGAGAAAATAGACATTAAGAAGAACATTAACTCAGACAGTACATTAACAGAAAATGAAGAATCGATAGAAAAGGATGAAGACGAACAAGAAGAAAATCAAATTCAAGAAGAAAATATTGAGCAAGAAGAAAGAAATGTCCAACAGCAAGAAGGTAGCAAAATAAAAGATGCGGCATCAAGTGAAGTAGACATGATTGAAGAGTATCTAGATGAGGAACTCTTAGATTCAGAGGAAGAAATTTCTAGGACCAAAGAAAAGAAGATTCCTAGAAGTAAAAGGCAGGTGAAAAAGCCAGCATGGACAAAGATTATGATTTGGCTATGATAGCTCAAGATGAAGAACAATTAACATATGAAGAGGCAGTTAGTGGAAAACACAAAGAAGAATGGCTAAAAGCCATACAAGTAGAGTTAGAAGCATTGAATAAAAATGAAACATGGAGAGAGGCTATTTTGCCAGCTGAGAAGAAGTTAATAGACACCAAGTGGGTTTTCAAGATTAAGAAAGAAGGCAATAATAATATCTATAAAGCAAGACTAGTTGCAAGAGGTTACCAGCAAGAAGATCAATTTGAACATTCAGAGATCTATTCCTCAGTCGCTAAACTACCTACATTGCGTATTGTACTATCAATAGCGAGCAAGTACAACATGGATATTCAACAAATGGATGTCAAGAGTGCATTCTTATATGGGAACATAAAGGAAGAGGTGTTCATAGAGAAGCCAAAAGGAATGAAGCAAGATGGTAAGGTATTGAAATTACAGCGCTCTCTATATGGTCTCAAGAAATCTCCAAGATATTGGAATGAGAAGTTTAATCAATTTATGATCCAGGAAAGTTTTATGAGAAGTCAGTGTGATTACTGCCTATATTATAGAAGAGATAAGAAGTTCTATGTTATATTATACGTTGATGATTTGATTTTAATATGTGAAGACAAGCAAGAGATACACAGATTAAAAGAAGCATTGCAGAGGAAATTTGAGATGAAAGATTTAGGTGGTAATAACCTGAAATATTTAGGAATAAATATCACTAAGAAGAAAGATATAATTGAATTAGACCAAGAGCAGTATTTGAATGATTTATTAAAGAAGTATAATATGGAAGAATGTAAATCGGTGACATCACCCATAGAACAAGGATTGATAATACATAAAGAAGAATCTTCAAATAATGACTTAACTAGAAGATGTAGACAGTTAATAGGAAGTCTCATGTATGCTATGTTAGGAACACGTCCTGATTTGTGTTATGCTTTAAGCTACTTAAGTCGGTTTCAAAGTTGTGGTAATGAGAGCTTATGGAAGGCGTTAAAGAGAGTTTTAAGGTATATCAAGGGAACAGTAGAATTAAAATTAATTTATAGAAATGGGATAAATGTTCAGTTATACAGATGCTGATTGGGCAGGAGATCAAAGTGATAGAAAATCTACATCAGGTTATGTCATGAAAGTTTATGGTAATACAGTGTCTTGGTCCTCAAACAAACAGCAGTGTGTATCTTTATCAAGTACAGAATCAGAGTATGTCGCGCTAGCAAAGGGAATTGCAGAGGGTTGTTGGATAAGGAATTTATTAATAGAAATAGGAGTTAATTGTAAAAGTTTTATCATTAATATTGATAATCAGTCTGCAATTCATGTTGCCAAGAATCCAGAGTATCATAAGCGTCTCAAACAAATAGATATTAAGTATCATTTTGTGAGACTTAAAGTTGAAGATAAAATTGTCTGTTTGAAATATGTACCATCAGGAGATCAGCTTGCTGATATATGTACTAAGGGATTAAGTAAAGCTGTTTTTGTTAAGTTGAGAGAGATGTTGTTTTCTTAAGCATTTTGAAAAATTTTTTTTGGTTATATAAAGTTCGAAAAGAAACTATCTTTTTACTTTAGAGTTTTCTGTGAACTTAGGTTTTAGTTGAGTAGATAGTTATAGGTATAATTCGTATTACAGAGTTGTAAAGTTTTTCTTTTGTAACTGATGTTTACATTGAGGAAGGGTGTTGGAGTGCAATGTGACACATCACTTACATTCGTCTATGGTCACTATTCATTGTCGATGTTTTTTATATATAAGTTTTTTTTTTCCCAAAATGGACTCCGCCGAATCTAGTATTGTAAGCGTCCATAATTTCTTTAATTAAAAGGCTTCTCAAATAGAAACGTCTTTTCAAGTATCCCATAATGACCTAAACCAATACTCGTTCGGGGCGCGCCACAATTGGGGCGATAAGGCCCATCCTTGGGGCGTGGTTGGAAAGACCTCACGGCGTTCTCAACTTCCGCACGACGCAGGTGCTTACCGAACACGGAAAGTTCGCTAAGTACCTGTTCCGGATTCGTGCGGAGGATTCGCCCGGGTGTCGCCACTGTGCGGAACATCCGGAGGACACGGTGGAGCACACTGTAGAGGTGTGCCCCGCCGGGGCGGAGCATCGCCGTGTCCTCGTGAGGGCGATCGGCGGCAGCGATCTCTCTCGCCGGGCCTTGGTTCAGGCCATGGTCCGTAGTGAGGAGGGATGGCAGGCGGTCGCCTCCTTCTGCGAAGCAGTAATGCTAGCAAAGGAGGAGGCCGACCGCATCAGGCAGAGGCAACGGGGCGCTCGCCCCAGCCGCCGCCGGGATTCCGATCCCGATTTCCGGCCACCGTAGGCGCGGGCTTGCGGACGGCGTGCAATGGGTAGCACGCTGTCCGATCGTCCGGTAACCGACCGGACCGAGCCCAAGTCGACGGCGCGTTCTGTTCCCGCGCGCCTCAAGGAGCTGTCAGCACACCGAAGAGGCCCAGCCTGCTAACTGCAGGCAGGCAGGGTCGAAGCCTACTGGGGTCATGGGTTTATTTCCGAAAGGAATGCTCGGCCCCGGCACGATAGGCTACGAAGGAACGGGGTAGGTTTTTAGTCAGTAAGAGTCTGACACCCGCTCCGCCCAAGGGCGGGATTTGTCATTGGATGATTTTACCCACCATAAAAAAAAAAAAAACATACAACGAAATAAATCGAAATTACGATATATCCGATTCTTACGATTAGGAGTACGAATCAACGAACAACCGAAACCAATAAGCAACAGACTGATATGCAACAATTTGATCACCAATTAACGACAACGTGGGCACAATAATTCGAGAGGGTCATCAATCCACGGAAAATCTTAACACCGCGATTCAGTAAAATGACCTATTTGCAGAATGCCATCTATGGGCAAATGGATAAAACGTCCGCACAAAGCATGATAGATAGCTCTACGAATGAAAGTTGTGCTAGTGGCGTTTTAGTAATTTTATATTATCTCCGAAACTACATACGACCAATTGACATACTGTAAATGGCAAATCATATCTGTATGATGCCCTTGTGATACTGAAATAATTTATTGATACAAGAATTAATATTTCGTTGCTCAAATAATCAACCAAACGTAAGTATGCCGAAAAAATACTTTTTTAATGCAAATAAAGAAGTATAAATTAATGATAACATATAAAAGATAGAAATATGCTATCGCGGACTTTTTTGTAGATATAATTAAGACGAATCAGATTGCCATACATTGTTTTTAATTTTAAGCAACTCTCTAGGCAGCGCACGCAAATAATTCTGTTTTATGAGGTATTTTTTTTCCGACTTGCAAAACAAAAATTGTGATAGCTCGGTTAATGTACATGTTATAAAAATAATTTATAGCAGCTATACACTCAGGAATAATGTAGCTTTCTACCAGTGTAAAAATTTTTAGAATTGGATCATGAGTTCCAGAGATTACCCCCTACATACAAACTTACAAACTTTACCTCTTTATAATATTAGTATTAATAAACAGATCCCTGTTGCAGCTGACTCTATAGAGAAAACAGCTTTTGTCACTCCAGATGGTTTATTCGAGTACAAAATCATGCCGTTCGGGTTGTGTAACGCACCTTCAGTGTATCAAAGATGCATTAACCGTGCCTTAGGTCCACTTTTGAGTCCAGGTAGTGCAGACAAGGCCCATAATGATAGCTTAGCTCAAGTGTATATCGATGACGTTATTTGTAAATGTCGTGATTTTTCATCTGGTCTCGGATACTTGGAAAGAGTTTTCATAGCATTACGAGAGTCAGGATTTTCGATTAATATTGACAAGTGTCTATTCTTCAAACGGTCTATCGAATACCTTGGTAACGTGATAGAAAATGGCCAAGTTCGTCCCAGTCCTAAAAAGGTCGAAGCCTTACTGAAGTCCCCGGTACCGACTAACGTCAAACAGGTTCGTCAATTTAACGGGCTCGCAGGATATTTCCGTCGCTTTATACCTGATTTCGCTCGAACTATGGCTCCCCTTTACGAATCGACTAAACAAGGCGCTGGGTGGCAATGGACTCATGTTCATGAAGAGGCATGTCAAAATATTATCCGTCATCTAACTTCTACACCGGTCCTAACAATATTCCAAGAAGGGAAACCCATTGAACTATTTACCGACGCTAGTAGTCTTGGCTTTGGAGCGATACTAGTTCAAATTATTAACTGACGGCAGCACGTGGTAGCGTACTTCAGTATGCGTACGACCGATATTGAAAGTAGGTACTGTAGTAGACACTAATCTACAATGAAATAACTATGTATGATGATGTAATGAACCATTTGCTAAGTTTATATATCGGCTCGCTATCCTCACTAGAACACGTCTTCACTCTGCGGCGGTGGGACGCAGACTGACTCTCCCCACCCCGCACGCTGCGTGAAGTGTAGGAACGAGACGACAGATGTTTGACAGTGTGTGTGTGTGGTTGTATAGTTGTGCGTGTGTCTGTTTGTATGTTTGTTATGATTGTGTATGCTACATCTCTCCCTTACTTTTTTTTTTTTTTTTTTTTGTTTGGTGTTATTTATACTCATTTATGTATTTGTAACTTTATTTATATATTTTCAAATCATAAGTATTAGTTGTAATTCCTGTATATAATATTAATTATCAGAATCGGTTTCACTCCTGCTAGAATCGTCTCCGTCTATATCTCCACTCTCGTTATCTACCTTCCACAGGCCTTCTACCCGTTCTACCTTCTACTCGTTTTAGTTGCAGAATGTTTCGTCTAACCACTTGGCCGCCGCCAACCAGCCAGCCAGTGCTCACCGGGGCCTCCACAAGTAAACTACTCTAACGCCACGGCACCCATTGCCGAACACCAATCACAATTGCTCTCTCACCTGTGCATCCACCACCGGCCAACGCCGTGGATCACATTGTGTATCACTCATTATGACTTCCATCAGAGCTAAACGCGCACGTACTAGCTACTAGAACCATCCTGTTGACCACGTCCACTACTCACAACGGTCACTACAGACCATGACTTCCGGCAGAGCTAAGCGTAGTTAAAAAAAATGTAGAGAAAATTCGTCTGACCCATATAATTGGGAACAGGCCATTCTAGGCCAAACAAAGGTTGTCAGGTAATAGGTCATATGTCATTGAGGATGTCAATGGAGTTAGGTATAGGAGAAACAGAATTCACCTAAGGCACAAATATTCTCCTATGTTATCCAACTCGTCGCAGGGGAGAGAGGAAGATGATAGTCAGGAGTCAGCCCCTTAAGAATACTCATCTCAATCCTTAAGTCAAAGGTCAACCCGTTTTGGTGGAATTGTAAAGCCAACTAGAAGGCTAATTGATGAAATTGATTGAATGTACTAAAGTGTATTAGTGTATTCAAGTCCGTGCACAGCCTATGTTGTATTGCTTGTTAAAGGTTAATTTGAACTTAACAGGGGGGATGTTGTAATATCACATCACTAGATAGTAATACTAATTGTCACAACCCTAGTGAGTTCTATGGTCATTTGTCGATATAGGTGTGACGGACTGAATATCGTCTTTATATTGTAATCTCATGTACTTGTTCTTAGTGTAATAAACCAAGCATTCTCCACATCAAGTCTTTCATTACAAACATTACAACTGGAACCGTCAACTTTACTGCGGCCGATAGATTACTTTACTCGCGTGCTCCATACAACTTAGGCGCTCGCTCATCACCACTGTGATCACTATCTACTTCGACTGGTACATGACTTTCTGACATCTTTCTTCCAATCAAACGGATCCAAAACTCTAATCATTTAGCTTTACGTGTGATTTCTGGCTACTCATAGCCCAGTAACCTCTAGTTACTGAACCGTACTTGCGCATCCCTCCAGGATCGCCAAGTCACCGATTTAATCGCAGTACTACGTACTCACAGACTAATGTGACCACTAGATATTGATTTCGGCTACGGCTATAAATCAAATCTCCTAAAGTCCAATCCATCGTATGAACTTAATTATCTCATAATCTCGACTTTTTAAATGAATCTAACTTAGTTTAATTGATCTCTTCGTTTCAAACCTAAACAAAGGTCCTTACTCGTTATTCGTCAGATCAAACATACCCTTTTAATAGGAAACTACACATTTTATATTGCGTAATGCATAATCTCTCACGATATTTAAATCAACCTAGCGGTCTACATCATCTTTCGTCATCAACAGTAGAGAATACGCGACTAAAATCGATGAGAAATGATTTCGTGACAAGAGGTTCCATGTGGCACTATAACAGGGCTTCATCCGCTTGGATCCAGCCATATCCCATGGTCTCACCCGCCTTGGATCTAGTCTCCTTACTTGGCATCACCAGTTGAAAATCTAGTCACACACAGTGAAATCACACGCATAGGATCTAGCCACACCTGACGTCACCCGCCTAGGATCCAACCATGCCGCATGGCATCATCCGCCACGGATCAAGCCTCGCAACTTAAATTTCATTATCAAAACAAAGTTCCACTTTTTTAAAATGTAACGTTCATCCGGCTTTAGTCGACGTTCTCAAAACTACTTCAAGTCTCCCGACGCGATCACGAACTCAAAAGTTTCAAACATAATCAAAATATCGACTGCTCAAACTATGTAGTAGGTATTTACCGATTAGCTTAGGATAATAAAAATTGTCCGTTAGAAAACTCAGATCGCATTTCTAAACTTCAAATGTTTGTACTGGCCGTCCGCCGTCATAAGCACTACTGAAAGCCTGATACAAAATCTAATTTTGTAAAATAAGGCGCACTATGTAAACGAGTTATTTTGTCTGAGATCATTGGTAATGAATACCGGTTATGCACGATTTTATTTAGTTTACAGCAATCTTTTCACCAGATATTATATCTGATCCGAGAACTAAACTAACAAACACCGAATTACTTAATCGAACAATCTTTGCACCCAATAATTCATCACCCGTTCAGGCATTAATTTTAATTTATCTAACCCCTCACGCATTCCTTCACACTAAACCGCGGTGGTCGTCTTTATACAGTCATAGATGAACCAATTAAACGAATAGGTTCACTTTTTGATACATGCTTTAACGCCTACCGGTTATAAAATAATCCAAATAACCGACGATTCAACACCGAAACAACCGCAGATTTATGTTCTACGACACGTAGAAGTCAATAACGTTACGGACTATCACGTTTGTTTTTAACCGAAAGAGCTGGACTAGCAAACACCACATTACTTGGTCAAATAATTTATAATAATTACACACAAATAATTGGCCTACCCGCTCACTCGTTTTTTTTCCACGAGCATGAGGGTTGTTTTGATTATATTGTTAACGTCGTGAACTAAGCAATTTTAAAATGTATCGCGGTCACACTTCTGGAACTAAACCCTTGCGACAATTTTTCACGGCCTAAGATATCATCTCGCAAATGGATGTTGGGCAAATCGCAATAAAACTCGATTAAGCTATTATCATTTTAACTACAAAATTAATTAATAGTGCCGAGTACCTACACTAGACTGTCATACGTTATCTAAACCTGTCAATGTTGCCATCCTTTGTTTTACGTCTACCGATAAATTTATATGACAGAGGGTGTAAACTTTAACACTCAGCTACAGAATCAAAATGGAATGTGAATACCTGACCTTTTCCTGAATTCCTGATGAAGTATCTGTAGTAGACACTAATCTACAATGAAATAACTATGTATGATGATGTAATGAACCATTTGCTAAGTTTATATATCGGCTCGCTATCCTCACTAGAACACGTCTTCACTCTGCGGCGGTGGGACGCAGACTGACTCTCCCCACCCCGCACGCTGCGTGGAGTGTAGGAACGAGACGACAGATGTTTGACATTGTGTGTGTGTGCTTGTATAGTTGTGCGTGTGTCTGTTTGTATGTTTGTTATGATCGTGTATGCTACATCTCTCCCTTATTTTTTTTTATTTTTTTTTTGGTGTTATTTATACTCATTTATGTATTTGTAACTTTATTTATATATTTTCAAATCATTAGTATTTGTTTTAATTCCTGTATATAATATTAATTATTAGAATCGGTTTCACTACTGCTAGAATCGTCTCCGCCTATATCTACACTCTCGTTATCTACCTTCCACAGGCCTTCTACCCGTTCTACCTTCTACTCGTTTTAGTTGCAGAATGTTTCGTCTAACCACTTGGCCGCCGCCAACCAGCCAGCCAGTGCTCACCGGGGCCTCCACAAGTAAACTACTCTAACGCCACGGCACTCATTGCCGAACACCAATCACAATTGCTCTCTCACCTGTGCATCCACCACCGGCCAACGCCGTGGATCACATTGTGTATCACTCATTATGACTTCCATCAGAGCTAAACGCGCACGTACTAGCTACTAGAACCATCCTGTTGACCACGTCCACTACTCACAACGGTCACTACAGACCATGACTTCCGGCAGAGCTAAGCGTAGTTAAAAAATGTAGAGAAAATTCGTCTGACCCATATAATAGGGAACGGGCCATTCCAGGCCAAACAAAGGCTGTCAGGTAATAAGGTCATATGTCATTGAGGATGTCAATGGAGTTAGGTATAAGAGAAACAGAATTCACCTAAGGCACAAATATTCTCCTATGTTATCCAACTCATCGCAGGGGAGAGAGGAAGGTGATAGTCAGGAGTCAGCCCCTTAAGAATATTCATCTCAATCCTTAGGTCAAAGGTCAATCCGTTTTTGTAGAATTGTAAAGCCAACTAGAAGGCTAATTGATGAAATTGATTGAATGTACTAAAGTGTATTAGTGTATTCAAGTCCATGCACAGCCTATGTTATATTGCTTGTTAAAGGTTAATTTGAACTTAACAGGGGGGATGTTGTAATATCACATCACTAGACAGTAATACTAATTGTCACAACCCTAGTGAGTTCTATGGTCATTTGTCGCTATAGGTGTGACGGACTGAATATCGTCTTTATATTGTAATCTCATGTACTTGTTCTAAGTGTAATAAACCAAGCATTCTCCACATCAAGTCTTTCATTACAAACATTACAACTGGAACCGTCAACTTTAATGCGGCCGATAGATTACTTTACTCGCGTGCTCCATACAACTTAGGCGCTCGCTCATCACCACTGTGATCACTATCTACTTCGACTGGTACATGACTTTCTGACATCTTTCTTAACTAACGTGGTACCTTTACAATACACACAACCAATCGAACGGATCCAAAACCCTAATCATTTAGCTTTACGTGTGGTTTCTGGCTACTTATAGCCCAGTAACCTCTAGTTACCCAACCATACTTGCGCATCCCTCCAGGATCGCCAAGTCACCGATTTAATCGCAGTACTGCGTACTCACAGACTAATGTGACCACTAGATATTGATTTCAGCTACGGCTATAAATCAAATCTCCTAAAGTCCAATCATCGTGTGAACTTAATTATCTCATAATCTCGACTTTTTAAATGAATCTAACTTAGTTTAATTGATCTCTTCGTTTCAAACCTAAACAAAGGTCCTTACTCGTCATTCGTCAGATCAAACATACCCTTTTAATAGGAAACTACACATTTTATATATTGCGTAACGCATAATCTCTCACGATATTTAAATCAACCTAGCGGTCTACATCATCTTTCGTCATCAACAGTAGAGAATACGCGACTAAAATCGATGAGAAATGATTTCGTGACAAGAGGTTCCATGTAGCACTATTACAGGGCTTCATCCGCTTGGATCCAGCCATATCCGATGGTCTCACCCGCCTTGGATCTAGTCTCCTTACTTGGCATCACCAGTTGAAAATCTAGTCACACACAGTGAAATCACACGCATAGGATCTAGCCACACCTGACGTCACCCGCCTAGGATCCAACCATGCCGAATGGCATCATCCGCCACGGATCAAGCCTCGCAACTTAAATTTCATTATCAAAACAAAGTTCCACTTTTTTAAAATGTAACGTTAATCCGGCTTTAGTCGACGTCCTCAAAACTACTTCAAGTCTCCCGACGCGATCGCGAACTCAAAAGTTTCCAACATAATCAAAATATCGACTGCTCAAACTATGTAGTAGGTATTTACCGATTAGCTTAGGACAATAAAATTTGTCCGTTAGAAAACTCAGATCGCATTTCTAAACTTCAAATGTTTGTACTGGCCGTCCGCCGTCATAAGCACTACTGAAAGCCTGATACGAAATCTAATTTTGTAAAATAAGGCGCACTATGTAAACGAGTTATTTTGTCTGAGATCATTGGTAATGAATACCGGTTATGCACGATTTTATTTAGTTTACAGCAATCTTTTCACCAGATATTATATCTGATCCGAGAACTAAACTAACAAACACCGAATTACTTAATCGAACAATCTTTGCACCCAATAATTCATCACCCGTTCAGGCATTAATTTTAATTTATCTAACCCCTCACGCATTCCTTCACACTAAACCGCGGTGGTCGTCTTTATACAGTCATAGATGAACCAATTAAACGAATAGGTTCACTTTTTGATACACGCTTTAACGCCTACCGGTTATAAAATAATCCAAATAACCGACGATTCAACACCGAAACAACCGCAGATTTATGTTCTACGACACGTAGAAGTCAATAACGTCACGGACTATCACGTTTGTTTTTAACCGAAAGAGCTGGACTAGCAAACACCACATTACATGGTCAAATAATTTATAATAATTACACACAAATAATTGGCCTACCCGCTCACTCATTTTTTTTTTTCACGAGCATGAGGGTTGTTTTGATTATATTGTTAACGTCGTGAACTAAGCAATTTTAAAATGTATCGCGGTCACACTTCTGGAACTAAACCCTTGCGACAAGTTTTTCACGGCCTAAGATATCATCTCGCAAATGGATGTTGGGCAAATCGCAATAAAACTCGATTAAGCTATTATCATTTTAACTACAAAATTAATTAATAGTACCGAGTACCTACACTAGACTGTCATACGTTATCTAAACCTGTCAATGTTGCCATCCTTTGTTTTACGTCTACCGATAAATTTATATGACAGAGGGTGTAAACTTTAACACTCAGCTACAGAATCAAAATGGAATGTGAATACCTGACCTTTTCCTGAATTCCTGATGAAGTATCGACGACCCAAAACCCCCAAACTGGCGACCCTCGACAAAGAACGTCAGCGCAGCCTTCGTGCAGCCACCACATCGTGACGTCATCATCACCTCCCCCAGCCCCCGAGCAGCGAGCCATACAGCCAGCACCCACGGCTATATGGGCATCCCGACCACCAGCATGCCTACCCGGCCACACCCGGTCACCACCCTCAGCCTCATCAGCGACCTTGGCCAAACACCTGCACCTTCGGCCAGTCACATGAAGAGCCTTGAAGAACCTCTCCTGGTCGACGACAGCAGCCAAGCCCCACGCCGCACAGCACCGCTCCGACTCACTGGAGCCAGCCGCACCACTCCGACTCACCGGAGCCTGCAGCACCGTATCCCGACCCACTGGGACAGCACCACCCCGACTCACCGGGGCATTACCGCAGACAGCTCCGACCCACCGAGAACCACGCGGAATCCGGCTCCGACTCACCGGAACCAACCCCCATTGGCCCGGCACGCATCACGACGCCTCAAGAAGCATTAAGAACCATCGATCTCCGATCTCCGGAGGGGAGCGATGCAGCGACATCTATGTCGTCACAAATGAACTAATCCTGCATCACGCAAGTAAGACTCGCAGCGCGACCGGAACATATAGAACAAACCCGAATTCATCTATCGGGCAATAGCCCACCAGACATAACACCTGTCTGGTCGGAGGATCCTCCCTTTTCAACGGAGGTATGTGGGACTTTACTCTCTGTTCCATAACCCCCCAAACACCCGTTGCTCGCTGCGTAATGCCTCGGCGCCACTGTTACTAACGCGCCTCTTCCATCAGGGCTCCGGGTATCCACCCAGACATCTCCATGTGACCTTTTTTTGTCAAGGCTAATTCTGGCCAATCTTGCTGCCTCGTTACTGGAGGTCTTGAAGCTTGAATATTCTTTGCATTTCATAAATTCCCATGTTTATTACTAGCTCAATGGCCCGCAATTTAATGCTTAATTCCTTACATCGCAGTCGAATGCACAATTATTAATACTATTAACGCAATCAAATGCATAGTCTTATTATGTCATCGCAATTTAATGCCACAACTCTTTTATTCGCAATTTAATGCCATAACTCTTTTATTCGCAATTTAATGCCATAACTGTTTTATTCGCAATTTAATGCCATAACTGTTTTATTCGCAATTTAATGCCATGTTACTAGGGTTACCAGATAGAACCCTATCAAATCCGGGACCACTCCAGGACAACAGTGTCGGGCCGTGGCCATAGTATTTTTTTTTTTTTATATTTATGTTTGTACTTAAAGAGGAAATTAACATTTATTTTTAAATGCATACTTTTATTAAATAGTTATCTACATTCACAGTAGGTAATTAACGCTAGTTATAATTTTAAGATGAAGCCCAGACCAAAACCTTAGTAGTAAATAATTTCGGAATCCGGGACAGCAAGGTCTAATTACTAGACACGGGATAAGAGGCGAAATTCCGGGGCAATCCCGGACCTCTCGGCCATCTGGCAAGCCTACATGTTACATACAAGTAGTCATAAATATCAAAATGCGGCTTTGTTTACGATATGTCGTAATCGTACTACTTCTTGCTGTTAAAATACCTACGCGCGTAGCGTTATACGTTAAAACTTAATTTCTGTTTATGTTTTACCTATAACATCATTAAATAACTAACAATAACAATCCCTACGCAAAAGTAGCAGCTGTGCGTTATTTGCCTGCCATAATATCTACCATCTTTTTGATGGACTAGGCAAGTTACATTGTAAGTTTATTTGTCATTAATACGCTCTGGTAATGCGCGGTTATCGAGGTACTTACATAACTAAAACATGAAGATAGGCAACCTTGCACATATCCCGTAGATCACTGGAACATTATGCAAATCAAAATATGTACCCGTGTCTAAAGTGCACAAGCAGTAGGTAAACAAAACAAAGATACATTGTTCATTTTCCACCATGGATAATTATTTCGTAAAATGATGGGTAAGTAGGTATGCAAAAATTATTTATTATATTCTTTATTGCAATTAAAAGTACATACAGTGGAACAAAGAAAAACAGTTTAAAACGGTTGTTTTTTTTTTCTTTTTCTTTTTTTTTTTTTTGAAGCTACGGTACAATAATAAAAGGTAGGTTCATGAAATTTTAACTACCTATCTGAGCATTTGTTTGATTATACTTTATTGGCGGTTGAAATAAATAAAAATTGCTACGGATCTAAAAAGGGTCTTACATTGAAAGAATAAATATGTTTGTTTAATTACGAAACCAAACGAATTACTTTTCCCTTTTTATTTAAATAGGTCAAACAAATTACTTACAGTTTTCCTCGTCGCCAAAATGTAGTAGACACTAATCTACAATGAAATAACTATGTATGATGATGTAATGAACCATTTGCTAAGTTTATATATCGGCTCGCTATCCTCACTAGAACACGTCTTCACTCTGCGGCGGTGGGACGCAGACTGACTCTCCCCACCCCGCACGCTGCGTGGAGTGTAGGAACGAGACGACAGATGTTTGACAGTGTGTGTGTGTGGTTGTATAGTTGTGCGTGTGTCTGTTTGTATGTTTGTTATGATTGTGTATGCTACAGGTACCACTCATATGAGCTTGAGACACTGGCTGTAGTCCGAGCAATCAAGCATTTCCGGCACTTCCTTTATGGACGCCAGTTCAAGGTGATTACTGATTGTAATGCGCTCAAAGCCTCAAAGAATAAAAAGGACTTGCTACCTCGCATTCATAGATGGTGGGCCTATCTCCAAAATTTCGAATTCGAAATAGAATACAGGAAGGGCGAGCGTATGCAACATGCAGATTACCTAAGCAGAAATCCAGATCCTTTGACTGTCAACGTCTTGACCAATAATCTGGATTGGATAAATATTGAACAAAGACGCGATACCCATCTGTGACCCATCATAGATCCTCTGTATAATGGTGAAAATGTCCCCGGATACCTCCTCGAAGGTAATGTTCTTAAATTTGAGAGGCTAGATGCCATCTCAGGTTTACAAAAACTTATTGAGTACCAAAGTCTTTCCAGTGGAGCCTGATCAATACTTTCCATTGTGCCCTCAAACACCCAGGCTGGGAAAAGACCCTTCACAAAATAAGGGAAACTTATTATTTTGACAAAATGAGCACCACAATCCGTGACTTTGTCGATAACTGTATTGTATGCAGAACTTCAAAGCAAACATCGGGAGCTACACAGGTACAATTACACCCCATTGCCAAACCGATAGTTCCATTTGAAGTTATACACATGGACATCACGGGTAAATTGGGAACTCCTAATGACCAAGAGTACGTTGTGGTTACGGTGGACGCCTTCACCAAGTATGTGTTACTGCGTTACACTAATGACAAGAGTCAACACAGTACTTTAGCGGCCCTAAAACAAGTTATTCACCTTTTTGGAGCCCCAAGGCAAGTAATCGTTGACGGTGGTCGCGAATTTCTAGGAGAATACAAAAATTACTGTGACACATTCAACATAGAAATACACTCCAAAGCACCAGGCGTTAGCAGAGCAAACGGACAAGTGGAGCGGGTGATGGCAACATTGAAGAATGGTCTCGTGATGATAAAAAACTATGAAACTCCAGACTGGCACACAGCACTGGAAAGCCTTCAACTTGCCCTCAATTGCACTGTTCATAGAACGACCGGCGTGGCTCCACTTGCACTACTGACTCGACGCCAAAACTGTGTTCCAACCAGAGTTACTGAGTTTAGTTGACCTGGACAAAGAAATAATCAACATTGAAGCTCTCGAACGTCATGTGCACCAAAAAATTATGCAGACGGCTTGCAAAGATAAAGACAGGTTCATTTCAAAGGGGCGATTTTGTTCTGATCAAAAACAACCCCAGAAACCAGACTTCTCTTGACCTCAAGTTTAGCGCTCCTTACGAAGTTCACAGGGTGCTTGAAAACGACCGTTATCTCGTGAAGAAGGTAGTGGGACACCATGGGCGGCCTCGCAAGGTCGCACATGACCAACTGCGGCGCGCACCACAACCTGGAGGAACTACCCAGGCGGCCGTGTCGCCCCCAGACGATCAGCAAGCCGGGCCTTCCAGCGCCGGGGCAGCTTCACAACCACCAACCACATCGGCTGCGTTGCCGTCCACAGATGACAACAATGAATAATAACAATGGTGAGAACCTTCCAATTAATAACTGTGTTTGTTGTTTGTTCTATAGCAAATAACAAAAAGATGCTATTGGCGCGTGGAGCCGTCCAATAAGCCAACTATTTTATTTCAACAAAAAGATGCTATTGGCGTGTGGAGCCGTCCAATAAGCCAACTATTTTACTTTAACAAAAAAAACGGTAATTTAAAAAACTAAAAAACCCGACTGCTTTTCTGAGCATTCATGAAAGAGCCCTAAAACAAGAAAGTCGTTGTACCCGATTGCACTTATCTATATAATATTTTAAATACTGGCAGTCGGGACCCATTCTAGAATTGAGAGCACATACCTATATTACATTGCAGATTACTCCAATCTATTGACTAGAAGGCTGACTTTCTAGAATGAGTCCCGACTGCCAGTATTTAAAATATTATATAGATAAGTGCAAACGGGTACAACGACTTTCTTGTTTTAGGGCTTTTTCATGAATGCTCAGAAAAGCAGTCGGGTTTTTTAGTTTTTTAAATTACCGTTTTTTATTTTTTATTTTTTTAGTTTTATTTTATTATGATATCTCTTTCAAAGTAATTACGAATCTAAAGACACCTCTCAAAGTAAAATCCATCGAGCCGTTCAGGTTGCAGAGCATGCCAAACATTTGAATTTGGCGCTAAAAATCCGCCATTTTGTTTTTTTTTATTTTGATATACCCAGTGTCACTCTCACAGTAAATACGAATCTAACGACACCTCTCAAGCTAAAATCCATCGAGCCGTTGAGGCTGCAGAGCGTGCCAAACAATTATACATACATACATACATACATACATACATACTCTCGAAAAACATAACCCTCCTTCTGGCGCGACTGCGCCAAAAAGATAAAAAAATGCAATGCTGCGGTAAAAAGATGCTATTGGCGTGTGGAGCCGTCCAATAAGCCAACTATTTTACTTTAACAAAAAGATGCTATTGGCGTGTGGAGCCGTCCAATAAGCCAACTATTTTACTTTAACAAAAAGATGCTATTGGCGTGTGGAGCCGTCCAATAAGCCACTTAATAAGCCTATCCTAAAAGAAATAAATGTCCCCTGTGTACCACGGCGTACGAGACCGCCCAGAGCACAGCATCGACCTATCCCGTTATCCTTAGGACCTCTGTTCTAAACAGCATCGACCTTTCACACACCTATCCTTCCCCTTTAAAAAACTGTTACTGTTGTCATGTGGAATGAGCAGAAACAATTAGCAGCTTGATTTATTAAACAAAGCTTACTGTTTTCATGTGAGATGAGCAGTAGGTCCCCTTTATGTGTTATCATTATTGTACATTCAGTTACCTAAACGTACAGTAAAAGGGGTGACTGTAACCTAACAACAACCCTAGCTGCACCTAACAACCTAGCCCTAACCATATAGCAACAATATATACGTATATATATAGTGAGGGAAGCCTGTTACCATGAGACCTAAGGCAACAAACGGAAGATGGGAAGGAAAAAAGGTGTATCGGATGGGATTTTCTCACTGCCGATCCGCAGCCTCACGGACCGACCAATAACTTAGGCTGGGTAAGACCTGAGCTATCGGTAACCATTTATAGGCGCAGTAACAGTGAGAGGAGTCGATGGTCTCGTCGTACAGAAACAGCGTTGCTTGAAGCGTAGAAAGAGACTTTATTAAAGATTTACACGCTATTTATATTAATATATTTACATGTATGAGTATATTAGTTATATTAACGCACTTGTGTGAAACAGCTGATGTAGTCCAATAATTTAGTAACAAATAACTAATATTGACGTCAATTTGGGTTCACCGCGGTCACTGTCCTGCTGCGTCGGCATGTTCACATCCTCGCGTGAACATCTTGGCGCGTCTCAGAAGAGTAGGTGTTCAAGGTCTTCATCTCATATAGAGCTACGCGGGGGGTACACTCCCCCCCGTCTATGGCTCCGCCAACACCGGCAGTACCTGACGCGGACCACGACGACGACGACGATGTTCCAGAGGTGACCGAGGTAGAGATGAGAGTGGCGGTACGAAGGCTGAGTGCCAAGAATACCGCCCCAGGACCTGACGGCCTGCCTGGGAGGGCCTGGGTCCTGGCTATGGAGGCTCTCGGGCCTCGATTGAGGGGGCTCTTTAGCGCATGTCTGGAGAGGGGCCAGTTCCCACTTCGCTGGAAGACGGGGAAACTGGTCCTCATAGCGAAGCCTGGGCGCCCTGCGGACTCTCCGTCCGCGTACCGGCCCATTGTGCTGCTCGACGAGGTGGGCAAGCTCTTTGAAAGAGTCATTGCAAACCGCCTCGTCGCGCGCCTTGCAAGGGTGGGGCCGGACCTGTCGGACGGACAGTTCGGTTTTCGCAGGATGCGCTCCACGGTGGACGCCATCATGCGCGTGCGAGCCCTCACGACGGGGGATGCGGTGTCCCAGGGCAGGTGTGTCGTGGCAGTGTCCTTGAACATTGCCAACGCCTTCAACTCCCTGCCCTGGAGTTGCATTGGAACGGCACTCCGGTACCACCGGGTGCCCGACTACCTCTGTCGTGTGATCGAGGCCTACCTATCGGAGAGGTATATCATCTACCCTGGTCACCAGGGAGAGTGGAAACGTCGAGAGATGTCGTGCGGTGTTCCGCAGGGATCGGTACTAGGACCACCCTTGTGGAACATCGGGTACGACTACGTGCTGCGCGGCGACTTCCCCGACGGGGTCAGCGTGGTCTGCTACGCGGACGACACGTTGGTCCTAGCGCGGGGAGAGTCGTACCGGACGGCGGTCGAATTAGCGACACGCGGGGTTGCGATGGTCGTTGACAGGATCCAGCAGTTGGGACTCGAGGTGGCACTGCACAAGTCCGAGGCCATGTGCTTCCACGGCCCTCGGGGTGCGCCACCACCGCGTTCCCAGCTAACGGTAGGAGGGGTTCACATCAGCGTCGGGTCGACGATGAAGTACCTGGGACTCGTCCTCGACAGCTGGTGGAACTTCAAGGAGCACTTCCGACGTCTGGCTCCCAAACTGAATCGGACTGGGGCTGCTCTCGGGCGGCTCCTGCCCAACCTCAGGGGACCAGACGCCTCCTGCCGGAAGCTCTACGCGGGAATCGTTCGGTCCATGGCTCTCTACGGGGCTCCGGTGTGGGCACCGACGTTGACACAGCAACCGAGGGCCCAGCTGAATGCGTGCCAGAGGGTCATGGCAATACGCATGGTGCGAGGGTACCGAACGATCTCCCGCGAGGCGGCGACCCTCCTTGCTGGCCAACCGCCGTGGGATCTGGAGGCAACAGTCCTTGCACACATGCACGACAAGCGCATGGAGATGCAACGCCGGGGCGAAATTCCGCTGCCACGACAAGTCGAGGCATGGCGGACAGAGCTCCGGCGGGATCTCATGGCGAAATGGCGTCAACGACTATCGCAACCTCGTTCGGGGCGCGCCACAATTGGGGCGATAAGGCCCATCCTTGAGGCGTGGCTGGAAAGACCTCACGGCGTTCTCAACTTCCGCACGACGCAGGTGCTTACCGAACACGGAAAGTTCGCTAAGTACCTGTTCCGGATTCGTGCGGAGGATTCGCCCGGGTGTCGCCACTGTGCGGAACATCCGGAGGACACGGTGGAGCACACTGTAGAGGTGTGCCCCGCCTGGGCGGAGCATCGCCGTGTCCTCGTGGGGGCGATCGGCGGCAGCGATCTCTCTCGCCGGGCCTTGGTTCAGGCCATGGTCCGTAGTGAGGAGGGATGGCAGGCGGTCGCCTCCTTCTGCGAAGCAGTAATGCTAGCAAAGGAGGAGGCCGACCGCATCAGGCAGAGGCAACGGGGCGCTCGCCCCAGCCGCCGCCGGGATTCCGATCCCGATTTCCGGCCACCGTAGGCGCGGGCTTGCGGACGGCGTGCAATGGGTAGCACGCTGTCCGATCGTCCGGTAACCGACCGGACCGAGCCCAAGTCGTCGACGGCGCGTTCTGTTCCCGCGCGCCTCAAGGAGCTGTCAGCACACCGAAGAGGCCCAGCCTGCTAACTGCAGGCAGGCAGGGTCGAAGCCTACTGGGGTCATGGGTTAGTTCCGAAAGGAATGCTCGACCCCGGCACGATAGGCTACGAAGGAACGGGGTAGGTTTTTAGTCAGTAAGAGTCTGACACTACTTCCCGCTCCGCCCAAGGGCGGGATTTGTCATTGGATGATTTTACCTACCATAAAAAAAAAAAAAAAAAAAAAAAATCTCATATAGAGCCGGTGACTGCCTCCGAGGAGCCGGCTGCGCGTAAGTGTGTGCACGTGGTCGTGGTGGTGCAGCAGGAAGCTCGTCGTGGGAGCTACTGGCCGGTGCTACCGTTGCCCGTCTTGATGCCTATAGAGGCATCAAGACGGGCAACGGTAGCACCGGCACGTAATTTGGCCGCTATTTGTGGAGCAAAACAGTAAATTAATAAACAAAAACATAAAAGTACTAATAAAGTTGAAAAACTTATGACATAAGTTTGTGTGTTGATAGTGGTCCAAATAGTGTTGTCTAGGGTTGTCTTTTGGCTCATTTCTTCGTCTATTAAGTTTTTGAAAATATCTTTAGAACTATCTAAAACTACTTGTTCCTTAGAAATATCGTTATGTAAACTAATTACAGAACTATTATTATCTAAATGAAATATAAGGGGTCTACTAAAGGACGCTAAGACATTGACTGAATGTACTCGTCTAGCTACTAATGTAGTGGCCGTGGTTTTAATAATGCAATTTTCTGTGGTTTGTACTATTCCAATGTCGTGGATGGAACCTTCTTCTCTCTCTCCATCGCACACAATGGACACTGTCTCTGTTTTCTTCGTTAGGTATATCCAAGTGTTTTTCATTTGAACTTGTTTCCAAATAATATTTTTTTTGATGTTGTAAGTTCTCGTAGGGCACGTAGAGTTGTCGTCTTGTATGATCATGCGAACAATGCAATTTTTGTTTAATTGCATGTTTTTGACGGAAAGCAAATAAAGTTGTTGAGTCTATTTAAACATTTGTTGTATTCTTCGTCGGTTAATTCAAAATATCTCTCATTATTGTAATCTATTGCCATAAATGTCTGTGAAATATCTATGCTTGTAAACGAACCATCCTGGTTTTTCATTGGTATGGGAATAACGTGTATTAAGGTATACTTCGACTTTTCTGTAATCGGAAAGTACGACAATACTGTAATATGCGTGTCGTTTTCGGTTAATCTGGTATCCAGTAACTGAGTCTGCATGATGTGAAGATTTGACGGTATCTTGCTGTTTGCGTTATCTATTGCATCTGCTATGTTTTTTGGAGTAAGCACACTGTATACTGTCGCTTTCGTGACGTATATTTCCATTAATCCGGAGTAGTAATCATTGATTTCTGTTATATAGTTGTATGCCAGTTGGTACGACTGCATAACTTGAATTTTTAGGTGATTACTGTCAATCGATTTGTACCATCGATTATAGTCATTTATGTAACTCAATGCCTGATTGAGTTTTGTTTGGAATCTGTCTAATTTTTGTTTTATTCTCTCTTCCGTTTGGTTCACTGTCGATATGGCAGTAATCATAAATTTTGTCTGATGATTTGCTGAGTCTATAAGTTTTTGTTGGTTCTTTTGTAGTGACTCTAAGTCTCTGTATACTTCATCATTTACGCCGAATATTGAAGTCATTAATGATCCTAAAAAACCTCTTTTCTTTCTTGTATTGGTGATTTCCGTTAAGTATTCATGTGTCCTCTCAAATTTTTCCTCTTCTTCTTGTAGGTGATGATAATATTGCTCGCAATGTGTGTTGCTGTTTATTGTAGAAGTGTAATCACATAATGTTTTGAATTGTTTTAAAGCGTCTTCTGCCATTGCTAAATTGTGGTTTAACGTGCGTCTTTCATAGGTTGTTTCTATTCTAAAGGTTCCTCTGTCTAATGTAGCGTTCCCCATTTGCTCTATATATAATCCTGGGTCTAAGTTTTTGATAGTATAGGTAGTTGAAGCTGAAGTTACAGTTTGTAATATCAGTAATAAAGTTATAAACCAACATTGCAGCTTGCCTGTCGATTTTTGCACAGCACGCTGTCTATGTGTTATCTTGTGTGTGTTCAGTCTTGTTAAATTAGTTTGTGCAGGCGCTGTTGTTTGTTTACTTCCCGCCGTGTCTATGTCTTCGTTTACTGGTAGTGGGATCAAGGTATGTATTGTTCTCTTTTGGTCCGCCCCTTGCGATCGCTCGAGGGTGACAACTCTGGTGGCGCCATCGTGTCCAGGGTGAATCTCTTTAATCTTCGCCAAGGGCCATTTACTTGGGCTTATGTTTTCATCTTTAATTAGAACAATTGTACCGACTTTTAAGTTTTCTTCTTTTGACTTCCATTTATATCTCTGCTGTAATTGTTGTAAATATTCTTTCGTCCAACTATTCCAAAAGTCTTTTTTCATCTTTTGTATATGCTTCCAGCGGTTTATGAGGTCCGTATTAATGTTGTCTATTGGATGAGGCACGCCCACTGCTTCACGCCCAATGAGAAAATGGCTTGGTGTTAATACTATGTTATCGTTAATGTTTTCTGTTTGAATACATAATGGCCTTGAGTTTAAACATGCTTCAATTTGGTGAAGGAATGTCGATAATTCTTCATAAGTTAAGGTGCTGTCTCCTATGACTCGTCTTAAATGGTGCTTCATTGATTTTACTCCTGCTTCCCATATTCCGCCGAAGTGTGGCGCTGCTGGCGGTATGAAGTGCCATTGCGTGCCTATGTTAGTTAATGTATTTTGGAAGTGCGGTGACTGAGTGATTTCTAGAAGTTCTTTGTATAGGAAATTGGCTGCTCCCACAAAGTTGGTCGCGTTGTCACTGTACATGTGATGCACGTGACCTCTTCTGGCCATAAATCGCCTGAGCGCTGCGATAAACGACTCTGTTGTTAAGTCTCCTACCAATTCTAAGTGGATGGCTTTCGTTGCAAGGCATATGAAGACTGCTATATAGCCTTTATACGACTTGTGGCCCTTACCCTTCATTGTTCGCACTTGTATAGGTCCTGCAAAGTCACATCCGGTGTGACTAAATGGATATGATTGTGTCACACGTGGTCTTGGTAGTGCTCCCATTTTTTGTTTGGCTGTTTCTGCTTTGTACCTGATACATTTTACGCATTTATTTATGTAGCTTTTTACTTTTCGTTTTCCGCCAATGACCCAGTATTTTTGTCTTAGATATGATAGTGTGAGTCGAATGCCTCCATGTAGAGTTTTTAAGTGTGCATCATGTATTATTATTGTTGTCACGTGATTGTTGTGGGGTAATAATACAGGATGCTTCTGGTCGTAGGGCAGTTGAGAGTGTTGGAGTCTACCGCCTACTCTGATAAGTCCATCTTCATCTATAAACGGATCTAAACTGGACAACTTGTTTCCTTTTTTCATTGATTGTCTTTTTTGTAGTATCTGGTATTCTTGTTGAAAGGCGTTTTTTTGTACTTGTTTTAAAATTTGTTTTGTTGTGCAGTATATTTCTTCGCAGGTCAGTTGCGTTGTAGTTTTCTTTCTTCTTATAAATCTCAAACAGTATGATATTATTCTCACCATCTTAGTGAAGCTGGAAAATCTTTCCATGACATCATTTTTGTTTTTAATGTTTATGGTTGTCTGAAGGCACCGTTTAACTTCTTCATTAGTGTCTGGTATTGTTTTCGTCGGTATTAGTTTATTTGTGTGAAGCCATTGCGGTCCATTCCACCATAAGTCGCAGTTTTGCAATTTAATGGGTTCTATGCCTCTCGATATGACGTCAGCAGGGTTATCTGCGGAAACAACATGATTCCAGGTAGCATTTGGTAATGTTTTTTGTATTTCTGACACTCTGTTTGCGACAAAGCTTTGCCATCGGTCTGCTTCTCCTTTAATCCATCCCATAGTAATCATAGAGTCAGTCCAACAATGGATGGAGACATTTTTGCAATTAAGTGCTGCTTTTACTTTGTTTATTAATTTTGACAATAATACTGCTGCACATAATTCGAGTCGAGGCAAGGTCGTTTTTTGTATCTTGGGAGCTACTTTAGATTTGGCTTGCAATAATGACACATGATATGTTGTGTTATTGACCTTTGTTCGACAGTACACTACTGCGCCGTATGCCTTCTCTGATGCGTCACTGAATCCATGTAATTCAATAGGCGCACCTGTAGTATATTGTAGCCATCTAGGTATTCTTATTTTTTCGAGATGATTTAATTGTTGTTGAATATTGGTCCACTTCTTATTCGTGCTTTCTGACACTTTTTCATTCCAGTCTATGCCGCTGATCCAGATCTCTTGTATAAGCAGTTTCATGGTTATTAGGACGGGTTGTAGCCAGCCGTGTGGGTCAAATAATTTTGCGATTTCAGAAAAGATAAATCTTTTGGTTGGGTTCTCGCTAGTTGTTATGTTTATTTTAAATTGGAAGCTATCTTCTTTTGGTGACCAAATTACTCCTAGCGACTTCCTATTTTCATCTAAGGGTAGTTTTATCGTTTTGTCATCCACGTTTTCTACTGGGATGTTTTCTAGCAATTCTGCGCTATTTGACGACCATTTCCTCAAGTTAAATCCGCCAGCACGTAACATGTTAGTTAATTGGTTTTGTAAATGTTTTGCCTTTTCTATATTTTCATCTCCCGACAATATGTCATCTACATAGAAATCTGTTTGGGTGATTTTACTAGCAAGGGGGTAGTTTTTTTGTTCGTCTTTTGCTAACTGTTGAAGTGTCTTTATGGCTAAGTACGGTGCCGCAGTGGTACCATAAGTAACCGTAGTTAATTCGTATTCTTCTATTGGTTGATTAATTGTCCATCTCCATAATATTCTTTGAAAGGGTTGATCATCCTTATGTATTTTTATGAAACGGTACATCTTTTCTATGTCTGCCATAAATGCAACTTTATTTATTTATTTTTTTTATTTAACAATTTTGTACACACACATAAAAAAGGAAAAAAAAAAATGAAGAATACAGATAAATAGGTACAGAGGTGATGCTTATTTCTAAAGAAATCTCTTCCAGCACACCTGCGAAAGGATAGTTTGAAAAAAAAGAGAAGTAGACACCGTGTGTAATAGTAGAAGGAAAATTAGTACACACACAATTACTGATAATAAACAATTATAATATGTAAATAAAAACACACTATTATAAATATAAACATACACAAAGTAAAATAAATATCTCAAGAATACATACTTATATAATACATACTAATATGCAACTATGACGGAAGAGAAAGATAGTGTTCTTTTACTCTACTTTTAAAGACTGCAAGAGTTTGGCAGGCCCTAATGTCAGTTGGTAGAGAATTCCACAATCGTACTGCATGCGCAGTGAAGGAGTAGGAATAGAAATTGCTGGAGTGAGGAGGGGATTTAAGGAGATTCCTTAGATGCGACCTGCAAGGTGCATCAGAAGGACGTGAATAGGAAAAGCGTTCCCGCAAATAGGAGGGCGTTTTAGGATTGTGAAGGATGTTAAATAGCAAACACAATATTCGAGAGTTCCTGCGAAGTCGAATAGGGAGCCACTTGAGTATCTTGCGAGAGCCTGAGACATGATCATACTTTTTAAGATTGAAGACAAAACGAATACAAATATTTTGCAAACGCTCAAGTTTATTTAAAAGCTCCTCGGTGGCATCCAAATAACAGGCGTCAGCGTAGTCAATGATGGGCTGAATGAGTGTTTGGGCGAGGGAGATTTTGGTTTTCAAGGGCAAAAAACTCTGAAGGCATTTCAACGTGTGGAACATATAGTGTACTTTGCGACTGACTTCAGCGACTTGGGCAGTCCACGATAAGTACGAGTCCATGATCACCCCTAGGTTTTTAGCAGTCTTAGCATAATCAATTTGAACTCCATTCAACCAGAACTTTGTGTTTGCGCCATCGTAATAGTATAGTAGCTAAGTCTTGTTGTAATCGTGGACCTTTATGTAAGTTGTCATTTAGGCTTATTTTTGTGCTCGACTTGCTGCTAGCGTCGAATACACAGCGTAATTTGGTTGTCAGTGCATCTTCTCGTATTACCGGCTGGTGTGGAATGTAAGATTTACCTTCATAATTATTTGTTTTGTTTACTTTTATCATATGGCCCATGTTTATGTATTCTTTCATGAACTCATTATATTTTTCTCGTAAGTTTTTGTTTTTCTCAAGTCTTTTTTCTAGTTGTATTAGCCTGGCGGCTGCTTTTTGACGCGTATTCCCGTACTCTAGGGAAGGGTCTTTGAATGGGAGTCTGACCGTGTAGGTCCCATTTTTATTTCTTTGAGTAGTGTCTTTATAAAATTGTTCACACTGTTGGTCTTCTTTATTTAATTGGTGGTTTTCGGTGATGTCTTCTAGTTCCCAGAATTTGTTGAGTTGAATTTCCTCGGCACGAGTAATTAGACTTAATATTTTTATTTTATTGCATGGTTCCGTTGGGCATAACCCGGACAATATCCAGCCGAACTCTGTATTTTGAGTGATAATGCCGTTGTCTATTTTTTCGAACCCTTGCAATAGTATTTTACTATATTCTTCGGCGCCTAAGATTATGTCAACTGGACCTTGTTTGTAATAAGTTGGATCAGCAATTATTTTGTTTTCTAATTTTTGAGGGTCTAGTTGAGTAACGTTTTGTTTAGGCACTGATGAAGTCAGTTTTGGTAATACGATCAGCGATGTTGATAACTTGTATTTACTTGTAAATCTTGGTTGGAGTGTGACGTCTATCATGTAGTTGGAGGTCTTTGGAGTGTTGTCTGCAATACCTTTAATTTCGGCTTTTATCTTTTGTCTCGGGAACCCTAAGAGTTGAGCTACCTCTTCCGTGCATAGTGAGGCTTCCGAGCCTTGATCACATAAAACTCGCAGTAATAATGGTGTGCCGTCGAATGTTTTTATCTGTACTAAGGCTGTGGCTAGAAGTATTGTTTTTTGTGTGTTATGATGTTGCGTAGCTGCATGATTTATCATTTTTTTATTTTGATTTTCTGTCATTTGAGTCTTCTGTTCGTATGTCTTTGATGTACTGGTTTTTGACATTTGGTTGGTGGTTGGTAAAATGAACATCTCTGCTGTAACCCTTACATATAGGCTTGAGTGTACTGTGGAAGTGCCTGGCCTCACAAAGTTTATTTCTCTATTACAGAAGACATGAAGCGATGCAGAGCACGCATCGCGTATCAGAATGGCCGTGTCGCCGCGAAGATTATCTGGTTGATTATTATAAAACTCATTTTGTTACCTAATTGATTGAATTGATTTACTATAAAATAATTACCTAATTACTATCAACAAATATGTTTAAACAGTGCCAATATGTAGAACAGTTTTGTCTCTAAGTAAATATCCTCAGATTCGGTTGGTAATAGTCTTGACATTGAATAATGTCAAGACTGTGACTAATTAGATCTAATAATTGCTGCTAAAAATTAAATTGTGATTAGCTTTAAATAATTTGAAATTTTGGAACATTGTTTTGTAAATACTTAGCTAAAAAACCTAGTATTTAAATTTAAACGTTATCTGATTTGTGAGTGACGTTCGCTTCGGGTGGGGCGAACGAGTTTATAAAAGGCGTAACTTGAGCGCGGAGCTCACGGATCGGCCAGTAGCCCAGTAGTTTGGACGTGCCACTGTATTCCGTGTAATTAAAAGTGATTTACGTCTACCTACGCTTCGCCGCACGGACCCGGATTCAAATTAGGCCAACCGTTTGTGTTGTCGACGATGCAAACTCAAATTTGTACCGGCGACAGCACGAAGGGAAGGCCTCTCGCGAGTGTCCTCAGGTGTCCTGACACCGATGTGGTCGCGGAGGCTATTCTAATTCTAATAAAAATTATAATAAACCGGGAAAAAGATGAAGCCAACGGAGAAAATGAAGACGAGGCCAGGCGCCCGCGATCCCACGGACCGTGGAGGCGCCGGCCAAGGCATGTCTCCTGTCGAAAACCAGCCCGTACTGAACCGGACAGCGTCCCTCCCGAACGTCCGGGTGGCGCTGCCCGGTCCAGAACCGAAAATTGTTCCACGAACGACCGTTAGTGGAACAAAGAAAAATTTGAATGTCAACATCAAGATGGATGAGGGTAGACTGCAAAGGACTACGGGGAGCGGAAAATCACCGGCTGCCAAGACTTCCCAGCGGCAGGCAACGGCAGGAGCTGCTCCCCCACCCGACCACAGCTGCCACCAAGCTCAACACACGGCCCGCCCGGTTACGTACGCGCGCGTTGCGGCTACCGATAGCGTTATCACTTGCATTCCACCGTCGGTTCCGACAACGTCCGCCGCTCGCCCCGTGGCGCCACCATCAACGCGAGTGTCTTCAGCCGCAGTGTTCGCCGCGACTCGCGCCCCGACCGCGCACCCTCTCGCTCCTGCTCCCCGTCAATCGTTGGCGGTTAGAGCAGGGCCCTCTACTCGCGACCCGAGACTGCGCACGGCGACCGTGCAGTCCGCGTCGCCACCCGTTCCCGTCTCGCCAACTGCGCCCCGCGCCTCGGCTTACGACTCGCCTGCCGTTTATTCGGCTTGCTCTTCGCGTGCAAGCTCGAGTCTTTCGCTCGCGTCGGTGTGTAGTGATTAGAGACACGGACGACCTGGACACCCCGATGTCCCCAACCCCGTCGACTGAAGACCTGGAGATAGTGACCAGGCCTCAACGTCGCAGATGGAGCTCGGACGAGGCAACGGAAGGAGCCAAGCGGTACTGTGGCACCCGCTCCCCCCAGGCAAACACGGACGCATATAACAAGGTAAGTGGCCTACCTGTTAATGTAAATAAAATCGGCACCGGCAAAGGGGCAAAGGAAGAAGCCCCGCTACCCACCGCTGGTAGTGGAGAAACTACCAAATTGGGCGTCGCATTTCAGGCAACTGGCTTCCAAGCTAGGCCGGCCGCCCAACGCTCGCCCCTACGGCTCGGGGGTTCGATTCTCGCCCGAGTCAGAAGAAGAGTATCGGCTGGTCCAGCGATACCTAACGGCGTTGGAAAAGGAAGAGGGCGTCAGCTGGTTCGCCTACTCCCTACCAGCGAACAAGAATGTAAAGGTAGCCATCCGGGGGTTGCCAGCGGACACTGACCCCCAGGAGATAGGGGAGGAACTCCGCGTACTAGGATACGAGCCGGAGTACGTGCGTCACATTAGGGGACGCCAAGGAAAACCCGGCTGTGTTTTCCACGTCGTGCTGCGGCGTACGGAGGACGTGCGTCGGATCTACGACACCCAAGTGTTCATGAACATGCGGGGGGTCAAGATCGAGGCATGGCGTGGCAAACGTGGGCCCGCACAGTGTCACCGGTGCCAGAAGTTCAGGCACCCGTCGCACCAGTGCCACCGCCCGCTCGCTTGCGTTAGATGCGGAGAGGGGCACGTAGCGAGAGACTGCCCACGCCCCAGAGAGGAGCCGGCCACGTGCGCAAACTGCGGGGGCCCGCATTCAGCGTGCCATGTCAGGTGCCCCGTATTCCAAAGGGAGATACGGAACAAGCGGGCGGGTACAGTCGCCATCACTTCGACATCGACGCGCCGACAACAACCCACCGCACTAGATACTCAGGGGCAAGTGCAGGAGCACGAACGCGACCAAGGCGCGTCGTTGATGGCGGCTGCAAACAGGCCCACTGTACGCGGGGAGGCCACCTCCTCCCGGCGGAGGAAGAGGAAGAGTGGGGGTAGGAAGGGCAAACCTAAGCCCCCAGCGACCCGGAAGGAGGATCAAGTCCCGAAATCTGCCCCTCCACAGAGGGGGACGCAGGTCGTGAAGGGGATGAAGAGCGTCAAAGCTGGCGCTAGCGGGGTGCAGGCCAAACGCACCCCCTCTACCACCCCCAACACCACGACCACCACCAACATCGCCCCCAAGGGGGCCCCCAGCTCTGAAATCACGACCTGCGCGATACAACTGCTGATGGACTTAATTAAGGCCATCAGACAGGGGCAGAGCCCGGAGCAGGTCATCCTTGACGGCCTGGCCAAGTTACTTACCTTGTGCCATGGCTAGGCCGTTAAGGGTGCTCCACTGGAACGCCCGGGGCCTTCGGGACAAGGTCGCCCCACTCCGCCTTCTCCTGAGGGAACAAAATATCGACGTGGCGCTGATAAGCGAGACGCACCTGGGGCCTGAAGATAGGGTCAGGTTCCCGGGTTTCCTCGTTTACAGGAGGGATGAAAGGTCAGCGAACAATATCCGGTACCGTGGTCTGGCGGTGCTAGTAAGGAGAAGAGTCGTCCACCAGGAGGCCCCCTCACCGTCACTCAACTCGCTCTACGTGCAGGGCGTTCAACTGCACGTTGCCGGCGAGGACATCCGCTTGTATGCCTGCTACAAGCCGCCCTCGGCTCGACTAGACCTCAACGAGCTGAGGGCCACCCTAGCAGCCTCCGAGTCGCCAGCAATCCTCGCCGGCGACATGAACTGCAAGCACCCGGCGTGGAACGCCCTGCAGCAAAACAACGAGGGGAGACGGCTCTTCGCGGACGCGGAGATAAAGATAAAGATAAAGATAAATTTATTGCGTAACTGTGTACATTATGTTCTTAATAATAAATATTACATTTTTAGTTTCAACAGTCTACCCAAGTCGGATATGCAATAGTATTTACGAAATTTCGAACATGCAAATATTACTTATATCATAAAAAAAAGAAGAAAGTCATACACAATTATATTATTTTTTTATCAAAAAACTCTTTCAGATTATAAAATACATTATCAATTAAATATTTTTTCAATTTATTTTTAAACATATTTCCATTTAATTGCTTAATAGCAGGTGGTAACTGATTGTACACACGTATAGCAGTAACATAGGTACTTTTGTAATACATCATATTATTAATAACTGGTAAATTTATGTCATATTTATATTGTTTCCGA
Organism: Leucania comma; assembly: GCA_958295575.1. Classification (NCBI taxonomy): domain Eukaryota; kingdom Metazoa; phylum Arthropoda; class Insecta; order Lepidoptera; family Noctuidae; genus Leucania; species Leucania comma. The sequence goes on along the minus strand of OY282462.1, from coordinate 2,690,364 downwards.
ATGTTTCTTTTAGAATTTGCTTTGAAATTAAAGTATTGCATATTACTTTTAACAAATAAACATAATTCAAGTATATAAATACCAGTCAGTGTCAAGAAACCCTCCGTTCTGAATACATCTCTTAGTGATTCGGTACTATACATATTATATATTGTTTTTAGGCATTTTTTCTGGAGAATGAATGTAGATTGTACGTTTGTCGAGTTCCCCCAATATATTACACCATAAGTTAACAATGGGTACACATTTCCAAAATAAGCATTTCTAGTCACACTTAGATTCGTGGTCTCTGCAAGTACTGACAATGCGTAACATGCACTAGATATTTTTTTATTAATCTTTTCAATATGTGCCTTCCAGTTTAAGTGTTCATCTATTGTAACTCCTAAGAAATTTGTCTCTTTTACTTCTTCGATCACTGTATCAAACATGGTTACACTCAATTTGTTATGTTTACTTTTATAATTTCTAAATTGAATCAATTTGGTTTTTGAGGCATTGACAGTTAAATTTATTGACTGCAACCAGTCAGTCACAGTTATTAATGTTTTATTTATTTCACTTTCGTAAATAAGATTACTGGAATATTCATTTGAAATAAATATAGTAGCGTCATCAGCATACATTACGCAAAGGTGGTTAATAATATCTGGAAGCTCGTTAATGTACAATAGGAAAAACGGGGGTCCTAATATACTGCCTTGTGGTACGCCTTGTATTACGGATTCAAATTTAGATTTTACAACCTCCACCATTTTTTTACGTTCATTGTATACCTCAATTATAGTACCCTGCATTCTGTTGCTTAAATAACTCTCAATCAATCTAAGTGGAATACCTCTTATTCCTGTTTTTTCCAGTTTATCAAGCAAAACGTCATATTTTACAAAGTCAAATGCTTTTGACATATCAATGAAAAGAGCAGCACATTGCTTTTTATCATTAATTTTTTCCCAGATGGTATTAAATAGTTTGTATATGGCTAGTGATGTAGTTTTATTCTTCTGAAATCCAAATTGGTTAGCATTTAAAATATTATTTACAGTTAAGAACTTTATGATTCTAGCATAAACAACCTTCTCAAATATCTTAGAGAAATTTGGCAACAGTGCAATTGGTCTATAGTTATTAATGTCGTGCCGTGATCCTTTTTTATATAACGGCTTTACGAGAGCTATCTTTAATGTATCGGGAAATTTACCCGTTTCTAACATAAGGTTTATGATATATACCAGTGGATCAACAATAAATGGAATACTTTCCTTGATAACTTTAATAGGTATATTATCGTGTCCGTAACTAGTTTTATTTTTTAATTTTTTAATTATATTTATTATTTCGTTTCTGTCTACTGGATAAAAGAAAATACTGCTTGAGTTATAAGTTGATTGTGATTTGTAATTGACCGTTGTCGTAGTGTTGAGATTTTGGTTAATATAGAAATCGTTAAAGGTATTAGCTAATTTAATTGGGGATTTTATAACATTGTTTTTGTGCATGATGTATTCTATAGTGGGTTGGAGTACATTTGTAGTCTGGGTTTGTCGTTTTATTAATTCCCATGTTGCCTTAGTTTTATTAGAACTGCAAGAGATGAATTTCGCATTAGAAATTTTTCTTGATTGTTTTATAACACGCTTCAAGATTTTACAACAGCGTACATATTTTATTTTATGCTCATTAGACGTACTACGTTTGGTTTGCAGGTACATTTTTCGTTTATTTTTACTAGAAATTATGATGCCTTTGGTTTTCCAAGATGTATCTTTTTTGTAGTGCATTTTAACTTTTTCAATTGGAATACAAATTTCAAATATTAATTTAAACAAGCTAATAAATTCTTCGTAAGCTGTGTTTGCATCCGTATGATGATACACCTCTTGAAATGTTATTTGAGAAATGTATCTTAAAAATATGTCGATGTAATAATTTATATTACGCCGCATTTTAAACCAGTATTTTTCTCTAAAACTTAAATTACACGGTATTTTTATTACTTGACATGTATGATCCGATATTCCTAGATCCCATATCTCTGCTTTAGATTTATGAGTATTTGTGATTATGTTGTCTATACACGTTGCAGAATGTGATGTTATTCGGGTTGGACGATTTAGTGTCAGGTGTAAATTGAATTTTTTTAAAGTGTTTTTAAATAAAGTACTTTTAGTTGTACAGGCAAGGGTGTTTATATTAAAATCACCTAGGATAAATATTTTATTATTTAAAGATCTTAGTCTGATGGTTAGTTTAAACAATAATAACTCAAGCTTTTCAATAAATAGATTAAAATTACTATTTGGTGTTCTATACACACACAATATATACCAATTAGTTTCTGGAATGATTATACCACAGCATTCAAAATGGATTTCAACCGATAGTTCAGATAACCAATCAATTTTTTTGTAGTTAATTGTGTTCCTTACATAAATACACACACCACCTCGAGATTTATTTTGTCGTGAAAAATATGAGCCCATTTTATAATTTGGCAACTGTAATGTTTCTGCCCTTTGGTCACGAAAAAAAGTTTCACTCAGACAAAGAACGTCGATGTCTTTTGACTCAACTAACAATTCCAAATCATTTATTTTTGACCGTATACCTTGTATGTTACTGTGTAATATAGTAAAAATATGTTCAGGCTCGAAATAAATTATTTTCGGTTTGCGTTTCTATTGATATGAGATTTGGAGGTATCAACATATCTGTCTGTGTGGACATGGACATTGCATTTCTTTGTTTAATTTCTTTACAATAAGACTGAGTATACTGTTTATAAGTATGTTTATAGTTCAGATGCAATATGTCTCTCAATACAAACCTACATAATACCAAAAAGTATGTACCATAAGGAACTTTATAATTGACATTTACAAATACACTGTGGCTAAACTGGGAACAGATGTAATGGAATGTTTTACATAGCTTAATTTCATTCAAGAACTTACCTCTTTTTGGATTACAAAGCAACACATTCGTAAAGGCAAGTTTATCCAAGTAATAATATAGAATTGATTGCATTCTCAATGGGTTTTTATCATAATGACCACACATAATTACGATATAATCAAACTTATTAAAGTCTTTACACAGCTCAAGTGACGATTCAAGTACTTTGTCCGTAGTTGCACCAGGTTTGCTAAAAGATGACACGATGAAGTTTGATCCGATCAGATTTTGAAGTGCGTTTCTCATATGTGTACGTTCGTCAGAGAATATTAGTACCCTATTTCTATTGGATTTAAGTTCGTTTCTGCCTGTGCTTGATACTTCTAGGGGAATACTATTAACTTCATTTATTATTCCTTGATATATATTTTCTGTACGAGTATTATTGGAGATAGTTATATCATTTAAATTCTTCTCTGTGGTAGAGGCATTCTGTTGCACGAGACTAATTGGGGTCTCGACAGTATTTTTAAGATTGACGTTTAATTCGTTATAACTTTCATTCAAAAAAGAGTTACGTTTCGACTTCGTAGATATGCGTTTTTTTGAAGATACTGTACTGTTATTAATCGTGCAAGAATCCGTACATATCAATCTATACTTATCTATTTTATGTTGTTGCGAAGTAATTATTTGTTGAAGCGAATAGTTTTCTGAGTTTAAATTATCTACCTCATTTTGACTTCTTTCTAAATCCATTCTAAGCTTCATTATTTCACTTCTCAACTCTTCCACTTCATGGTTTAGCAATACTTTGGATAGATCAGGTAAACTACGTGCTGTATCTGAAAGGTATATGCTCGACGACGTGGTTATGGAATTATCAACATAGCTGCTATTACTACTAACTCCTTTAGGTTCTTTACGTCTCTGCGTGATGTTTCTGTTGCAGGAGTCCATTATTTACCTACTATTGTATGTATTTAAATTTTGTTCTGCACTCACAACGCGTGGCATATGCTAAGTATGCTTTAAACGCGTAGCGTAAGCTCAGGATGGTAAATCAGCGCCCAGTGTACGTGAATGCGCTTAGCATGTGTGCGTAGCAGCGGGCGATTTGCGGGTAGCCCTAGGTCAGGAACGCAAGTCGTTGCAAATTGTTTTTTAAAAGTTTTTCACTATGTACTCACGTTACCGATGAAGTTTAGATGTATTATATATACCACTTTTTAGTTCGGTTCACACGCTTTACATTGATATATAGCACTTATGAATTAAGCCACTTATACCACTTTTTTTTACAATATATTTGGAGACCAAGCAAATACGGTGTTTACTCTTTGACACTCAACGATGTACCCCTCAGGAGGCCCATGGATACACAGTGTCCGGCCCTGAGACGCCAACTCACTACCCAGAAAACCCACTGCACATGCCCGACGTGCTGGACATTGTGATCCATGCGGGCCTGCGCTGCCAGATCACGCAACAGGTCTTGGACGACGAGCTACAGTCCGATCACCATCCTGTACTCGTCGTCCTATCGGGTATGCCGACCCGAGTGAAACCCCTAGCGCCACGTCGATGCACGGATTGGACGTCCTTCGCTGAAAAGCTTGCGACCACTACGCCAACTCGGCCCATCACTGCTTGCGTGAAGAGCGCCTTGGCAGAGGTGACGACAACATCCCAGCCGCAGGGGAGAGGGCTACAGCCCCCCCTACCTCCCCGAGTACATGCTTTGATCACTCTCAAGAGGCGCCTACGCAAGCAGTGGCAACAGTTGCGTTGCCCTACTATCAAAACACAACTTAATCGACTTGCGGCAAAGGTAAAGACCGAGCTAGAGGCCCTAGACACCGAGAGCTGGGAGGAACGTATTGACTCAGCAACATGTGACTGGACGGCGACACACAGACTGTGCCGCCAGCTCACAAACACCCCAGCTCCGGTACGCCCTCTGCAAGCCGACGACGGGGCCCTTAAGTACGTAGCCGAGGACCGCGCTGAGCTCTTCGCAGAGCACCTGGAGCGTCAGTTCCGCCCGAACCCAACCACTGAGCACGACCATGTCGTAGCAGTCGAGCAACACCTTAGAGACTACTTCGCGACGCCGATAGCCCCCGACGAAGAACCCGTCTATTTCTCGCCTGGCGCAGTTAGACGCGCCATCCTACGAACCAAGCCACGTAAGGCCCCCGGTGCCGACGATATAACCAACGCAGCGCGTTTGGCACGAAGGGCTAGTATACAAACTAGCCACCTCAAGCGCGCCCCGTCGCGTCGTAAAAGTGGTGCAAGCTTTCCTGTCCAACAGGTGTTTCAGAGTGGTGGTCGACGGGGCGCTATCCGCCCCTAGACCTATCCTAGCGGGCGTACCGCAAGGTAGCTGTGTCTCGCCGGCGTGTTACTCACGTTACACCGACGACATACCTACAACTACTGATGCCACGCTCGCGCTGTTTGCCGACGACGCCGCGTACATAACAACATCACTCAACGCAAAGTACGCGGCGACGAAGATGCAGCGCGCGCTAGATACAATTCCCGGCTGGCTCGCCAAGTGGCGACTGTCGGTTAACGTGGGTAAGACGCAAGCATTGATTACCGGCTGTTGCCCTCTACCACCACGTCTGAAACTCAGCGGAGTCGAGATCGATTGGACCCCCCGGGCTAAGTACCTGGGGGTGACCATCGACAGACGACTCACTATGGGACCTCACGCCCGCAATGTCGCCTCGCAGGGTAGAGTCGTCCGCCATAGGCTCAAACCAGTGCTCTCGTCCCGACTCCCGGCGCGCGTCAAACTGGGAATATACAAGGCGTACATACGCCCGGTATTGACGTACGCCGCACCAGCATGGTTCGCCCTCACTAGCGAGACGAGCCGAGAAGGACTCCGCAAGCAACAACGCCTCGCTTTGCGTAGAGTCGTCGACGCCCCTCGCTACGTGAGGAACGACATTATACAGCGACCTGGCACCCTGGCACGCGCGCCCACCTGACGCGAGACGCCTCCCCCGCGATCTAATTGCGGGCAGTGAGTCCCCAACATCCCCGGACTGACGCCTGAGTAGGTCGTACCAGTCTACACGCGACCTACTCAAACAATAAGACTCTACATACTACACGCATCCCGATAAGTACCGTGTTCTAAGTTAATATAGGCACGGTACAAATCGCCCATACATTCACCACTACTCACTCGCCAAACTCACGCACCGAGCAGATAGCTTAGGCTTACTATTCGGTGCACGTGCACTGAGTAATGTCACACATATAATGTTGCTCACACTCAAACATAAGTCGACACTGCGGTCTAACACGTGACCGGCTCGCTCTGGAAGCGGGTTAGACGAGTGTTTCACTGCCTACTGTAGGTACGTACCAAGCCGACACACCTGTTGCAGGTCGTCCCCCGCCGGGCTTCCTCTAGGTAACTAGGGATTTCACCTGGCGGCGACTGACCGCCGGTGTGTCGTGAAGAGCCGGCGCTATATCAACGTAGCGCCGTAACGCGCCTACAGTACACACATACATACAGATACACATAGAGCCCTATCGCTCTAATTAGCTAGGCCACTAGTAGGCCACCTAATGACGGGCCCGTTTTAACGGGCCGCGGTAGGACTCCGCGGCCAGGGGGCGAAGCCCCGAAGCCGCTCGCCACGCCCCCTTGCGGGGGCGTCGCGACTAGCTACAGTGCGGAGCTCACTTTGCTGCCGATTTTTGGAGACATAACATTGTAAGTAGAATCTATGTTTGTCTGATTAAAAAACTATTAATTTGAAATGTTTTACTTGTTTTCATTTTCTGAATTTCCTTAAGCTTGCCTGTAGTTTAAAATATATTCCACTATAGCTATAGCAGAACCGATGACCAGCATAAGGTCGGCGGTTCTGCACTTTTTTAAAAATAATTGCCCTGTCCTATTTTCGACATATATATTTGGTCTATGGATTCGCGTTAGTCGCGACAGTATTGACTCAATTATAGGAATCATACAACTTAACATACTGTTAATGAGAAAAATTAAGGTTATAGCACATGTTAATTTTTTATTAAAGTGTAAATCCTTCTCACTAGTAAATGTTATTTTAGCTTAAATGTATTGACTCAATTATAGGAATCATACAACTTAACATTACTATTAATGAGAAAAAATAAGGTTATAGCACATGTTAATTTTTTATTAAAGTGTAAATCCTTCTCACTAGTAAAGGAATGTTATTTTAGCTTAAATGTATTGACTCAATTATAGGAATCATACAACTTAACATTACTATTAATGTGAAATAAAATAAAATAATTAAAAAAAATTAAAAAACACGACTGCCATGTCAAAAAAAAATAAACTAAAAATCAAAAAAACAAGATGTTTCGATGATGATTCAAGATGATTAGAAAAGTGAAGAAAGTAGTCACTCGTTGATAAGGCACGGAATCTCGGAAACTACTTGATCTACAAAACTGAAATTTTCATCCCAGTCGGGGGACCACTCTGAAATACTTTCTTATAAGTAGTATAAAAAGTCCCCCGACTGCGATTCGGCGTTCTCTCCGGTCCTGTGCTCTTAGCTCTTGCCGGAACGCCCATACAGATCTGCTCCGACTTTCGGTATCTCGGATCGCTTATCCAAAGAAATGGCGAGGTAGACCGAGACGTAACACATCGGATCAACTCAGGATGGATAAAATGGCAAAAGGCCACTGGAACAACTTGTGACCCACGGAAGCCCCTCAAGTTGAAAAGTAAAATCGACAAGTCCGTGATAAGACCTGTCATAACTTATGGATCAGAATGTTTGGCTGTGAAAAAGACAGATGAAAAAAGATAGCATGTAGTGGAGATGAAAATGTTGAGATGGATGTGTGGGGTGACAAAAAAGGAGAGAAGTTTGAATCGTTTGTCTTGGTATGGTCATGTAAAGAGGAAGGATGAAATACATGTTACTAAAAGGGTTATGAGTATACATATGAGGCCAAAAGAAAGATAGATGGATTGTGTGAAGAGTAATATGAAAGAGAAGGAAGTTAGTGATAGCACGACGGGTGACAGGGCAGAATGGAAGAAGAAAACGTGTAGCGCCGATGACAAATAACATGGGAAAAAAGGCAGGAAGAAGAAGACGAGTCATAAATATAAAATGTAACACCCAATTTTCTTTGAACCTATATGCCGTTTTGGTGGTTGAAATTTGGTTTTAATGTCTTTTTGTTACTCAAACAAAGACTTGTAAAGTATATAAATGAGTTTTGACTACGGGGGTCACCATAGCCAAAATTAGTCCTACAACTTCTGGTAAAGAAAAAAAATTTTTTTTTACTCTACAGTTTCGATTAATAGTGTAACACATATATATTTTTGAAATCCACTCGTCAAATCCTAGACGACAATCACATGCATTAAGAGAATAATTTTTTTTTTTTAAATGTGTGGGTGTTCATTTATTTATCTTACCCACCACATTGTATTTCCATATTTTTTCAATAGCCTATGTTACTCGGGATGATGCATGGACTCTAACGATACATCATACGTGTAAATCGGTTCAGTCATTTAGAAGTTACGGTGGAATAAAGAAACTCACATACATACATACATGAACCCTGAAAACATAACACTCCTTTTTTGGGGCAGTCGTGTAAAAATAAGGTTATAGCATGTGTTAAATTTGTTTTAGAAAACTACACCTGTAATTGTTAAACCAAAACTTGAATGTGTAGACTCTAATTTAATTAGATGCATATTAATAGTATCTTTTATTAATATTAACTTATTTAACTTAAAAACATTGTTTAAAATAAATTTCTTCGTAAAGAAGAATTATTGCATGAACTCAGATATTTTAATGTATCCACAGATGTAAAGGCAACCAACGATGTGCTTCGCAGGCAGTACCGTAGCCTATGTGGTCTGTTTCGGAGAGGTAGCATTAAGCAGGATGATTTTCCAGCACCGACATCAGCTGAAAAGGTACGTTTGTGTTCGAAACCTGTCGATGAGCTGTGCCAATTACACAAAGTGCAACTACCAAACGTATTGTAGCTCGTTCTCAATACTATTTAATGAGAATTTCTAGAGTGACAGTTAGTTCACCAGCATTACTTGAACTTAGCCGACTAACTTGTGTTCATTGAATTTAAAGTATGATGGTAGTTCGTGTGTTAGGGTTTTCATAGAATGGTTAGAGGAGATGGTAAATTATCTCGATATTCAAAAAATAAATACAATTTAACTTTACAATTCTCTTGGAAACAAGTGATGCCAAGTGAAGATGTGTGACCTCTTTTAAAACAATTTCATAATGATCCCTCTGGCGCCCATTTAGGAATATTTAAAACTCATAAACGATTAACACTGCATTATTTCTGGAAAAATAATTATGTATAAAGATGTAGAGACTTTTGTTAACAGTTGTCAAACTTGTAAAGAGTACAAACCGGTGAACTCATCAACACCTGGTTTTTAATGGGTAACCCAAATCAGGTTAATCTGTCCTAGCTCAGAGGACACCGGTGTCCTCTCACATCCACGCCACTATAGGCCTTAATTCCGATGTTTAGAGTCTACTTTTGTATGAACAAGTTGGGTAGTTGTGGATCGAAGTGTTAATAAACCATTTGAAGCAATTTGCTGTGACCATTTTCTGTATCTACCAAAAGAAACATTATTTGATTATTTCAGTAAATATTTCATGTTGTTTCCTATACGGAACGCAACAGGCTTTGCTATTGCAAAAATTCTGGGATAATTGTTTCTGGTACATGGAAGTGGATTATCTAATTTTGGATATGTTGACAATGGTCCGCAATTCATTTTAAACTTAGAAGCAATTTGCTGTGATTTGCTACGGCCATTTTCTGTGCCTAACAAAAGAAACATTATTTGATTATTTCAGTAAATATGTCATGTTGCTTCCTATACGGAACGCAACAGGCTTTGCTATTGCAAAAATTCTGGGATAATCGTTTCTGGTACATGGAAATGGAGTATCTAATTTTGGATATGTTGACAATGATCCTCAATTCATTTCAAAGTAAATTATGAAGACTCCTAATTTCGTACATTGTTGTGTAATTTTCCAAATATTAGCACGAAATTATATAGACGTGTAAATATTGGAGTTTGAAAGGGGATGAATGCATGCTGATAGGGTAAAAGGTATTTTTTTTCAAAATCAATAACGTCAATTTTAATAATTTAGAGGAGGGATGGATGGATAAAAGGAAACACAACAATTAAGGCAGGCAAGTATTCTAATGTGGTATTTTATAAATCACAACTTATAGTATGGTACACCACATACGAGCTTAGGGTCTGATTAAAATGTGTTTTCAGACTGTATCACCTTCTGTCTTAGACCATGTAGAGATTCTTGATGCACATGCTAAGAAAAAAGAAAAAAAAATTAGTTTAAATTTTTTTTTAACCGGAGTGAGATGTATTGTAACATTTAAAAAACTTAAAATCACGGTTTGAGGTAAGTAGCGACCTCTAGTTGCTTTTAATGTCACTGATCATAAACTATAACAGTTCTGACTGAGGCCCGTCAGATGGCGCCACGATTTAATCGATATATTTCGTTTTTTTTCTTTTTTTTCGATTATTAAGTTATACTATTTAAATACATTAATTATAACGTTATTAATTACTATTTACTAAATTTGATATAACTAAATAGTAATGTTCGACTAGGCAAAATGGATGAAGCCTTCGCCTCAGAAATTGACAGATATGATAAAATCAGAATGACGTCTTTTCTTTTCTCATTTCGTTGCGAGTCTATTGCAGACTGAATATAAGAGTTTTTTAATTTAAAACACAAACTGATGTCAAAGACTAGGCGTGGAACCAACGTGAGGCTTAAAATGATAATACCCAGGACGTTGTGAGTATTTTTAGATCAGATGGATGAATATTGTCTTAGCATAATACATAATAGATGTGCATTGGAATTCCTCAACATGTGAATTTTCTTTGACAGGGTCCAAGATATTATTTTATTTTAATCAAACCATATCCCATGGATATGTGTTAGAAGGAAAAATCGTTTCCCAATAATATTAGTTACAAAATATGAAGCTACAACTCTGCACATGAATTGTTGACGAACAATCATCACGTGGACAGCTAGGCGACAGTTTCCGAATACAGCGCATGGCATTGGATCTTGGATGAACTGCGTTGGATGACGCTACTGGCTGCGACTACTGGATATTCATAGTTAAGGTTAATTTAGACCACTCCATGTAAGTTCCTTTATTCTAACCTTACCATATATGTTCCTGTCACGGGCTGTAACCAGCGTAGCAAATTATTAAATATATATTGTGGAGACAAGTTATATCTTTTATTCCAGTCAACACCTCATGCGAAATGCACCCTTTAGTCTCATGCTAACTACCGCTGGGTAAGTCGGTAGTAAGGCAAAAACCCAACCTTACAATCATTAAACTAAGATTCAGGGCAGGTTGCCTCACTTCTCTTCACAAATTAGAGATAACGTGTGTAGATGACACGTCATTTCGTATTTTGTGGTCCAGATTGAACTCCAAGGACGTCTGAATTTTAGTTTAATTCGTTCAGACAACATCTCTCTGTTCTTGCGCAATGCCACTATGCCACTATAATACTAAGCGAGTAACTAAACCACAACTTCACATTTTCACTTCACATTTACTAAGCAAACTATCTGAACACAGTACCTATGCTAAAATTTAGGACTGATTGCCTCATGTCTCTTCACAAATTAGAGATAACGTTTGTTGACACGCCACTCCGTGTTTTGTGATCCAGATTGGATTCCAAGGACATCTAAATTTTAGCATACCATAATCATTAAACTAAGATTCAGGGCAGTTTGCCTCACGTCTCTTCACAAATTACAGATAACGTGTGTAGATGACATGTCATTTCGTATTTTATGGTCCAGATTGAACTCCAAGGACGTCTGAATTTTAGTTTAATTCATTTAGACAACATCTCTCTGTTCTTGCGCAATGCCACTATGCCACTATAATACTAAGCGAGTAACTAAGCCACATTTACTAAGCAACTATCTGAACACAGTATGCTAAAATTTAGGACTGATTGCCTCATGTCTCATCACAAATTAGAGATAACGTTTGTTGACACGCCACTCCATGTTTCGTGATCCAGATTGGATTCCAAGGACATCTAAATTTTAGAATACCATAATCATTAAACTAAGATTCAGGGCAGGTTGCCTCACGTCTCTTCACAAATTAGAGATAACGTGTGTAAATGATACGTCATTTCGTATTTTGTGGTCCGTATTGAACTCCAAGGACGTCTGAATTTTAGTTTAATTCGTTCAGACAACATCTCTCTGTTCTTGCGCAATGCCACTATGCCACTATAATACTAAGCGAGCAACTAAGCCACAACTTCACATTTTCACTTCACATTTACTAAGCAAACTATCTGAACACAGTATGCTCAAATTTAGGACTGATTGCCTCATGTCTCATCACAAATTAGAGATAACGTTTGTTGACACGCCACTCCGTGTTTTGTGATCCAGATTGGATACCAAGGACATCTAAATTTTGGAATACCATAATCATTAAACTAAGATTCAGGGCAGTTTGCCTCACGTCTCTTCACAAATTAGAGATAACGTGTGTAGATGACACGTTATTTCGTATTTTGTGGTCCAGATTGAACTCAAATGACGTCTGAATTTTAGTTTAATTCATTCAGACAACATCTCTCTGCACGTAACCAACATAAACTGTACTGTTAAGGCTCATATTCGCCACGAGCGCGAGTGAAGTTTAGGTATTGAGGCGCTACTCACACAGCGACAGATGCGCGCGGTCACCGTTCACGCACACATTGATGTTTGCATAGTGTTCGAGCGTCGAGATACCGACGACCATAGAAATGTATCTATGAAGACGACGAAACGTAAAAACAAAATATTTAAAACTGAAGTGGGTACATCAATGATATTTTAAGTAGTATATTATTGGGCATTCTATACCACTATCGGCAAGTGCTCGGGCGAGTGCGCCTCGCTGCCGATAGTGGTATAGAACGCCCAATAATGAACGATCGACTCGACTGTGTAGTATATTACTGTACTCGCCTGAAGATTATATGAGTTGTACCACTGGCCGCCAGTAGCTAGGCGAGTTCTCCGTGCTGCGGACGATGGGATGGATCATATTGGCATGCGTTTCGTTTTTAGAAACTACTTGATGATTTTGATATGCGCTTCATATGGTGGAAACGACTTGTTGGGTTTTGTAATGCGCTTCAGCATGGAAACGACTTGATGAATTTGGTACTTATTTCAGTATTAGAATCGATTGGTATCATTCTACTCATACAAAGATCGTGCGAGTTATACGACTGGCTGCCAGTAGCTAGGCGAGTTTGCTTCGCTTCGGACAGTAGTGACAAATATCGACATGATCAATGATTAAAATTTAACTTATTCATTTTGACATGCGTTTCGTGGTTAGAAACGACTTGTTGGTTTTTAGAATGCGCTTCAAAGGTGGAAACGACTAGTGATTTGGTCATGCATTTCAGTATTAGAAACGACTTGTTGGTTTTTGTAATGCGTTTCGTGGGTCGAAACGACTTGGTGTTTGTGAAATGCGCTTCAATATTAGAAACGACTTGTTGGTTTTTGTAATGCGTTTCGTGGGTCGAAACGACTTAGTGTTTGTGAAATGCGCTTCAATATTAGAAACGACTTGTTGGTTTTTGTAATGCGTTTCGTGGGGTCGAAACGACTTGGTGTTTGTGAAATGCGCTTCAATATTAGAAACGACTTGTTGGTTTTTGTAATGCGTTTCGTGGGTCGAAACGACTTGGTCTTTGTGAAATGCGTTTCAATATTAGAAACGACTTGTTAACGCACTGCTTTCTGCATCTGAATAATAAACAAGGTACAAATTATATATTAGGTTTATTTTTCGTAAAACATTGGTTTTTCTCGGAAAATTGTATCTACCGAACGCACGAACTCTTGTAGTTTCTGCCACTGAGATGAATTCGCGTCGGTCTGGAACTTGAGTCGCACAAGCGCCTTCTTCCACAGCTCCTGGGAGTCGGTGTGGCGCGCGTCGTCAGCCTTGTACACCTTGCAGTCGACGTAGTACTCTCCGTTGATGCTCGCTGCTCGCCGCTCGCAGCCTTTGGCGACTCGGTTAACGAAGAATGATGATAGACATGTACTCGATGAATCGTCTTTTGGCACGGTGCCAGTCCCGTAGTTGTTACTGATACCGAATACATCATTATCTGTATTGGTTTTTTTACTGAAACAACGACGAAAGTTTTATTAGTTTATCATACACTTACAGGGTACATTTAACGTTTAGATACACGCAGAAAAAAAAATACACACTTCGTTTTTAATTGGTATGGTGAACTAAATTATTGAATAGTTTGTTTACCTCTTACGAATTAAATTCGTTGATGATGGGTGCGACTTGCGTTTCCTATTATCTGCAGACAGCTTGCGGCTGGGAGTCGTTCTCTGGTCTGGGATCGGAGCTTGTTGAAGGTACTCGCACTCAGAGTCAGACCTGAAATAAAGATAAAACAAAATAATAATCAAACACAAATCAAATTATTACAATCACCTACAATGGGTCAGATCTCTAAGCTATGACCTGATCGGAAATATTTTATACTTACATTTTCCACTTATGTCCGTTTGATATACCAGGCTGATGATAGCAGGCGTAGTGACTGTTGGCAGCAGGCAGCGGTTAGATATCAACATTGATAGGATAACTCAGCAAGATCGCAGAGCACTTCTTGAAGATTACTTCCACACTTGTAGACTTCAGTTGGTTTGTACCGAGTACTTCGAAAACATGTAGCTTATAAATCGGAAAACGAACGATAATTCGCTATATTAAAAATGACTGCAACTGTTCATTATAATGTTGCGTAAAACAACATTTTTCCTTAGACGTATTATACTTGTTCAAAAAGTGAACACTAAGGTTCTTTTAGCTAGCACCGAATGACAAGACAGCGAAACGGCTTAGGGCTGCCAAAACGTTTACCAGTAGATAGAATAGCAACAACGGTATTAAGGAATATTCTAGCAAGTAATTTAATTATTTAGCAATCTAGAGACAATCATAAGATTAGTATTTATCATGTTATATATCCAAGTTTTACTTGTGATACTTTTATGCTTGAGTAAAGTAAAAGTTGACTTGTAACAGTAACAAATTTTAAATGAATTTTCTCTTCGGTTAGAAACCTATAGGTTTCTGACCTGGTATTCGACATTTTATTCTACTTGTATTTTGTGATAGTGTTCCTATGTAGTTTCTGATACTTATCCATACTTTAATATGTATGCGTGCCAACCTTGACTAAAACAGCTTACTGTTGCGAATGCAACTAAGCTGACGAAAAGAAAGAAACAAGGTTACACGTGTAATGTTTTACGCAATAACAATTATTTCAATCAAATATTTTATAAATTTACTAATTAATGGAGTATTCGTTATTGACTAGGTAATCAGTAACGAATACTCCGTTAATTAGTAATGTCGAAAAATAATTTGACATTATATCAAAGCTACGACGCGTGACGGGGTGTAAATCGTTTAATCATTTAAAAAATATATAGATTTACAGCGAATGTCGAAATAACTAGTTTTATAATCTCGCGAAGCTGTACCTGACGTTTAATATTGCGATCTGAAAACACACACACGTACATAAAATTGGAACATTTAATTAACAACATTAAATAATTTTCAAAAAAGGTAATTATTGAATACGTTTCGTATTTTTATTTAAAATTGTGTTATTTTTTACTAAAAATAGGCACTAACCGATCTTTCTTTTTTTCAGAAATACGTTGATACCTAATCAGATGCACTGCCTGAAGAATAAGTGATCATCAAACCAATAGGCGTATGCAGACTTGCTCCAGATTAAAAAAATCAATAAAGTAATGCAAAAAGGTAATTAAAGAATATGTTTCGTATTTTTGTTTAAAATGTTGTTATTTTTTACTAAAAATAGGTACTAACGGATCTTTATTTTTTTCAGAAATACCTTGATACCTAATCAGATGCAATGCTTGAAGAACAATTAGTGATCATCAAACCAAAAGGCGTATGCAGACTTGCTCCAGATTCAAAAATTTAATAATTCTGTCACACTACACTAACTTCGATTGTTTATTAGTCGTTATACGTGGGTAAGATCGTTTCGAGTTTAAATGGGATAATAGTTAATATCAAATAGTATAATAATGCCCCACTGTTTGGTTTGCAATTTATTTGTAGTTAATCGTCGATGGTCTGGTCATTTACGTAGTAATATTCATAAAAGTAATGGTGCGACCACTGTTTTTGACAATGTCGCAATTATTAATTCTGCGTTTAAAAAACGAATCGTTAGTTACAAGATCATCGCAACTGGCGAACAAATAAATAATTTTCCTGAAATTTTTCTTAATAATATTAGTGAACAAGTTAAAACTCTAATAAACCGATCATTATTGAAACATACAGCTCTGAAAATAAATTTTGAACTTTTTTCTTTTTTTCTTATGTTTAAAAATGATCAAAAGGAAATGAAATCGTTCGCCACAAAAAACATTATTATTAATTTTAATTACGATTTTGATTCAATTTATAAAGCAACGGTTGATTTACTGTTAAAGAAAATTGAAGAGTTTCAGGAGAGAGATAGTGGTTGGTCATTTTTGAGCAATTCCCATGTAGAATTAAATATTAATAAATATCAGCCTCTCGGTGGATCTAAATTTATAATTTTACCAAAATGTATAAAAAATAAAAAAGCTTGTTTGAATATTCGTAACAATGATGAGTTTTGCTTTTTATGGTGCGTAGTGGCAGCTCTGTACCCCGCTAACAAACATCCCGACAGAGTTTCATCTTATCCCTACTTCCGGGATGTTTTGAATGTTGATGGTTTAACATTTCCGATAACATTTTCGGATATAGCTGTATTTGAGAAAAATAATCCGTTTTTGAATATTTACGTGTATGGTTTAAAAAATAATAAGACTATCGTTGGACCTTTGTATTCAACATCTAATCAAAAATATAAGAGCATCCATCTATTGTTTTTAGAAAATAATACTAATACTCATTATTGTCTTATCAATGATTTATCTCGGCTAGTCAGAAATCAGATAACTAAACATCATGGTAAACTGTACTTCTGCGAAACGTGCTTATTGTTTTTTCCGACACGCATCCAAATTGAATCACACCTGTGTGGAGGAATTGCTACGGTATTACCAGAAAAAGGAACATTTTTAAAATTCAAAAATTATGATAGAAAACAAAACATTCCTTTCGTCATATATGCTGATTTCGAAACGATACTCGAACCGATTTCCGGCGATGATTTCAACACCGCTAAAACGTCATACTCACATCGACACATTCCGGCCGCATTCGCGTATAATGTAGTGTCATCATTTAACGATAGGGTTGGCGGCTATAGAAGTTATCGTGGAAAAGATTGTGTTTCAAAATTTATACATTTACTGACTGAAGATGCTAAAGCAATACACAGAATTCTAACTAAAAGCGAGCCTATGATATTCACAGAAATAGATGCTCTAGATTTCAAACGCGCTGTTAAGTGCTACCTTTGTGATAATTTACTGTTGACAGATAGAGTAAGGGATCACTGTCATATTACAGGCCGGTACCGAGGTGCAGCACACCGACACTGCAACCTACAAAATAAAGTACCAAAATTCATCCCAATATTTTTTCATAACCTGTCCGGGTACGATTGTCATTTATTTATTAAAAAGTTAGGTGAAATTCCAGGACAAATTAAAATAATACCCAAGACTAAAGAAAAATATATATCGTTTACAAAGTTTATTCCTCTTGCTGATAATGAGTTTATACAAATAAGGTTTTTAGATTCCTTCAACTTTCTAGGAACTAGTTTAGACAAACTTGCTAAAACTTTGCAAGTTGACGATTTTGTTAACCTTAAATCAATTTTTCCCGATGAAGCGCAATTTAGTTTGCTGATTCGTAAAGGTGTGTACCCGTATGACTATATGAAAGACTGGAAATGTTACGAACAAAAGTCATTACCATCTAAATATTATTTCCATAATTATTTGACTAACGAAGGTATTAGCGATGAAGATTATAATCATGCTCAGAATGTTTGGGCTGTTTTCAATATTTCTGACCTAGGCGAGTATACAGATCTATACTTAAAAACAGATGTGCTTTTGTTGACAGACATATTTCAAAATTTTCGGAAAACATGTAAACAATATTACAAACTCGATCCTGCCTTTTACATAACTGCACCCAGTTTATCTTTCGATGCAATGTTACTAAAAACAGGTGTTCAGTTAGAACTGATTTCGGATTTAGCTATCGTCAGAATGATTCAAAGCGGTATACGAGGGGGCTTGTGCATGTGTTCCCATCGGTATGCAAAAGCAAATCACAAATACATGCCAGAACATGATGCATCACAGCCTCAGAGTTTTATAGTATATCTAGACTGTAATAACCTATACGGCTTTAGCATGTGTCAGTATTTACCGTATTCTAGTTTTAGATTTCTTGATGAAAACGAATTAACTAATTTTCGGGTAGAAAATATCGAGAATAACTCTGAGTGGGGCTTTATATTAGAAGTCGATCTTTTTTATCCTGAACATTTACACAAACACCACAATGATTTACCATTTTGCCCTGAGAAATGTATACCTCCAGGAGGTAAAACGAAGAAATTAGTTGCAAATTTGCATAATAAATACAACTACGTAATACATTATGTTCATTTAAAAAAGTGTTTAGAACATGGTTTAATATTACGTAAAGTTCATAAAGCTATTACTTTTAGACAAAGTTCTTATTTAAAACAGTACATAGAATTAAACACTCGATTAAGACAAAAGGCAAAAAGTTCTTTTGAACAAGACTTTTTTAAGTTGTTAAACAATAGTGTTTTTGGCAAAACATTAGAAAATACTGAAAATAGAGTAACCGTTCATTTAGTTAATCAATGGTGCGATCAATCTAATCGAACTAAGAAATTTATATCCTCCGAGAGACTTGTAGCCAATCCCTACTTCCATAGCGCTTCTATTCTAACTGAAAACTTAGTTGCAATACAAATGAAACCTGACCAAATTATTTTAGATAAACCTATTTATATTGGGTTCACTGTATTAGAACTTTCTAAGACACATATGTATGACTTTCATTATAATATTGTAAAACCTTTTTATGAAGATCGAGTGCAGTTGTGTTACACAGATACCGATTCGTTTGTTTATAAAATATTCACGTTTGACTTTTATCAGGACTTGAAGTATAATTTTTTGCAATATTTCGACACCAGTAACTATAATGATAAAAATGATTTTGACATACCAATTATAAACAAAAAAGTTCCAGGTTTGTTCAAAGACGAAATGGGAGGAAAATATATCTCAGATTTTGTTGGTTTGAGATCGAAGCTTTACTCAATAAAAACAGTCGATAAAGTCATTAAAAAAGCAAAAGGAGTAAAATCAAGTGTAATAAGAGACTTAACTATAACAGATTATGAAAATATTTTATTAAATGGTGGAATTATTCGTAGAAAAAATATTATGTTTAAATCTATAAAGCACGAAATATTTACTAAGAGTGTCAACAAAATTGCCTTATCTCGAAATGATGATAAACGCTCAATATCTGTAGATGGAATATCAACGCGAGCCTGGGGTCACTCACTTATTTTAAAGAGCGAAAATGTATTTCAAGATTAAGCTAATTAGTAATAGAGTTCGAATTTGATTTATGTAACCAGTGTAATATAATCTTAATATTAGTTCTTAAAAATATACCTAGGTAACTGTTTAATGTATGATAAATAATAATTCTTAGTTGTAAAAACCTAAGTTAATATGAATATATAAATAAAATGTGATTTATTATGACTACTTGTTTAATTTATGTTTTGAAACATCATCTTCCTTTTTTGTAGTTGGTTAAATAAAATGAAACCTGACTAAGATTCAATTTGCAAACATGAAGTGCATGTCGAAACTTGAATCGTTCATTTTTCAGATGTAAAATGAATTTTGTACGTATTACAATAAGACTGATTATACAAATTTCGAAGAGCCATGTTTGCGTCAATTCAATCATAACGCTGATCATACAATACGTAACAGTGCATTACCCTCATAAATGCATAGTTAACACTTTAATCTCAATTAGGAATTGTTTCGATAGTATTTTTTTCTTTTTTTGACCATTTGCGAAATAAAACTCGTCTTTAGTACTTGTACTAAGCAGCGCTGTGCTTACCTCGAACATGTCATCGGTAAGTTTCTCAATTTATTTTTATATTGTTTAGTAACTAGTGGATCTGCTATGAATGTTGTAACCCGCTGACAGTTCGTTTATGCATCGCTATATCAACGTCTACGTTTTAGTTTAAACTTAATGAATGTCTATTTTTATTCCAGAATACAGAATCAGAAATTATGTTTAGCCAGTATGCTCAAAATCCTTATGAAGTATTCTCCGAAACGCTTCACAACGAACCCGAGTACAGCAAAAAAGTGATGAAAGAAAAGAAATCAAAACAACGTTGCAGGGACAAGTCGAAGAAGCACAATTCAACTAAATCTTTTGTAATGAGTCGACTACAGCGACGAGGCATCAAACTAATTAAAATATCAGTCATAGATTTAAGCAATAACAATCCGCAAACCAGTGACAGTGACAGTGACAGTGAGAACGTCATTATAAGTGCGCAATACATTGTTAAAGACGCTATCGACAATGTTATGGACGAAACTGAATCTCTAGTTAAAAAAAATTCTAAATCTTTAATAGATAGTGATTTTTAGTACTTATCTGTTTGCGTATTAAGTTGATTAGGCAAATATTTAGTCCTTATTTAATTTTAAAGTACTCGTAGATTATTTTATATAAAGAAGTGTTGGGTGTTTATCAAAATAAAAGAAGTTTTACAATACAAATGGTTTTTTATTTAAGAAAACAATAACCTAAGTAGGTACACATTTATAACTCTAACCACTTTCTTATACATAACACATTTTTAAGAGCACAATGCTTTAAATGTTTTACACAATTTAAATTAGTTCTTCCTTCACAGTATTTTTTATGTAAAATAAAGAAATTAGGACATCCTTCAGTACCAAGGTCTGATACTTTACAGTTCTCACAAAGTTCCTTAACCCACTTAACTTTCTCCAAACCATTAACAACGATTTCCTTATTTTCTAGATAGGGAACGATTATACGACGAAATTCTTTATAGTCGATATACCCTTCGTTCCAATAAATACCTCTGTTTCTTTCTAGCCACTTAACTTGCCGTTTTTCGTCACTTGTTAAGTATTTAAACAAATATGGTGGTTTTATTAAAAATGTTTGGGTATAATCACGGGTAGCAAAAGCTAACTTTTTTATTATAAAATTATTGTACAGGTCTTTAAACCCTTGAACATCTAATATGACAGTATTCGGATTCATGATATTTTCCTGACTGTATTACTTAAAGGTTTATATTCAATAATACAGTCGTTCAATATAAGACAATACGCTGAAGTCTGATCTGGTATTTCCGAATCACTCTCAATTTCCACTCTTACGTCTACAACAGGACCTGACTTTATATTATCAGCTTGTCTAGAGCAATCGATGACAAATAGTGGCGCCAAATCTTTAAATTGTTTTTATTTATTTATTTATTTATTTAATCTTCATGCAACACAGAGTACAAAGGCGGACTTAATGCCTTAGGCATTCTCTTCCAGTCAACCAAGGGTGGTGAAGAGACAATGTGGTAGGTGCATAACAAGAAACATGTTTTTAGTAAACATGAGAACAAAGTATAGATACTTAAAGTTCAAATAAACATGTGTGTGTGTGTGTTCATGTGTGTGTTGTTCATGTTTAATTCCGGTCGACGCCCATAATAAGACTGCTGAAATCTGACGTATTGCTCGTATAATAAAGCGATTCTGTTATTTGCGAAACTCACATTTAGGTTTTCATATGGAAAGTAAGTAGAATTAAGGTACACTTTTACATCACGAACGTGACAATGATCGAACTGAGACATATCAGAACTGCTATTGTTTTTTCTATTTGTCTGTAGTCCCATAATAATGTATCTTGGTTTCTCTATTTGCGAGGATGTTTTGATTGACCAGGTATGTTTAGTAGTTTTAGGTAAAGCCGGATATTCGTACAGATCCCAATTTCTGAATATCATCTGGAGTGGTCGATCTTTTTCTAATAGTTTCAGCAAACTTATTTTTTCTTTGTCAGACACTTTAACGTGCGGTACGCGCCAAATGATTTTATTTATCTGAACGTCTTCTACAATTTCACCGGTGTTAAGTTTTACAGCATTCAAGTTAGTGTTGCTTCGTAGCAATATCAGTTCGTGCCTACAATTGATCACGACTTTCTTGAAATCCTCTGCGAAACCGATGATGTTACAGAGTGGTATAGAAGCAGAAAAATTACCACCATTAATGTTTTTTGTACCATCAATATTCCAGCCCCATGAATTAGATGTCTTTGATTCGTTCTCATTCATTGATATCAACGATTTCATGGTGGTAGTTACGCCAGCATTTTTTATTCTATCAATTTCTACTCCATTCAGCTCGTACCTTATATCTTGAAACAAGTAGAGTAGAGCATTATTCGTGAAATGAACACTAGTGACTTTATCTTTCATATCCTTTTTGCTTACGATAATGGTTCCTTCTAAATACAAGGTACTCGCTGATGGAAGAATGTACAAGTCCTGTTGGTTAATAGGTATACGAATTTCGTCATTTCTATTAAAACTAGTTACATAGGGCTTGTAAGAATGAAATTCAATTCCTTCAACCGTATTATCAGAAGTCGGAGCGGATAAAACGTCTAAGATATTCATTTTAGCAAACCAATCACTTTGAGAAATGCTTTGTTGTCTTTAGTTAATTTTATTTTCTTACAGCGAGCTCTTATTTGGGTGGATGCTTGAGGGGGACTGATATTTTGAATTTGTTGATGCGCATATTTATTGTAGTCAATCATTTTTTGCTTCTCAGGTGCAAATACAGTTGCACTTCTTCACCCCGTAAATTTATTAAGCGGTTATTTATATCAATCAAACGGATATGTATGCAGCTTATGTTGTTTTGGTTGACTGGAAAGTATATTGCGTTTTTTGGAATTTCTATAATTCTATAACCAGGAGGTACGTTAAGTGCAAATTCGTGAATTATGTGACTCGGTTTTCCGTTTGTGTACGAGCCGCTTACAATATCACATTCGATCCTGATCACTGTCGTAGGTAAAATGTTGACTGGAAACTGTGACACGTGCCATTTATTTGGTTCCAAGATCTGCTTATCAAAACCTAATAAATTTCTGATAGTATTCTCTTTATTAAAATTTATGTTTTTTGTACAGAATACAGTAGTTTTTAACGTATTGTTATTGCACTGCAGTTTGATTGATGCATCTTTAATTTTAGATTTTAAGTAATCATTAATATCTTGCAATTCGTAGGTGCCTTCTGGTATTTCAATAACTTTGTTAGAGTCATAATAAAACTTATTATTCGTTTTGTCGATGTTTGGAATAGAATTAAATGTTGAGAAATGCAATAAGGCACACTCATACTGTTCATTTAGTTGCAATGTGTTAGGATAGTACGTAGATAAAGTTGACGAGTTTCCAGTTATTGACAATGTGAATGACATCTTGCAAATGATTGAAATAAAAGAAAATTATAATTTTTATACGTTTTTATTCCAAAAAGTCCTTAGATATTCTAAACATAAGTGCCCACAGTTTTCTGTGTTAAATTTCTGATATCTAGTATAGTTATAAAAAACATTACATTTCTTAAAATATCGCATTAGTTCCAATGGAGGTTTCAAATCCCCAAAGCTATCAAAATATTCACAATAGTGGTTAATTTTAACATAAGCTACCCAATGTGTCCCAACATTCTTATAATTATCCAAGTTAACGACACCGCATTCAATCCGTTTTGGCACCCTTGGTAATTGATCCTTCATGTAAACTCCTCGAAAGTAGGGGATGTCACGTGCATACTTTTGTATATCTACATTAGTTAGAGGACGATTAGGTAGCTTATTTCTTAGTTTTTTGAACATTTTATAAATAAACCTTTACCATTTTTATGTGACTTAATGTATAAACCCTTGCCTAACTTTAAAGACTCCATAGCCTTATTGTGTCTTACTGTTTCTTGCAAATTTTGCTGACTAGCTTTGTAATCGTTAACAGTTTTTGCAATACCCGCCGCACCACCAGCTAAAGTACCTAAAGCCGATAAACCAGCAAAAATTGGAATCAAAGGTAGAATTCCTCCAGTTTTTGGTAACGGTATCACTCGCGGTATTCGAATCTTTGAGATTTTTGGAAATATTTTTTTTGCCGCTGCGTAAGCAACGTTGATTAATGTTTTGCTATCCTTTGGATTCAGTTTCTTGATCGTTGATTTTATTTTTGACACGAAGTTCTTAAACGTTTTAACGCCGGCACCAGATTTCAATTTGGCTTTCATAACTTTGCTTACTATCCATGAACTCAGTTTTTCTCCTTTTCCAGCATCTTTGGACTTAAGTCTTTGTTTAGCCATATTTAATAGTTGTAAATCGGCTTTGTGGCGATTGGTTAAGTCTGTATGGTTTGCATAAGCAATGTCGTGATGCATACAAGCTTCGTCTAGCTTATTTACACCTCGATCACCTCGTTGTAATCGTTTCTGGAGTTTGGTTCCTGGTCCGCAATAATTGTAACCAGGCAAATGAAGCTCAAACGGTAAATTATTAATTAATGTATTAACTAGTTCACCTCCTTGCATTGTCCGAATTGTAATGATGAAAATAGTGCAAAAATAATGTTTATATTAATATTATTTTATCCTACGATTGCAGTTTTGTCAATCCAACTGTTTTCTTCATTGTTTAGACCCAACCATTTTACGAAAATTTTTGATCCTTTTCTTTTTAAAACTCTTTCTATCAAATAAACACCGGGAAAGTTGGATTTTTGAAGTTCTTGCTCGTAAAAAGTTCCCAATATAGCTTGCTTTCGCTGATCTTCTAAATGATATGTAACAGGTATGGTAAAATTAATCTTTTTTATGGTAAATATTTCAGTTGACCAATTAGGTGTATAACCTTTCTCAAACTGGTGTTTGTATTTACTGATCCGAACAAAATCACCCACTTTGAACTTAGGTTTTCTACAAATAGAGGAATGTTTAAATGATTTTCTTATATTTTCTGCTATAATGGACATATTAGCTTTATTCACTTCGATTGGCTTAACTCTAATTGTTCGATGTTTTGTATTGTTATATGTCTTTAATATATCTTGTAACGGTAAATCTAACCATTTATAGTTTCCGTTCAGACTAAAATATTTATATAATTTATTTTTAATAGTTTTAATTAGTCGCTCAACAATAGAAGCTTTTTTGGTAGAAAATGATGAGTAATGGTTAATATTGTATGACTTCATAAGCATCTGAAATGAGTTGTTATAAAACTCTGTTCCCATATCTGTTTGTAAATTATCAGGTTTGCGTTTGCTATTAATTAATATTTTTTTGAATGCATGAGTAACATCAAGTTTATTTTTTGTTTTTAATGGCTCCGTCCAAGCATACTTTGAGAAGCAGTCAATCACTACTAAAATGTAATTGTAACCTTTATTATATTTCTTTAGGTTTTGCATGT
Organism: Leucania comma; assembly: GCA_958295575.1. NCBI lineage: Eukaryota > Metazoa > Arthropoda > Insecta > Lepidoptera > Noctuidae > Leucania > Leucania comma. Next base: position 2,664,691 of record OY282462.1, on the reverse strand, counting down.
CCATCAGATCAGCTTGCCATAAGTCATCGACTCCCTTTAGAATGACAGGACGCCTAAGAAAATTTCTTCGTGCTGCTTTGTGTATTTCATTTACAATTTGCTGCTTTGCCATTACGAAGGTTTTTGAAGTAATTTATCTACCTCTGCCTTAGTATAAAACTTATCTTGCAAATGAGTTAAAATCTCAGGTATCTTTGCTTTTAAAGTAGCCTGAACTGTACCCTTAGCGTCTTTCATGATTTGAGAACGCAATAAACCAATCATATTATTAAATTCTTTTAACATGTTAGCATTTAAATGATCCACATAATCCTTGTTCACAGCATCGTCTGATTCTACCGGATACCGAATTCCTCTCAGTCTTGATGTTTTTAAATCAAAATCTCCGTTTTCTAATTTTAACAATGCATTCTCATTAAACTCAAATAACTCCGAAAAACGCATTCTTTTGTGAATGTAGTGTCCGAATTTGTCTACGTTCATGTCTAGGTGTATTGTATCGAGAAGCTGGTAATAAAATAAACACATTTTAAAATATTTATTTATTTATAACTTTACTTTCACGCAATTCTTCAATGATAGATATAATTTCATTATCTAATCCTGTGTTACCAGCATCTCGAGATGCAATCAATAATTTTAATCTATCCACCAGTTCATTGGGATCGTCCCAATATACAAAATCTACGTTTTTCTTCCACATTTTTGTTAAGGGTAGTCCTTTTCCCTGCGATTGGTGCTCTTGAATTGTACTTCGTAGTTGGAATAGAGGCTTAATAATTTGCAAATATTTTTGTCCTTTATTACTTTTTATTGGTTTACCAGGCTCATAGTCTCGTCGATGTGCATTTGTGTCTAGTAGCATCGACTTATAATGTTTCATATCACTCTCTGTAACCAAGCTTAAATCTACGTTCTTTTTCAACAGCAACTGTTTTAAACCAGGCGTATTTCGGTATTTGCGTCCAGCCACGATGATATACTCATCGCTGATCGTTATACGAGCAGAACCTAACATCAATTTGCCGCCTTCTACTCTAACACCAAACGGAATATCTGACAGTGCTTCTGAGGACACTGACCAGGACGACGTATCACATCCCTGCTTGTTTTCAACTAATGATTTATACGAAGACTCACTTTCGATATCAGATTCAAAATTGTCTTCATTGTTTCCTTTACTAATTGGAACTTCTTTATGTAAAGTTTTATTGATAAATGGAACTTCGGTTTCTTCATTTTCTATATTATGCAGGAGAGGAGCCTGCTTACTGACATTAGCAATTAGGTTGAGTGGTTCTGTTACCGGCTTGAAAACTGATTCCAGCACTTGCTGATTGTTAATCTCAACATCTCTCATCTTTCGTACTTTCTTCTTAACAGCTTCTGCAGCCTCAACTATTTGTCTTTTCAGTGATTTTTCCATAATAACAAAAAAAGTTCGTGATTGATTATGCGTTGTCTGAAGAAGAATAATAATATAGCGAGGGTACAGGTCTTAAATATTAATATTTTTAATCAAAGACAACAAAAGTGTCAAATTTATTTCTGTAACATCCTTTATTTTTGGAGCAATCCTTATTAATTACTACATAATTGAAGGGTTCACTCCATATTTTTGAACACATTTCACGAAATTCAATCCATGACATATCAGTGTTGACATGTTCTTCATAAATATGTCGTAAATTAATTTCATCTTGTTTAAAAAGTATGATTAAGTTCGCATTGTCTCTTACTAACTGCTTAGGGATTTTACTGTATGTTTGGTTTAGATAAAAACAATCAATGCATTTGTGTCTTCCCATCGCAAAATAATCACGCATGTTACTTTGATTTTCACAAGCAACATCATCAAAAATAATCACGGAGTTGGGTTTTGCGTCCTGAACGCTTAGTACCTCCTCATTTCCCTGATATTTCTGGAGGGAAATACCAGGCACCCGTTGCAAAACTCTTTCTAAAAAAATGTACTTGGGTTGGTGCAGAGTTTTTGAATAAACATAAACATTTTCAAATCTTAATCCGTTTTCGTGTATAAGAAGACCAATTAATAAATTGGTTTTTCCGCAGTTGGACGGACCGCAAATGATACATCGTACTGTGTTAGGCAATAATTCTCCATGACGAAAACTAGTCTTACAAATATCATCGCAGACTGTATTAACATGCAGCGATTGCGGTTGTTTTACAAATTTCATGATTACTGTCGGAAATGAACCGATTGAAAATGAATGAATGTATATAGAACGTTAACATTTATAAACTTACCTCTTTTGGGTTCCTGGTCATTGATCGAGTCGATTGTTCATTATTGAGCATTCTGTACCACCCTTCAGAGCGATAGCGAGCTCGCAAGATCATTGGTCGTGTACAGTAATGCACTAGAGAGTAAGTAAACGGAGAATCGAGTTGATGGTTGATTTTTCATCGTGCTCCTAAACGCGGCATACTAGCCAGCCGTACGGAAGATAGTGTTAAGAAGCAGGTAACTAGTTATTGGTCGAGTTAATCGTTCCTAATACACGGTCCATCAAACTGTCTCGTTCGAGTGGAGAGTCGAGTCGATTGTCGATTATTGGGCATTCTATACCACTATCGGCAGCGAGGCGCACTCGCCCGAGCACTTGCCGATAGTGGAATAGAATGCCCAATAATATACTACTATTTTAATAAAATATTATTGGGGTACATGTTTTATTTATTGCATTTATGATATACATAACCGACTTCCAAAAAAGGAGGAGGTTCTCAAGTTGTCTGATTTTTTTTTGGAATGATTGTAATACAAGCTTGCTTTGTTTGTAGGTAGGTAACGTGACCTATAAGGGTTTGAGCTCGAATTTTTTGTCATGGGTGTAGTTTTTTTTATAGTTTTCGCTGAAGCTTTTCAAATTTTCTGTTATGGGTTTCTTTTTCATGGTTTTCGATGGTACTAAAGCTGATAGTGAGGTCGAAATGAAAATCCAAGATGGCGGCTGCGAAAATTTTTCAATTATATGTCACGGTTGTCGTTTTCATGGTTTTCGATGGTTTTTTTTATGGTAGGTAAAATCATCCAAGACAGATCCCGCCCTTGGGTGGGGCGGGAAATAGTGCCAGACTCTTACCCTCTTATCCTTAAAAACCTGCCCTGTTCCATTCATTGCCTTTGTCCCAGGGCCCTTGGTGACATTTTCACATAATTTTTGGCCCCAGTAATGGTTTTCGATGGTGCTAAAGCGGTTAATGAGGTCAAAATGAAAATTCAAGATGGCGGTTGCAAAAATTTTCAAATTTTCTGTCATGGGTGTCTTTTTCATGGTTTTCGATGGTGCTAAAGCCGAAAGTGAGGTCAAAATGAAAATTCAAGATGGCGGCTGCGAAAATTTTCAAATTTTCCGTCATGGGTGTCGTTTTCATGGTTTTCGATGGTGCTTAAGCCGTTAATGAGGTCAAAATTAAAATTCAAGATGGCGGCTACAACAATTTTCAAAGGATCATGACCAACAATGTATGGAAATCCATCTCAAATTGAAACACAATAAATATTTATTTATTATAGAGAACGCTTTATATACTATTAAATAAAAGTGTTCATTTTCACACAAATACCCGAGTTTTGAAGTAATTAAACAAAAACGGAGATAACCTACAAACTATGTCTAACCTACTCGCAATTTCTAAAATAACCACAATCACTAATGTAGGTACAAAACATGAATGTTAGTTAATAACAAAACGGAACAGCTGCAAATTAAAACGTAAAATAAATGCTTTTATGGCCTTGCAACATTGATGTCACAATATCTAAATAAAACGACAACCTCAGTCAGATAGATTATTTATTAATTTCAATATATCCCATTATGAAGTGTTGGTAGTCTTTAGGTATTTAATGCAGTTTCTTGAAGCAACATCTTCTAAGGTTAGGTGATTAAATCCCTAATACATCGGTACAAACTGTCTGGTCAACTGTATACCAGTAAAGTCTCTTAACTGTGAGGGAATTAACCACTGACCATGATATAAGTGATAATTACACATTGGTGCTCCTGGTAGTATATAAAACCTGTGATTTTAAAGTACAAGCTCCTTTATGGCAGCAGGTATAAGGAGACGTTCTGATTCGAAACAGTCAACAAATATGCAATGATTAACTGTATTCGCAGCTCGTCTGTCTACTGATGATGTTATTTTATATCTTGCTGGAGAAGGTTCACAGGAATGTTGCGGGGTATGATGCGGAAGGGGTGGCGGTGCAGGTATATTAGATTCTCCACTTGTTCCTACTTCTGGCAGCATGGGGCGATTGATGTCATGGTGGTTTTGATATCTCATAGAGAAGTCTATAAGCTGCCACCCAATAACACACTCTTTCCAATCTTGAAACCTATAAAATAACAAATTGACATACTAACTATTCAATATCAAAACAAAACAATATGGAATATCAGCATTACCGTTTCAGCTGAAAGACATCCACTGTTGGACATTGACCTCCTTCAAGTGTCGATACACCTAACAGTTCTGTGTGTCTCACATCTGTACTGTACTACTAATAGAGTATTATTATATGGGTCAGTATATCTCAAGAACTCTTGGGTTCTGAACCTTTAGAAGGCGTATGAGGAGCTGAACCAACTCGCAGAGGCCCTTTGGACATTTTTAATGGGACATGGTACCAACCAACGATCATCCCTGTATGTGCTATGCTTTGCACTCAAGGACAACCCGCGGTTGGTGGGAGACTATTGCAACATATGAAAACAAAGATAATAGGGCTATGGTTATTGAAGTCTTAAGTGGAATGGTTACCAGGAACTATGTTAAGATTATATTGTTATTAGTGGGAAAAATATCAGCATTTTAGAAATATGTGTAAATCAAAAAATATTTACCAAGCGCAGTGGAACCCTTCTTAGTATAATGTTCCTTTCTTGACAGTCAGATCTCACAGCGTGTGTTCTTAATGCACATAAAATAGTCCACAAAAAAAGCATATACTTCTGTGACCAAAAGCAGGCAATGGGATGATATTTTCTCCATCAATGTGTGTTTGCTCGATCTTGAAGTATTACCATACACTCTGTACAAAGAACACTTTCTGATGAAAGCTGAAATAAAAGAAAATATTTCTTAATGCCGCTGTTTTTCTGAAATATTAATTCAGGTTATAAACCAATGCTCACATATTATTATAAAACAAAGTTCCTCACTGTTTCTGTTGGTCGTTATGATTATGATAAACTCAAATAGTACTGAACAGATATTCATGCAGTTTTCCAAGTTCCTTTCAGAGGATCATTGTTAGATTAGTTATTAAAAAATAAAATGGCAGTCGAAGTCTGACCATAATAATAAAATACTCATTATAAGTTGCACTGCAATAAGTTTACAGGTTGTTACCTTTCTTTACAGGTTGTAACTCGAAAACGAGCTCCAATGTTTTTACGTGCAGAATACAACTACTAGGTACTATACGTAATCGGATTATTTATTCTGTTTTCTACAACCAAAAATATTATTTAATTGATTTTTACTCGATTATTCCCTTACTCTTTAGGAAATCTATTACTGAATCGATTCTTTAGACTTGGTCCAAAGAATCAATTCAGTAATAGATCGATTCGAATAGATTTAAAAATCGATTTTGTGCAGTAGTAATAAATAAATAATCGCCATCCCTATCGGCCGGTCCGTCTGTCATCTAGCTTGACAATGACTTTATACGAAAATGTCAACTAGCAATCGTTAATTTACTGTTTATCTTAAAATCATAATTCCGGATACGAAAACAATATTCCTGAAGTGAAAAGGTTGCAAAAAATAAGCAAATAATTTATATATTAATTTGATTTTCATACATGCAACTTTGTGAGACTGCTTTTGAACAATCTCCTTTCCGTCATGGGGATCGTTTTCATGGTTTTCGATGTTGTTAAAGCCGTTAATGAGGTTAAAATGAAAATTCAAGACGGCGGCTGCAAAAATTTTCAAATTTTCGCAGCCGCCGTCTTGAACCGTCTTGAACGTGATAGACAGACGACAGACAGACGGACAACAAAGTGATCTTATAAGGGTTCCGTTTTTTGAACCCCAGTTTTTTATTTAAAAAGGATATGTTTTCAGATTGCTCCCATTTTTTTTTTCTTAACCAGTTCTAATGATGGGATCCATGAGAAACTCTTTAAATATGGCAGGCAAAACGAAAGGGCGCGTCTAACTTTTGAAAGAAAAGAAAGAAAAAAAGTTTATTCTGCTTAAAAATAGACGCACAAATTATTTAACCGCCAGCTGTTTCGCATGGCGCGTAACGCTACTGGTCTTACCGACTGGAAGTTTGTGTGGACCAAGCGAGGCCGCATTCTCGCCAGAAGAAAGCCAGGAGACGCCACTCATAGGATACGCTCCGAAGTTGACATCTTTCGTGTCTTTGGACCTGTGGATATTTCAGTTTAGTATAATTAATTATTTAGTACATTATTTAGTGTCTTTGGTTTTTTTATGTTATTATTTTGTTGTTCGCTGTTTTAATGTTAAGAGCTGTCATATGTGAAGATGTCTGTTGTTATTGTGTATGCAATTACTCCACTGCAATTCTGCAATTTTTGTTCAGTTTTTCAACATATATACAGCGTGGCGATTAGGTTATCACATTAACTTATGCAGCATGTATTACAAGTGGTTATCAGTCCGTTAAAATAGTAAAAGAAATAATTTTACTAAAATTAAGAAAATGCATTTTTCAAACAAAATAAATAGCGTATAAAATTGGTAAAAAATAAATCATCCTTTATAAGATTAGTTCACTGACCTGTAAAAGCGGCAACGCCGCGGCGCCGGCGAGTACGTACGCGCCGTACCTACGCGAGTTACGAATACCTACTTCTGGGTGTAGGCACGCGCGTATGTGTGCGACATAGGTACTTTATGTTGTTGTTTTAAGAAATCATCACAAATTAACTTTAAAAATCTCCACTTAAATATTAAATTTTCACATTTTCAAAACTGTCCACCATGCTTCTGTACACACAAACGATATCGTCTTATGATATTGTTTCGAACTTTTCTAAGTAGGTCACCATTCGCGGCTAATTTTTTTTAAATTGTCTGAGGCACGAATTATTCGATTTTTTAAATCATCCCACAGTCGTCACTTCAGTAGCGTAAACCTCATTCTTTAAATATCCCCATAAAAAAATCGAGTGGTGCTTAAGCGTCTGGGTACGCACAAACTGTCACACACCACTTTCACTAATGTACAACTAATAATACAAACAGTATTATTAAACTATCTAATTCCTATTACAAAAATAAAGTTAACACAAATCAATATCCACAAAAAAAAAAAACAATAAGTAGGTACGAAGGGCGCGCGCGCATATAGTAAACTCGTCAACTATCCCTCAAGTATTTTGGCACCAGACTAGATTCATTCATCGTACGCACCAAAGAAATTAGTATTATGCCTTTAAGCACTCCCGTACCTCGTAGCATTTCGAGTATTAGAAATTTATACCTTAAGTCGTCAACCGTAAGAATATTGTTGCATATTTTTCTTTGTCTCTTTTTATCTTTTAATTTACCGCACAAAGACGCCTTCAACTATTAGCTGTAAGGACATTTTTGTCTTGAATTGTTTACGTTTCTTATTACGAGAAACATAAACAATTCAAACGTAAACAGTTTGTAAAATGATAGTCTAGTACTTGTAGGTAATACGAATGGCAACGTTTGAAGTTGTAAAATAGGTAACTTCACCAACCACGGGTCTTTGACCTACTTTTATTGGCCAGCTGATTGAGTTTATGCAATACATGATGTTGCGAAATATTAAAATGAAAAAAAAATTCCCACGGCTATAATGTTGTTTATTATTAAATTATTTTAACCGTATATGATAAAATACCTAATTCTGAGTATGTGGTTTCAATTAATGTGATAACCTAATCGCCACGCTGTATATACACTTATACTTTGCATATTATATTGATAAATAATTTAAATTTAAAATTTACCATGCCAGTGAATACTAAATATTTGTTACTGTTTTATATAACTATCCAAGCCTGCGCCTATCACATAGTCAGGACGATTTCCCGAAACCAAGTGTGCTCACCCCAGCCTGCCGCTCATTACACCTACACATATATCTTTTCCAAATACACACTGTGAAGAATTTGGGAATTTATATCGACCGCACTCTCTCCTGGACAAAACAAATGCAGGAAGTAAGTCGTAAGCTGTTTGCTTCAGCGGGCTCCATGAGACGTCTTCGAAATTTTCTTCCCATCAGTACTAAAATTGCGTTAGCACAATCTCTTCTTCTTCCAATCTTGGACTATGCTGCTGCCAGCTATCTTGATCTCACCCAAGACCAATTGGATAAGCTTGAGCGACTTCAAAACCTCTGTATCAGGTTCATATTTGGCTTACGCAAGTATGACCACGTTTCTGAATTTCGTACTAAGCTCAAATGGCTTCCTATTCGCCTTCGCCGGAACGCCCATATACTTTCTTTGCTATATAATGTGCTATTTAATCCTTGTACCCCGTTTTATCTTAAAGAACGCTTTCAGTTCCTTAGTGACACACATAGTAGGTCCTTGAGATCATCGGAAAATCTAAAATTAAGTATTCGCGCGCATTCCACTTCCTTCGTGGACAAATCATTCACGATTCAAGCTGCACGTTTGTGGAATGCGTTGCCTATTGAAGTGAGGCGTGCTCAAACGCTTCCAACGTTTAAAAAATTGGTGAAGGAACATTACCTTTCACTTTGATTTTTCTTCTCCTAACTCAATTATATATTTTTGATATTTATTAGTATATTATTTGGTATTGTATGTATGTATTCGGATTATTATGTCTTATTAGTATTATTTCTGATGTTTGTACACTGACAACCCTAAATCTATTTCCTTTCACTCAGTCCATCCAAAGGTTGTCTGTAAGAAATTGCCCTGTGCTATAAGACCGCCCATTGTACCCTTATTTATAATAACATGTCCTAATTTTTGTTGTTTATGCGGTGTACAATAAAGAATATATAAATAAATAAATAAATACACACACACAACACTAACACACACACACACACATCATAACAAATACACACAACCATATACTACATAACATTGATGACAAATACAAATTACTCCTAGTAAATGCATAAAGTTTGGCCTGTGGAATGCGGGTTCCCTGGGAACAAACCAAGATGAGTTCTTGATAGCCATGAGTAATCATACCGTTGATATCATGGCTATCAATGAAACATGGCTTCGTTATGGGGAGGAAGATCGGGCGCCTAGCGTACCGGGATACAGGCTTAAGCATCTGCCGCGACCTATATCTGTGCGTGGCGGGCGCGGCGGGGGGCTTGGGTTTTACATTAAGGACGGTGTGGCTGCGAGGGTGAGAGTCCATCCTGCCCATGCTGACGTTGAGCAACTCTGGAATCAGAATCAGAATAGTTTATTTCAAATAGACCAATTACAGGCACTTTTGAATGGTCAGTCCAAAAAAAAGTGAAGCTAAATTGCACGTTCCAAAGCGTAGATCTCTATGGAGAAGAACGTGCAAGAAACTCCATGGACACTCTTTTAAATTATCTTATGAGTTACATAAATCTTAGTTACATTTTTCTTGTCGCTTCTATTATGTGAGCACAATGCAGATAAGTAATAAAAAAAAAAAATGAACTAATTAAAAAAATAGAAATTGAATTGAGCTACTGGCAGCTAAGAGATGACCAGTCCCTACTGACGGCGCCCGTTCACGAGCGTGACGCGTGCCTCAGCCCCACTCAGCTCAACCATTTTGAAGGGAACCGAATGACCCAATAACACGTGCCACCATAAGCGAGACATTTGAGTGAGCATGACAAACTCTCAACTGCCATGCTTTTAATGTCAAACAAGTTGTAACCTATTAAAATAAAAATGCTCCATGGTACTTCACATTCACAAAAAAAAAAGTGCTTCTAAATTATACAATCTTATTGTTTCCAATTACAAAAAGTAATAAGTAATTGATCACAAGCTCCATTACAATAAACTAATAAAATAATGAAAAATAGTATATATAAAAAAAAAAAAAAACATTTCGAAAACAACAATACAAAAAGGGGCCCCCGCATTTCTTCCAAACTAATTTGTAGGCAAATGTGGCTGTGGCTGTGGAGCAGGACCGGCATTTAGCCAAGCATTTTTATCAAGGATGTAATCTTCCAATTTATAATATGCTTGTCTACATAGTGTGCGTTTAATGCATGTTTCAAATTTCGACTCATTTAGATTTTGAATTCCAAGTGGGATTTTATTATAAAATTTTACACAGTAACCCATAAAAGAACTATGTACTTTAGCCAATCTGAATCGAGGTTGATCTAATTGGTTCCTATTCCTAGTATTAAAATTGTGCCTGTCACTTATCTTAGTAAAAAGATGAATATTTATAAAGATGAATATACTTTTTTCTCGCGGGTAGGTGTTAAAAAAGTACAGACGTTCGGATTTTGACGGAATTTTATTTAAAATATATAAACAGTAAAATCGTTACTAAACTATAAGTATTCTTAATCTACATCACTGCTAATCCTAGTACTCACGTTTGTGGCATATTTATGCGAAAATAAGCACTACGTAAACACCACCTGCCAGCTGATCACTAACAACTGTCACAGCATCATTAGTCAGCACTTCAAAACGCAATGTCTCAGTTTGCCGAGGTTCTCGCTGCCCAGAAGACCCTTGAGGAGAAATTCTTGAAGAAGATGGGTGATCTGGAAGCTCAGATCCAGAGTGCCGGGCCTGCTAAAGCAACCACAGTGGCAAAAATAGCCGATGAGTTTCGCACATTCCGGGAGCTCATATTTTCTATGTTTGGACTACTACGTAGCCAAATTTATGAGTGTGCCAAACAAATAGATTCTTTAGAAACCAGGCATCGGCGAAAAGCACTGGTTTTCCAGGGACTGCCCGAAGTGGAGAACGAAGATTGCGTTGCTGTTATTCTGGATGTGCTCAGCTCAAAGCTTGCTCTCAGGGACCTCACAGTTTCTTCGATTAGCACTTGTCATAGACTTGGGGCCCCTGGCGGCGAGCATCACAGGCCCATCCTTGTAAGGTTTGCCAGTGTGGACATCAGGGCGTCGGTTTGGAAGGCTAAAACAGGACTGAAGGGCTCCAAAGTGTCTGTCAAGGAATTCTTGACCAGAGCGAGGCAGTCTGTCTTTGGAAAGGCGCGCGAGCACTTCGGCATGCGGTCGTGCTGGACACAGGATGGCGTCATCTTCATCAAGGCCCCTGACGGAAGTCGGCACAGGTTAACATCCACAGATGAGCTGAAGCCCTTGGTGGTTAAGTACCCGAAGGTGCCGGCCACGATTCCATCTACGAGTGGTAGGAGTGCAGACGCTACCGGGAGCCTGAAAAACCGTAAATAATTTAAACTTTGTTGTTGTTGTTAATGTCTTACTGTTTCACTGTCTCACTGTTTAGAACGCAGTCCGTACTAACCGTAGTGTTGAGTTTCCGTCTCATAGTTATTTCTCTTTTGTTTTGTTGTCCTAACTGTTCAGTTGTACTGTATCTGTTTTATTTATAGATATGTATTTGTTATATAATTATTTAACTTTTTATGTTATTAAACACCCTCAACTTTCACTTAACTTAACTTCTTCATTTTTTTTTTTTTTTTTTTTTTTTTAAATAATGGCAATTGAGCCGTTTGCGACTATTCTGCCAGTGTCGCGTTGAGACGGTGACTCGGTGAGGTGAGGACCACCGTCGAACTTTTACCTTCGTGGTAGATGTTAGTAAGCTGAAAGGACAAACACAGGTGTTAGTAAAAGACACAAAATCTAATTTACAAACTTATCTACAAATTGGATATATATACAACACATAAAATATAGAATACAGGATAATTATATACACGTTACACACCAACTAAAATTTTAAATTATTTTCATTTATGAAAGTGGCCAAAATATTAATTAATTTAGGAGAGAAGTGGGAGAGAAGGGAATGAAAATTGGTTGGGAGGGGAACATTGCATTTTGAAATTTTTGAGTAGAGATCGAAAGATTTATTGTTTAAAGAGCAGGAAAAGAAGATATGGTCTAAAGTACCCTCCGCAAGACCACACTCGCACAGGGAACTATCTCGGACATGGATCTTGTTCAGGAACACTGGGCTACAACAATGTCCCAGTCTCAGTCTACAGAGTGACGAAACAGTCCTCTTCGACAATTTAGGGCATTTAAAGAACCAAGGCCTACGTTGGATTTCCGGCTGAATAGCTGCATAGTAGGTGCCCTTGGTTTTGGAGGATGTGTTCCATGTTTCAGTCCACGAGTTAAATAACTTGGGTCTGGCACCATTCCGCAAATCGTAGTTGTGAACCACGTAGTGCTTTCGATCAGCCGGATTCGATGTGGCATACTTAGCTAACGAATCAGCGCACTCATTGCCAACAATACCCGAATGACTGGGGATCCAGGCTATCTCGATGTCCAAGCCGTTTTGGGAACATTCAAATAACAAGTTCTTAATATCTACAATGATTTTACTATGGATTTTACTATGAAGTTGATTTTGTTTTAAGGCCTGAATACTACTAAGAGAATCTGAAAAAATTACTGATCTTGTTATTTGATGAGATTTTATATAGTGTATGGCTTCCAGAATACCAATACATTCTCCTGTAAATACTGACGTTTCTGGTGGACATTGATAGAGTAAAGCGATTCTTGAGTTTCTAAAATAGACTGCTACACCAGTACCTCCGATTTCGGATAATTTTGAAGCGTCAGTGAAAAAGAAATTCCATCCTTCCCAGTATCGTTTGAGAACTAACTCAAATTCGTCTCTAGAGTTTTGGGAATTCTTGGATATACCCAGTCCCAAAACGACTTTTGGTTCGAAATAAATCGCTTCATATGCAGAGGAGAAGACCGGGAGAGTTGGATATTGACATATTGGCGAGGAGAGCCGTTTAAGCTCTCTGTACTTATTCATCAATAGAGGAACTGTTTTATTATTCCAATAAGGGGAATTATTATAAGAGAGGTCGATTTGCTCTAAAATTGGGAGTAAGGGATGGGATGAAAGGGAAAATACTTTAGACAGGAAACGCTCTGCCAAATATTGTCTTCTATGGTGAAGGGGCGGTTCTGCACATTCAACTTGGAGTGCATTTATGGGAGAGGATTTCATGGCTCCAATGACAATTCTCAAGCATTTGGCCTGGATGTTGTTAAACTTTTTTAGCGCTTCTTTGTTACAGGGCTCAATAAGGAAGCTACAGTAGTCCATTGCGCTTCTTGTCAATGCATTATAAACCAGTTTAAGGGTATAGAGGTGAGCTCCCCACCATACCCCAGCCAATGCCTTAAGGACCGACACAGTTCGTTCACATTTTTTGACCGTGTTGTTTATATGGTCAATCCCAGACAATCTTGAGTCCAGCGTTACTCCCAGAAACCTAGCCCTATCCTTGACTGGGATGGTTTGTTTATCAATATTAATATCTATTGAGGGTACAGAACGTCTGCGGGTAAAGATGACAGCTGTACTCTTTGGCGCACTTAAAGATAAACCGTGATCAAGTAGCCATTGATTGAGTGAGGACAGAGAGACGTTCATTGAGAGAGCGGCATCCTGAATGGAATTACCAGAGACCATTAGAGCAATATCGTCAGCATACTGAAGGATCTCACAGTCAAAATTGAGGGATGAAGAAAGGTTAGCTGTATAGATGTTGTACAGTGGGGGGCTAAGAACAGACCCTTGAGGTAATCCTCTCCAGACTGTTCTTTGATCAGAGTCAGCCCCAGGGATCCTTAATTGAATGATGCGATTGGTAAAGATGCTACCAATGATGCGACAAATCCTAGCCAGGATTCTCAGCTCGTGCAGTTTTTGCCTGAGGTTAGGGAGGAGTACCGAATCATAGGCAGCCGATATATCCAGGAAGACAGCAACCACAGACTCACACTTGCTAAGGGCCAGTCGGACCGCTGACGTGAGGATACCAACACTGTCAGCTGTGCCCAGACCTTTCCTAAAGCCGAATTGAGTCATCGGGAGCAGGCCCCTGCCCTCTACCAGCCACTCTAATCGATTCTTAACCAAATGCTCTAAAATTTTTATGAGTATGGACGATAAACCGATAGGCCTGTATGAACAATGATCACTAGGATCTTTGCCAGGTTTTAATATCGGGATGACAACTTGAACCTTCCATTCTTTGGGAATGTAGCCGGAAATGAAGCAGAAGTTAGCCAAGTCAAGGTAATATTGATGAGTTTTTGGACCAGCTTTAGAAATAAAGGAGTAGGTGAATCCGTCCACTCCTGGAGCAGAGTCCCTAACATGGGATAGAACAGATTTTAGTTTATCCAGGCTAAATGGCATGTTCATTGGATCAGCAGTGTTGTCTATATCATCAATATCAACACCACTTTCCTCTAAGCTTGGAACATAAGCCGGTGCGACCCTTGAGAAGAACTGGTACCCCAGCTCCTCTGTGATGTTGTTAGGAGAAGCAGGCGCTAAACTGCTTCTAAAACGCTTCACCTTTCGCCATACTGTCGAAACTGGTGTGGACGGACTCAGCGAACTACAGTATTTTGACCAACCTTCACGTTTCTTTTTTTTTAGGAATTTCCTGGACTTAGCTAACATCCGCTTGAAGGCGATGAGGTTATCCAGGTTCATATCGCAGTTAACTGTCTTCTCAGCCTCATTCCTGGCCCTGATCATGTCAGTGCATTCTCTATCCCACCATGGCGGGGGAGGAAGTCTACCAGACGGCGTTTTTTTGGGAAGGAAGCAGTCATCTGCTGTGGAGGAAATGGTAGAAGAGAAGGATGAAAAGCATTCGTGTCCGTTATGAATGTCAACTTTTGGAAGGGAAGATATTCTTAGGTCTACAATTTTGGAATATAAATCCCAGTCTGCCGAATTGAGTTGGTATTTTAGAAGGGGGGGAGAGGTTTTAATGGGGATATTTTTGGAAGGGAATTCAATTATGATGGGATAGTGGTCACTTCCATGGGTCATTTCCAAGCGACGCCAAATGAGTAAACTAGATATATTGGATGAACAGAAACTCAAATCCACACAACTGTTACTCTGTCCAGGTGCAGACCTGCGTGTAGCACTACCATCGTTAATAAGACAAAGGTCTAGATCATCCAATATATCAAGCAAGCCTATGCCAAAGTTATCACAAACGTCTGATCCCCAACGATAATGGTGGCAATTAAAATCACCCATGACCAGTAATGGGCCGCTAACATTAGATAACAGATTTTTTATAATAGGAAGATATTCTACTTTTGGGTGTGCAACATAAAAAGAAAAAATATTTATATCCTCAGCCTTAACAGCAACAACATTTATGTTGTCGCCAAAAAAGGTTAGAGGAATCTGGGAGTATGGTACTTTGCTATTGATGAGCAAAGCACATCCCCCATATCCATTACTTCTATCGTTACGAACACTACCAAAACATGGCAGCCTGAAATTGCTCCCAGGCAAGAGCCATGTCTCAGCAATGCCGCATACTGATGGTTTGAATTTATTAATTAAAAAGGTAAGATCAGATTTTCTGGGAATAATACTCCTCACGTTCCACTGAAGAAGTGTCAGGGGATGGAACATTGTGGATATAATTTAAAATCGAGGTCAGTTTAGAGGCAACGTGGTCAAGTATTGATCTGGTTGGACTGGCAAGCACAGACATTAACATGTTAGTTATAAATTCTAAAATGTTTGAAGAGTTGTTCTCTTCTCTATGAATAATTGGCTCTGCAACATCTGTTGGTAGAGCACATCCGTTTCTATTCGGGGAGAAAGAATAATTTTGTATAAGCTCCTGATGAGCCTGTCTATTGTAGCCAGGTGAAAGGGGGATACGGGTTTTAGGTTTTAAAAATACCGTTTTACGGTAAGACTTTTGTGTAACAGGAATAGGACTTAAGGGTGGGGATTGAGGTACATTAACTCTAACCTTGCTACGAGGAGACGATTTGGAGACATCAGCATATGACCTAGAAACAGGCGGGAATACCCGACTTGCCTCCGCATATGAAATCGATTTTTCGGACATCAGAGCTTTGATGCTCTTCTGTCGGCCCAATTCTAGACAAGCACTGTCATTTGCGAAATGGTTGCCAGTACACGAAACACAGAAGCTTGATTCCTGGGTGGTTTCACATCCATCTCCTGGGTGATCCTCACCACATTTAAAGCACCTTGGTTTCGATCTGCATAAAGTGCGGGTATGCCCATATCGACAGCAATGGTAACAAAGAATGGTAGGGTATGTATACCTCTCAACTGGCAGTGATGAGTAGAAACTGATGACTCGCTTAGGTAGGGCCTGTCCATCAAATGTTAGCACCACAGTTTGGGTAGGCTTCCACTCCGTGATCCCAGAAGAGGACACCTTACGGCTCATTCTTCTGGCTTTAATTATAGGGCCACAGCCCTCTGGAACCTGGATGTTTTGTATGATGTCATCCTCTGACCACTCTACCGGTATGTCTCTAACTATGCCCATACGAGTTATGTTAAATTGTGGTATGGCTACTACATAGTTATTTTTACCCAGAATTGTGTTGTTGAGGAAACTGTTAGCATCTTGATAAGATTTAAATTCGACTGACACACGATTTCTGCCTATGCGTTTGATCCCGTCAAGACGTACATTACTGACGTTATTTTTCGTCAAGAACATACCAAACTTTATCGGTTGTAGCACAGTGCCTGAGGTCTGTTGATCTTTTAAGGATACATGCACGATATATGGTGGATTGTCTCTCTTGTTGTATAAAAGTCTACCGGTAACATTTTTCGCTATCTTAGGGGGTATGTTTGAAGAAGCAGGGGGCGAACCAGCGACCCTTTTACGGTTTGAGGTCTCTGCATCCATACTAGAGTCTTGCGGGGGTATTTCAGTGTCATGGGGGAGGGTTACAGTCAGAACAGGGGATATAACGAACGGTTCATCAGGGGGATCAGGGTCAGGGGGCTTTTTGCCGTTCATCTTGGCAGCTTATGGCTAATTAAAAAGGGACAATCACAAATAAAAACAAACCTTAACCAAAAACACAAGCACAGGGAACAGTCTCGATCAAGCTTCACTCAGTAAAAACTTAAAAAGATCACTAAAATCGAAAAAATTCGTAGCACTGACAAAAGCACGTGTTGAGCCGTCACCACTAACAAAAAAGTCAACTTCTTCATTATTATACTATTCTTGCTATTTTTCTGTAAAGTTGTCAAAGTCAGGCTGACGTATTGTAAATGTCAATTCTGACATTCTCAATACTCGTTCGGAAACTCGTTGATGGAGTTTTGTAGATGTTTCATACTGTTTCTTCTTTTTATTGTTTATTTTTTTGTGTAAGTGCTGTGTGTCATGTTTTTGATATGTATTGTATTAGTTCAGTTTTAGCTGGCGGGTGGTGCAGAACAGTAGTTGTTCTGTTTTTAGTAATACTAGTTTATGGTATATATATAACGGGATATCGGGAGACCGGGCTGTTGCATCTGATTGCTGATTCGTGACTTCGTCAGCGCGGTAATCCATATTGGGCGTCGAACTTCAGGAAACTTTGAAATTAATGCACTGTAGCGATGACTGTTCACTACTTTAAGTATACAGACACCTAAATTACGTAAACAATAGACGATTACAACAATAATTATCGATTTAGAGCCAATGGGTTTGCGAGTGCTCAAAACATGCAACGGTTGTCAACTACCCTACGTAAAATTGACATCACGTTCGCCCGTCATGACAGACGCAACTCCATTCGGTGTTACCCGCTCTTAGTTAAAATTACCAGTATCTCAAAATCAAATCGACTAATCGCTAAAAATAACAAAATAATGACCAATGATTAAAAAAAGTAACAAAACCAATTACGATTCTCCAAATTAACCGATTTTCATTATTTAATAATGTCACGCGCCGTCACGGCCGTCCTGCGTCTTCACACGTCCTCGGGTGAATAGTTTATTTCTGCAGTATTTGTGGACAATCATAAAAGAGATCAAGTAAACAACTTAACGTTCGGTCATTCTGACCATATGAATTAAACACCTCAATATCACAAAGAGCGAGACCTCAAATCACAGTTATCGAATAACTCCAAACACCCAGACAACACCAGATTGCCATACAGGCTGGGACTACATAGGCTATTGCCATACAGGTTAGTGCCACAGGCTACTGCCACACAGGCTATTGCCACACAGGCTAGTGCCACACAGGCTGATGCCACACAGGCTAGTGCCACACAGGCTATTGCCACACAGGCTAGTGCCACACAGGCTATTGCCACACAGGCTATTGTCAACAATTGTTAGTATTAGCAAAGTCCTTCACAGTAAACAAGTAAATCCAGATGTACAACTCACCTGCGCCGTTATCGGTACATTCTGATTCTACACTATTAGTAGGTGCCTCCAATCCTACATTCAAATCCAATGGGACACAGCACTCACATGGCATAGGTCGTATGCGATCATGTGCATACTTATACGTCCGATTAGAGTTCAATGTTTTAGTTAATACTTGTCACTATCAAGCACCTCAGCCACCTGATAAGGTCCCTTAAATTTTGGGTATTGGGGGCTTTGTTTTATTGCGTTCATGATTTTCTAATAACACATAGTCATAAACTCAGCTAATCGAATCTCAAATTGCCCTATCGTTACTGTACCCGTAGATGTACCTTCCACAAAAAAATCCGAGCTACGTTCAAGCAATGAAACTAATTGATGTTTATAATCAGTGGGTATATCAGTATTGATATTGTAAAAATTACTATTTTTTTTCGCCTATATCACACGCTAAAACTGTTCTAATTTTCCTCAAAATATTTTGGTTTTCACAAACTTCAACCGAAAATCCCATTGACTATAGTAATTCCCTTCCAATAAAAATGGAATCAGAAATAAAATAGTCTGGCACGACATGTAATAATAACTACATTGAGTATCCCTGAATAGCATTACAGTAATAGTAGTACAGTTGTCAATATTTGAACATTGCACTTAACGTTTTATTGGTACCTTTCAATGTTACAGAGGTATGATGACGCTTGCCTGAGAGTCTATTTGCTAAACTTTCTTAGACTAGAGAGCACTGGGCGTCGGAATCAAAACAAAATAAAAACTTCTCACCGGATTCAACTGCTAGGTGATCATACGAGTAAGGCAGGCATTCAACCAGTGCCGCTACTAATCTGGTGTCCTTTTTCGGGCAGCGAGTGGCAATGTGACCTGGTTCGCTGCAGTGATAGCACGTAGGCGAAGATGTTTTGCTTGGTACACTGCTGCCTTGAGTCTCTTGCTGTTTATTGGTTGCTGAAAACAGAGGTTTGAGATTAGTGCTGGTATTGCGCGAGTCTTTGAAGAGGCATTCGTTTGCCATGTGGCCTAGTCTGCCATAATTATAACACTTCTTCGGTTCATTTCGCGGTTTCTTAGCGTCACTGCAAGTATTAGACTTTTTTTGCATCGCATGCCATTAGCTCTTGTTGCAATTTTATTCTAGTATCAATTTTTTTTTTTTTTCAGTTAATCCTAGTCTTTGCCGGCGATGTTCAATTTTCACTGCGTGAGCCAGAGTTACAGCAATTGCAATTTGTTCAATCGAAAAAGAATGCCATTGATTCATTAATGTACTCAGAAATCGAGTAGTATGAGCTGACATGCACTCTCCGTCTTTTGGGCTTTCATTAAAGAGTCTATACAAGGTAGCAGCTGGAGTCTCGAAGTAGTTAACCCGAGCAAGAAACCAATCCCTTAACTGAGGCCAGGTTACACCAGCGAAACTATTTTGAACCAATCACGTGGCTGCCGCGCCACGGGTCCTCTGATCATTTGAATACCGTAATTAGAGACACAATAGAAAGACAAAAGGTGTGCGGACACCGGTGTCCGCTTAGGGGCTTGAGTAACTACGTGCTTTGCTCATGGCGATAATCAGGGTACCATTAGATAATAGTTTTGCTTGCATGCATAAGTCTACAGTATTGTACCATGACCTGGTATCGACATCTCGAGAATCAGGATTGAATTTGGGGAACGTTAGCTTTGTATCAACTGTATTTGTGTCCTTTATAGCATGATTTAATTCCATCATCCTACGTTGTTGAATTTCAAACAATATTTTCTAACGGTCAGATTCACTATTTAGGTTAAAATCAATACTCTGACCTGTTTCACGTTCCTGGGAAGTCCCTGGTAATCCCACTTCTGATAACGGGATATCGGGAGACCGGGCTGTTGCATCTGATTGCTGATTCGTGACTTCGTCAGCGCGGTAATCCATATTGGGCGTCGAACTTCAGGAAACTTTGAAATTAATGCACTGTAGCGATGACTGTTCACTACTTTAAGTATACAGACACCTAAATTACGTAAACAATAGACGATTACAACAATAATTATCGATTTAGAGCCAATGGGTTTGCGAGTGCTCAAAACATGCAACGGTTGTCAACTACCCTACGTAAAATTGACATCACGTTCGCCCGTCATGACAGACGCAACTCCATTCGGTGTTACCCGCTCTTAGTTAAAATTACCAGTATCTCAAAATCAAATCGACTAATCGCTAAAAATAACAAAATAATGACCAATGATTAAAAAAAGTAACAAAACCAATTACGATTCTCCAAATTAACCGATTTTCATTATTTAATAATGTCACGCGCCGTCATATATATATTTATTCCTTTTTTTTTTTAATTTCTTTTTTTTTTTCATGTCAGACAATGAGTCCTTCTTTTCAACTCATGAATCTACTGCCTCTTCAAGCGACACAAGTTTTTGTTCTCTCGGCGACACCCTTGGTGACTTCGTGCTCCGTAATTTCGGTGATGAGTCTAGTCGGTTGCTGAATGTTTGTCACATTAACGCTCAAAGCGTTGCCAATCACTTTAGTGAATTGTTTACTACATTTAATAATAGCAACGTTCATGCCATCCTGATTTCTGAAACATGGCTCAAACCACATCTTCTGTCCACTACTTACCCCCTCACTGGTTTTGTTCTTATACGAAATGATCGGATTGGTAAGGGAGGGGGAGGGGTGGCCATATATCTCCGAAGTGATTTTCCTTACAAAGTAATAGCTTCTTCCTCTTCAAATTTTTCTGCCTCAGCTGAATTCCTCTTTCTCGAAGTTTGCATCAGAGGAGCCAAAACCATCTTAGGTGTTGTCTACTGTCCTCCCACTGTTGATTATTTCACTGATATCGAATCAGTACTTGAATCATTGGGTTCTGAGTATGCACATCACATCATAATGGGTGACTTCAACACTAATCTCCTTGCCCAAAACTCCCCTCGGTCCCGTAAGCTCCTCCATCTTTTAGAGTCAGCTAGTTTGCATGTATTGCCTCTCCAACCCACTCATCATAACATTGTGGGTGATGACACCTGGCTTGACCTGATCCTCACTTCAAACCCTTCCCTCGTCTCTATCCATGGTCAACACGACGCTCCTGGTTTCTCTCATCATGACATGATTTTCCTTTCCTATATCCTTAAACCTCCTAAACCTAAACCTAAGGTTCTGTACAGGCGTTGTTTTGCGAAGATGGACGTTGAAAAACTCAATAAGGATGCATCGATGGTTGATTGGGGGCTTATGACGGAGGCCACCACAGTTGATGACAAGGTGTTGATTTTTAATGATATTGTGGTCAATCTGTATAACATCCATGCCCCTATCAAAAAGGTAAAATTGAAACGTCCTCCCGCACCTTGGATGACGAATGAAATACAGACAGCCATGCGACGTAGGGACCGCGCATTTCGCAAGCATAAAAGGGATCGTACTGACGAGAGCTGGAACCTATTTAAGTCTGCAAGGAATAGGTGTAATCAGATGATACGCAACGCCAAACGCCGCCATATTCTCAAAAATATTTCTTCTTCCTCTTCTGCTGATATTTGGAAATTCCTCGGAACTCTAGGTATCGGCAAACAGCGACATTTAGACCCTCCAAATTCTATTGACTTAGATGATCTTAACCGTCATTTCTCCACTGTGCCTACCTTGGATCATCTGACTAAATCACAAACTCTTTCTCTAATCTTTGGTCTAACGCGTCCTCAAATTAATCCTTTTCGTTTCGTTCCAGCTGAACCGGAAGAGATCAAAAAAATAATCCTTTCCATTAAATCCAAGGCGGTAGGATGTGATAATATCTCTCGTGATATGATCGTTACGATCCTTGATCACCTCCTACCTGCCATCTCCCATATTATAAACGTTTCCCTGTATTCCGGAGTATTTCCCTCTTTATGGCGTAGAGCCTATGTTCGTCCCCTACCCAAAGTTCCCAATCCTACTCTTCCAACCCATTTTCGCCCAATTTCTATCCTTCCTTTTCTATCCAAAGTGCTTGAGGCCTGTGTCCACAAACAACTCTCACATTTTGTGAGATATAATTCACTCATAAGCCCTTTGCAATCTGGATTCAGGCCGGGGCACAGCACTGTTACCGCCCTCCTTAAAGTGACTGGCGATATAAGGACAGGACTGGAAGACTCCAAAGTCACTGTACTGGTGTTGGTCGATTTCTCAAACGCCTTTAATACCGTCAGTCACGAGATCCTCTTAGCCATTCTGTCCTATATTATGGTCTCTCCCGAAGCGCTGGAGTGGTTCACTTCCTATCTTCAGGAACGTCAGCAGTCGGTTCATGTTGGAGATTCTTCATCTCGCTGGTGTGGGTTGGAAACTGGCGTTCCTCAAGGCGGTATTCTTTCTCCTCTTCTGTTCTCAATTTTTATTAATATCATTACTACCGAACTTCAGTGTTCGTATCATCTGTATGCAGACGACTTGCAATTGTACTGTCAAGGGAGAGTCGATGAAATAGCTGCCGCTATCGACCAATTAAATAGGGACTTAACAGCCATAAAAGCCTGGTCCGACAAGTTTGGTGTTGCAGTAAACCCCAATAAATGTCAGGCTATTATCATTGGGAGTCCTAGAAGCATCGCTAAAGTGGACAGTGCAAGTTTGCCACCAATTAGTTTCGATGGCACGATCGTCCCATTTAGCACCGACGTCAAGGATCTGGGCTTGCGCATTGATAGTACATTGAACTGGCGTACTCAAGTGGCTAGCGTTAGTCAGAAGGTTACAGGAACGTTGCGGGCTCTGTTTCGGTTGAAGAATCTGCTACCATCGAGTACGAAGACAATGCTTGTGCAGACCTTGATTTTTCCAATCATCGATTATGGTGACGTGTGCTACTATGACCTGAATGCAGATCTCCTCAATAAGCTTGACCGTCTTCTAAATTACTGCATTCGATTCGTCTTCAATCTACGTAAATATGATCATGTTTCAGCGCATCGGTCGCTTCTAAAGTGGTTACCCATACGTCAGCGCAGAGAGCAAAGGGCGCTCACTACCTTGTTTTCATTTCTTGATTCACCTAACTCCCCTAGTTATTTAGCCCCTTATTTTCAATACATTTGCGCCAACCACAATAGAAATCTGCGCTCATCTTTTAACCGCCTACTTCAATTTCCCACACATCGTACTGACTTTCTTCACTGTTCTTTCTTCATACAAGCTATTTCTTTGTGGAATGCACTTCCCCAGGATATTAGGATGGCAACAAACCGATCGACATTTAAAGCCAAAGTTCGCGAGTTGATTCGTAGGAAGTTGGCAGTGGTTTCATCACAGCGTTAATATTTTGTAGTTGCTGATTTGAACCATTGGTTGGACTTTATTAATATATATATGTATATATTATGTAGTTTATTAATTTGTGTATATATTTTATATAATTGTATTATATTTATGGTTTATTAGTATTTCTGTTCTTGTATTCACCTTTTCTCTCTCTTTATTGCACCTACCACTATTTGTCTCTCCATCACCCTAAGGTTGACTGGTAGAGAATGCCTAAGGCATTAAGTCCGCCTCTGTACGTTTGTGGATAAAGTGTTAAAATAAATAAATAAAATAAATAAATAAATAAATATTTTTCCGAACATACATAATGTTTTCGTAAATGTATTGACAAGGGACCGTCATGATGTTTATTTCCTTAAATAGTTCCCTAAGAGAATCGCGCCTGCGAAGATTATATATGGCTCTGATAGCTCTTTTCTGCAGAATAAAAATAGACTCAATATCTGCAGCCCGTCCCCATAGTAAAATACCGTAAGACATTATGCTATGGAAGTAACTAAAATAGACTAGTCTCGCGGTATCGACATCTGTAAATTGACGGATTTTTCTAACAGCATATGCTGCTGAACTAAGCCGACCTGCCAGAGATGCTAAATGAGGACCCCATTGTAGCCTCGAGTCAAGCGTGATCCCCAGGAAAACCGTGTTCTCGACGAATTCAAGTTTCTCCTTGTTCAATACTATGTCGGATTTATTACTTTTAACATTAGGTAACGCAAATTTTATGCACTTAGTTTTTTTTTTTCCATTTAACACTAAATTATTAACAGTGAACCAGTTGTGGACTTGCTGTAGAGAGTTGTTTACGTCATCAAGGTTTGTGGAACGTCTATTGATCTTAAATATTAACGACGTATCGTCAGCAAACAATACAATGTGCGGCTGTTTTTTTAATAGGTGCGGTAGATCATTAATATATACTAAGAAGAGGAAAGGACCCAATATTGAGCCTTGTGGAACACCCATTTTGACTTTCAAACCCTGAGAATTTGTACCGTTTATTTGAACTTGCTGTTGCCTGTCATTTAAATATGATTTCACCAAGCTGAGTGCAAGTTTACCAAGCCCATAATGTTGTAGTTTTAAAAGCAAGGTCTCGTGATTAACACAATCGAAAGCCTTTGAGAGGTCACAAAAAATCCCTATCGCATCTTGGACTTCCTCCCACGCTGCAAATATATGTTTTAATAAAGTGACACCAGCGTCAGTCGTACAACGTCCTTTGGTGAAGCCATACTGCTGATCGTGAAAAATCCTGGTTAGGCCTTACTGTAAATAAAAAGAAATTACTCATTGGCACTGCATACCGTCCACCCTGGCTGAACTTGGAGGTTTTTATTGAAGGCTTAACAGCCAGCATCTGTGGCTTAGCCCCCTACGACCATATAATCCTGCTAGGTGACCTTAATGTCAACTTATTAGATGCAAATAGCTCCAAATCTCAACTACTTTCAGATTTTTTTAATATTTTTAACCTCACCCAGCTAGTCCAGACACCAACACATTTTATGGGTGACAGTAGTTCCCTTATTGACTTGATTTGCTCTGATGCCAACGTGCGCAACGTCGTGGTGAACCACATTTCTGATCTTGGCCATCATGCCTTTATCACATGTGAGTCAGTCTTTAGAAAACCAAAGCCTCAACCAAGATTATTCGTGTATCGCCCGCTCGCCAACATATTGGAGGACCTTTTTAACACCGACCTAAATCTGTTCCCATGGTCTAGTATTGGAGAAATGAATGATGTTGACTCAATGGTACATACTTTTAATTTATTTATAACCCAGCTTTTTGATCTCCATGCTCTTATCAAGAAGAAGACGTTTAAGAGTCGATCAACTCCCTGGATAACCGATAATGTACGACTTATGTTTAAACTGCGTGATGAGGCCAGGGCTACTTTCCGTAAGTCAGGAGAACAACATAAGAAGTATTATCTTTTTTAGAAGTTTTTTTCTTCTGGGTAGTTGTAAGAGGTGCACGAAAAGAATTTGCTCGTATTTAAAAAAATCAATATAATTATATAGACAAAGTATTTGCAGGTGTTAATGCTATATTTTAATAGTTAACACTTTGTGCCTGCTGGTGTAGCGTTATCCTTACTTAACTTTTCTTTCTTCCACTATCAATTTCACTTCATCACTATGGAGTCACTGACCACCACTTTGGCTGAACTTAAGGAGTTGTTCCAAACTAGAATGACTGCCTTTGAAGAAGAGTTGCAGAAGACGCCGCAATCACCGATTACACCTTCTAGCCTGGCATCGGAATTCACAACTTTCCGCCAATTCATCACACAAGCTCTCAACAGTCTTCAGCAGCAGGTGCGGTTGCTTGCTCGTACTGTCGACCAAATGGAGATGCGTGGACGAAGAAAGATCCTGCTGCTGCATGGAGTCCAAGAGGGGCATAAGGAGGATTTATTGAAGGTGATTGCAGATGTGGTCCGTACTAAGTTGCGGCTGAGCGATTTCACTGATGCTGAGATTAGCCGATGTCACAGGATGGGGCGAGCAGTAAGAAATAAAACCAGACCTATCCTATTTAAGGTGCATAGTCAAGCAATCCGTGACAAAATTTGGTTTTCAAAAACCAAATTAAAGGCCTCTGGCATCACTGTGTCTGAGTTTCTGACTAAGGCACGGCATGACGTGTTCCTGGCTGCGAGGGAAAGATGTGGCGTATCCAGGAGCTGGACTAAAGCGGGCTGCGTGTATGTCCTCGGCTCAAATGACAAGCGGTATCGTGTTGAGTCCGTCGTAGAGTTGGACAAGATTGTCCCACTTCAACTTGTTTCCAATGAGCTCGAAAAGTGCGATCCAAAAATTATGCTACCAGTGCCAGCTGCTGCTGCTGTGAAATCTGCAAGGCTTAAGCGTACTGCAGCCATAAAGAAGTGATTTGTGTTTTTGTGGTGTCTTATTCAATGTCCGGGTAATGTTGTTTTTGTTTTTTGTTACTTTGATTACCTTCACTTTTTTTGTAATGATTCTAACTTCAACTTTTGATTTTTTGTAATGTTCCAGTTTGTTTTGAGATATTGACATTTTAAACTGTCACTGTCCCTGTCAGTGTCAGTCAACACTTTTTTCAAGAAGGCTATAGTCTTTTGACCATATTGCCTAGTCTTACGGTACACTGGTGCATTCCGTTTTAGGGTAGCAGCGCATTGTTAGCGGTATATATTCTTTGTTTGTTTTTTGTGATTTACCGTTTAAATCTATACTAATACTAATACTAATAAATTATAAAGAGGTAAAATTTGTAAGTTTGTATGTAGGGGGTAATCTCTGGAACTCATGATCCAATTCTAAAAATTTTTACACTGGTAGAAAGCTACATTATTCCTGAGTGCTATAGGCTATAAATTATTTTTATAACATGTACATTAACCGAGCTATCACAATTTTTGTCTTGCAAGTCGGAAAAAAATACCTCATAAAACAGAATTATTTGCGTGCGCTGCCTAGAGAGTTGCTTAAAATTAAAAACAATGTATGGCAACCCGATTGTAATACCGCATCCGCTCGACGTCAACATCTATACCTAACTATTTATATATATAATAAATTAAACAAAATTCTCAACTTCAACCCACTAACTAAAAAGAAAGCGAAGATGGAAATTAACACTTGGCTCCAAACTCTCGATTACTTACAGACAGAAAACATAGTAAATAATCAGTATTCATAATAAACAAATTATAAGGTAGACAACAGTACCCATCTGATATGATCTTAAGTACAATCACCAAGCACAGCCACACAGAGAAATACACCAATAAACACACACCATCACACTCACACATATCCACAACACATGTACACTTATCACACAAGAGTAAGTTTGCACTGATTGTAAAGTTTATTTTAGTTTTAATTTTGTTGCATAAATTGTTAATGTCCCACAAACGAGCGAAGACACTGACTCCTGTCACACAGGTACCACCTAGCTCAAGAGTCAGGGCTTCAATTGATTATGTATCAACCTATTTATGTCAATAAAAAACTTTATTATTATTATTATTCGTCTTAATTATATCTACAAAAAAGTCCGCGATACCGTATTTCTATCTTTTATACTTCTTTATTTGTATTAAAAAAGTATTTTTTCGGCATACTTACGTTTGGTTGATTATTTGAGCAACGAAATATTAATTCTTGTCACAATAAATTATTTCAGTATCACAAGGACATCATACAGATAAGATTTGCCATTTACAGTATGTCAATTGGTCATATAGGTTCGGAGATAATATAAAATTACTAAAACGCAAAATGCCACTAGCACAACTTTCATTCGAGCTCTAGATCGATCATGCTTTGTGCGGACGTTTTATCCATTTGCCCATAGATGGCGTTCTGCAAATACGTCATTTTTCTGAATCGCGGTGTTAAGATTTTCCGTGGATTGATGACGCTCTCCATTTATTATGCCCACGTTGTCGGATTCGCTCCGTTGCCCAGTGCGCTCGTATACTGAGTACCGTACGGACCGCGTAATTTTCCGCCGGCTAACCCTTTGTGTTGTCGTAGGTACTGGTCTCGGCTAGTACTTGCGGTAGCACACAGGGGGGGCCGCCCCGTTGCTGCTCAGTGTGGTTAAACACACTGTTGCGGTCGCGGTGGCAACGTGCCAAAAGTTTTTAATCTTTTATTTTTCAATTTTAATTTAAATTTTAATTCTTCCCTTCGCGCGTTTCTCGTACACCCGGGTGTACGAGAGAGTATTTTAACTCGCGAGTGTTACACCCGCCATGCCGCCGAAAAAACCTGGGTCAAGGACTTCTTTGGGGAATGACCCCTTGTCCCCGAACCAGGATCGACCGATGGGGGACCGGACGCTGTCGCTCCCACATATTGGGGGCTTGACTCCCGGTGCCCCACCCGCCCCCAAGGCGAAGAAGGAGGACGCGACTTCCGGCCCACCGGAACTGCCGACGACTGCGCGCGTTTCGTCGGTGGCGTCGTCGAGCCGGCAGCCAGCCGTCCCCGTTCGCCCACCTGCCTTCCGCCCCGTGCCCATTCAGGCCCCGGGACCTGTCGCACCACCAAACCGCCACTCAACCGCGCGTCCACCAACCCCTGCCGTGCGCTCCGCTGCGCCGGGGGAACAAGTGGCTACGCGTAGTGCAGGGGCCCCAGTGCGCCCTACACGCACCGCTGCGTCAGTTGTGCGCACCGCTACGCCCCACACCAGTGCCTCATCCACATCCAGTGCTAGTGGCAAGCTGTCCAGCGCTGGAAAGTTGAAGACCCCGACCACCACTAACACCTCCCCTCTCGACCGCTCTGGACAGCGTGTTGTGGAGACGAGGGCGCAGCTCGGCTCAGGTCGCTGCACCGCATCACCGGCTACTCGCCGCCTGCTGGCGGGCTCAGCCGCCACGACTGCTTCGACTTCGAGTGAGAGGTCAGTCACCCACCATCATCAATTTTCGCCACCACCCCCAAGGGGTTCCGCCCAGGACTCCCCCGCCGCGATGTCGGCCTGCTCCTCCCGTCAAGGGTCGGACATGTCGGCCTCATCGGGGGCCTCCTCCTACGCCGGTCGCCGGGACGTGTCGCTCGATACGCCCACGCGACCCGGCTCACCGCATGCGGGCCCCTTGCCCCCACCACCACTGGAGACTCCGGGCTTCGACTTCGAGTTCCAACTCGAGGTCCGTCCACAGCGCAGGCCCCGGAGCTCAGACGATGAGGCCGCTGAAGAGGCAAGCGTCCCTGTATGGACCCCCCCCCCTACCTCAGCGCAACTTGCGTAGGCCGGAGGGCGCCGGGACAATTACCTTCGCCGAAGCAGCGCGTTCGCCACCAATCTCTCCTCCACCGACTACCTCGGCGGTTGAGGGCCCAAATCGGGACCCAATGGACTCTGGGGCCCCCTCTTTTACGAGGGCCCCCTCTACTTCTGCTACAGGGAATGATAGCAGCACCAAGAGGAAGTCACCCCGCTACCCTCCGCTGATAGTGGAGAGGCTGCCGGGTTGGGCCGCCCACTTTAGGGCGTTGAGGGGCCAGTTGGGCCACCCACCGAATGCTCGCCCGTATCAGGGCGGCATTCGGTTCTTGCCCGAAAGTGAGGGCGAGTATAGGGTCGTCCAGCGGTACCTCACCAGCCTGGAGAAGGAAAGTGGCATCTCCTGGTTTGCCTACTCGCTCCCAGCGGAGAGGAGCTTCAAGGTGGCTATCCGGGGACTCCCTGCCGACACCGACCCGGCAGAGATCGAAGAGGAGCTCCGCCAACTGGGATATGAGCCAGAGTTCGTGCGCAACATTAAGGCGCGCGAAGGGAGACCTGGCTGCATTTTCCACGCGGTATTGAAGAGGACGCCTGACGTCCGTAAAATCTACGACACCACGCAATTCCTATTTATGCGTGGTGTCAGGATCGAGGCGTGGAGGGGCAAAAAAGGGCCCGCCCAGTGCCACAGGTGCCAGAAGTTTCGACATAGCTCGCACCTGTGCCACCGCCCGCTCGCATGCGTGCGTTGCGGCGAAAACCACGCCGCGAAAGATTGCCCACGCCCAAGGACAGAACCGGCTACCTGCGCAAATTGTGCAGGTGACCATCCGGCGTGTCACACGAAGTGCCCTGTGTTCCTCAATGAGGTGAGGAACAAGCGAGCGGGCACTGTTGCCATCTCCCGGCAACAGCGACAGCGAGGCGCGGCCAATGAGAGGCCCATAAATGCCGAGGAGAGGGAGGCGCCTAGCGCATCCTTGATGGCGGTGGCTAATGGGCCCTCAGTCAGAGGAGAAGCTGGCCCCTCCGGGAGGCGGAGGAAGTCACACAGGGGGGGGAAGAAGAAGGGGAAGAAGCCCCCGCCCCCTCCCACACACTCCGAAAGCGAAGCCACGACCGCCCTAGCCCCATCTGGGACGAGGGCCCCCGAGCGACCTTTACCTGTCGCTGAGGACAAAGTCCAGAAGAAGGTGCAGCGCACAGAAGCGAGACGCGCCGCCCCTAAAGCGGTTGCGCATGCAGGCGCTGCACCGACTCAGCGGCGACAGGGAGACAGTAGTCCTCAGAGCCAACCCTCAGCGGGGGACGGTGACCTGCTGAGGACCCGCTTGAGCCGAATCATGCGGCCTCTGGGGGGTCTCCTACTCCGTGCTATAGGAGCACGGGATCCGTGGGCAGCGCTCCTCGAGGGCTTGCCTCAGTTGCTGGATATACTGACCGGTAACTGATGGCTAAGTCCTTGAGGATTATACATTGGAATGCCCGCGGCCTCAGAAGAAAGGTCGCTCCCCTCCGCCTCCTCCTCAAGGAACAAAAAATCGACGTGGCGCTAATCAGCGAAACGCACCTGGGACCTGCCGACAGATTAAGGCTCCCAGGTTATGTCAGCTATAGACAGGACGAAGAATCGGCAGTCGGCACTCCTTACCGTGGTCTGGCGGTATTAGTGAAGCGTAGAGTCGTCCACCAGCCCTTGCCCCCGACGCCACTCAACACATTGTACGCGCTGGGTGTGCAGGTCCACGTTGCCGGCGAGGACCTCAACATCTACGCGGCCTACATCCCGCCCGCAACTAGCTTCGACGTAGCGGAGCTGCGGGCGCTCATGCTGCAGTCGTCGCGGCCGACGCTCCTGGCCGGCGACCTTAACTGCAAACACCCAGCGAGGAATTCCAACACCTCGAATTCCGGGGGCAATCGACTCCTCGCTGACGCGCAGGCCCAGGGGTACGACGTTTCCGGTCCGGAAACCCCGACGCATTATCCGGACTACCACCTTCATGCGCCGGATGTGCTGGACGTCGTAGTACAAAGGGGCCTGAACTGCCAGATCACCCAGCAAGTCCTGGACGACGAGATGCTGTCGGATCACCAACCTGTCCTCGTCGTCCTAGCCGATATGCCGATTCGACTCTCACCCCCAGCGCCACGTCGATTAACTGACTGGATAAGATTCCAGGAAGTGATGGAGACCACCACTCCAGCTTGGCCTGTCGTCTCCTCCGCAGACGTGGACAGACTGGCGGAAAGAGTCACCGTTTGCATCCAACGCGCCTATGAAGAGGCGACAACTATCATCCCGCAGCCGCAGGGGAGGGTTTTTAGGCCCCTGCCGAAATATCTGCAAGAGTTGGTCGCCGAGACTAGGCGCCTTCGCAAACGGTGGCAGCAGAGCAGATGCCCTGTGCAAAAAGCACAGCTCAACCGCCACGCGGAGAGAGTCCGAGCCAAGCTCCAGGCGTTCAACGCCGAGAGCTGGGAAGACCATGTCAATTCCACTGAGGGAGACTGGCCGGCAATTCACAGACTTTGCCGGCAGTTGACGAACACCCCAGCTCCGGTGCGCCCGCTATTACACAGCGACGGGGCCCCAAGACACTCTGCAGCAGACCGTGCGGAGATCTTCGCCGAAAGCCTGGAGCGTCAATTCCAGCCGAACCCGACTGCTGATCTGGCACATGTCGCAGCAGTCGAGAGGCACTTCACACAGCAGTTGGAGAGTACTTCGCCTCGCCGATAGCTCCCGAGGAAGACCCAATTTTCTTCTCGCCCAACGCAGTCAGACGCGCCATCCTCCTCACGAAGCCGAGGAAGGCCCCTGGAGCGGACGGCATCTCCAACACAGCGCTGCGCCACCTGCCATACCGTTCGGTAGCGGCCCTGGCGCGCCTGTACACGGGGGTGCTGCGCACGGGGGTCTTTCCTGGATGCTGGAGGGAGGGGCGCGTCATTATGCTGCCGAAGGCGAACAAGAACGTTCTGAAGCCGGAGAGCTATCGGCCGATCACACTGCTGCCCACGATGTCCAAGGTGTTTGAAAAACTCCTGCTGCGACATCTCACTCCGCACCTGACTCCACGGCCGGAACAGTTCGGGTTCCGCTCGGAACACAGCACGACGCTCCAGTTGTCGAGGGTACTGCACCAACTTACAGCTTCGCTGAATAAGAAAGAGCGGACGGTTGCAGTATTCCTCGACATGGAAAAGGCATTCGACCGGGTCTGGCATGAGGGCCTGGTCTATAAGATCTCAAAGACCGGTGCGCCCCGTCGCATCGTAAAGGTGGTCTCCTCCTTCCTCACAGACAGGACCTTCAAGGTGGTGGTCGATGGCGCACTCTCGAGCGCCCGCCGGGTCGGGGCCGGTGTTCCGCAGGGTAGCTGCGTTTCACCGGTCTGCTACTCATGTTACACCGACGACATCCCCACGACGCAGGAAACCACGCTCGCGCTGTACGCTGACGACGCCGCGTACATTGGGTCTTCGCTCAATGCGCAGCACGCGGCGGTCAAAGTGCAGCGCGTTCTGGACCTACTTACCGACTGGCTGTCGAAGTGGAGGTTGTCGGTGAACGTGGGCAAGACCCAGGCGCTGCTCGTCGGGTCTGCTCGCCTCCCACCACCTCTCCAGCTGCAAGGTGCCGACATCGCCTGGTCGCCCCAGGTAAAATACCTAGGGGTCACCATCGATCGTCGGCTCTCCATGCGAGGTCACGTCCGGCAGGTCACCGCCAAGTGCAGAGCTGCCCGCGCGCTGCTCCGCCCAGTGCTCTCCTCCCGCCTCCCGCTACGTACCAAGTTGGGGGTGTACAAGACGTACATCCGACCAATAATTACGTATGCCGCCCCAGCTTGGCTCGCCCTCACCAGCGAAGCTAGCAAAAACCGCCTCCGGTCGCAGCAAAGCGCTTCGCTCCGGATCGTTGTAGGCGCACCCCCGCTGGTGAGGAACAGCGTCATCCAGCGGGACCTCCAGATGGAGAGCCTGGACCAGTTCTGCGCCCGCCTCGCGTCCAACATGTTCGCGCGTGCCGACGCTTCTGCTTGGCCACACGTCAAGCACTTAGCGCCCTGGCACGCGCGGCCTCCTGACGCGAGGCGCTTTCCACGTGATCTCCTACCGGACGTGACCGACCCCCCCCGGACTTGACGCTTGAGTGAGCTGCTTTTCACGTACACGCGACTCACTCATACAAGGAATTACTGCACAACAGTACACGCACCCGGTGCACGTTGTGTGCTAAGTTAATATAGGCATGACGTGCATCAGCCATCAGACACACATGACTCCACACTCATCATACTCACGCAGAGGACGCGCAGCGCGGACGCGCGTCTGCATGCCCACATGAGCGGTGTCACACACCTCAATACCGCTCACACTCCCACTACGGCCCCCGGGTCTGTAGCGTAACCGGCTCGATCTGGAAGCGTGGCAGACGGGGGCCCTCACCCTCAGTAGGGAGCGCCCCTAAAGCCGGCATTCTCGTCGCAGGTCGTCTCTCGCCGGGCTTCCTCCGGGCAACCGGTGGTCTCACCTGGCGGGGACTGACCGCCGAGATGTCGTGAAGTAATTGGCACTGCAAGAGCGGTGCCAAGGCGCTCCTACTGCACACATTTCAGCTACTCCTAGGCGATTTGCGTACGCGCACTCGCCATGAGGCTACCGCCTATAAGGTACCCCAACGCAGGGTCCGTATTTACGGGCCCCTACCCTGCTACTGCGGGACAAAGGCATAGCCTAAACCCCGCCCACCGCGCCCTCTTGCGAGGGACGCAGTGACTACTCGGAACCCACGTTGTCGTTTGTTGATGTTCAAATTGTTGCATGTCAGTCTGTTGCTTATTGGTTTCGGTTGTTTCGTTCGTTTCGTAAAAGTTCGTGCCGTAAAAGGCGATTAAAGGATAATTTACCTTGAGCAGACAAGAGAACTTCGGTAATCTTCAAAATTACTGATCCGATTCCAAAAATTATTTTACTAATGGGAAGGTACAGTAATGTCGAGTGTAAACTTATGTTATATATACTACTACAAGAAATTTTCCGCGGACGAAGTCGCGGGCAGAAGCTAGTATATATATATTTTTTTTAATGTTGTTACCCGGACAGCGTGTAATGTTAATTTCAAATTTGTAACGCACCCGGCAGGTAAACCAAGTTATTAGGTGTATATAACTGTATTTTAGTTAGGATTTTTTATATTTATATTTATATATATATGACGGCTCGTTCAGGATGGTTCGAGCTCTGGTCATCTACCAGGTGGGCCTACGTGGGTATCGTGCAATGAATAAAAACGGTTAGGAACTGAATACGTTTACTTCTCAATACATTTCGGTACAGTGCACTGTTATTAGGTAGGTACAAACAACAAAACGGACAGTTTCAGAACGTCTTGACTCTGCGACGGCCTGGCTGAGAGTGTCCGCTGTACTCGGCGGATTCTCCCTCTCCAAGCTCGTAGCCAAAGCGGAAACGACTGACTCTGTCTAGGCGCGCCATCTCTATTTCTTCTAGTCGCCACTAGATGGCGTGCCTTGTTTTGTTGTCAACAAATCAACGCCGGATCCGGCACGGCCATCCTGCGAGACACACGTCCCCGTGTGTTAGTCATCATCACCACCTCAGCTGGAAGGTGTCCACTGACGAGAAGTTCCAATAAGACGTCCCGTCTCCGTGTGTTACTCTGAAACAAAATACATCTCGCAGTATCATATAGCTCGGTCACTCCTGACAAAAACTAGGAACCACTCTCGCATCGTGAGTCGCTCGATCTCGCTGATCTCGCATCCCAAGCACGCAAACTCACACACATAAAACCATCAATTCACATTTTGACCATGAGTGACCATCTAGAGGTCACACAAACGTCTACTCCGTGCGGGAATCGAACCCGTAACACGCAGTCAATCGTTCAATGTTAGAACGATTCACACTTTACTCAATAAACCAAAATAAAAAGAAATCGGGTAGTAGAAATTGTCATCCAGTCATGTACCAACATTCATTGTTCTCATCATAAAGCCTTAGGAGCCCCCACAAGTAAACCACTCTAACGCCACGGCACTCATTGCCGAACACCAATCACAATTGCTCTCTCACATGTGCATCCACCACCGGCCAACGCCGTGGATCACATTGTGTATCACTCAATATGACTTCCGTCAGAGCTAAACGCGCACGTACTAGCTACTAGAACCATCTTGTTGACCACGTCAACTACTCACAACGGTCACTACAGACCATGACTTTCATCAGAGCTAAGCATAGCTACTGGAACCATCAACTTTACTACGCTCGACAGAGAAACTTACTCGCGTGCTCCATACAACTTAGGCTCGCTCATCACTACTGTGATCACTATGTACTTCGACTGGTACATGACTTTCTGGCATCTTTCTTAACATATCGTGGTAGGTACGTTTACAATACACACAACCAATCAAACTAATCCAAAACCTTAATCATTTAGCTTTACGTGTGATTTCTCGCTACTCATAGCCCAGTAACCTCTAGTTACTCAACCATAACTGCGCATCCCTCCAGGATCGCCAAGTCACTGATTTAATCGCAATACTGCGTACTCACAGACTAATGTGACCACTGGATATTGATTTCTATTAAGCTACGGCTATAAATCAAATCTCCTACAGTTTAATCATCGTGTGAACTTAATTATCTCATTATGTCGACTACTTTACTGTACCCCAATTTTATCAGTTATGCGCTGATTTTCTTCCTGTCTTTATTACTTCAAACGAATCTTTAAATGGATCTAACTTAGTTTAATTGCTCTCTTCGTCTCTAATCTAAACAAAGGCCCTTACCGAAAATGCATCTACTTCTACCTTCGTCAAATCAAACCTACCCTTTTATTCAAATACTACACTTTTTAAATTGCGTAACGCAAAATCTCTCACGATATTTGAATACACCTAGGGGTCTACATCATGTTTCGTCATCAACGGTAGAGAACGCGCGACTAAAATCGATAAGAAATGATTTCGTGACAAGAAGTCGCATGTGGCACTATTACAGGGCATCATCCGCTTTGGATTCAGCCATATCCCATGATCTCACCCGCCTTGGATCTAGTCTCCTTACTTGGCATCACCAGTCAAAAATCTAGTCACACACAGTGAAATCACACGTATAGGATCTAGCCACATCCAGTGGCATCACCTGATGTGTGAGCAACAGTTACGAAACACTGAAGAAAATTGGCGGTTATTATTCGAAATCGAAAATGAAGACCCGGATCGAAGCATGGACTTGAATGGTCTGATTAGGTTTTTTCTGGGGTTTTTCCCTAATCCTGAGCAACAAATGTTGGACCATGGTAACGTTGTACCCCCAGAGAGCAAACTACAACGTTTTACCCAGATTGTGAATCTACCCGAATTCGACCCGGAGAGAAGTAGCAGATCAAAAATCACTATGGAAAATTTAGACGTAGGCAGGCTGAAAACAAGAATATTCATACTTCAAGACCTCCGGCAACGAGGCAGCAAGATTGGCCTGGATTGGCCCTGGAAAGCAAGGTCACATGGAGATGTTTGGGTGGAGATCCGGAGCCCTGATGGAAGAGGCGCGGTAGCAACAGTGGCGCCAAGGCATTACGCAGCGAGCAACGGGTGTATGGGTCGTCGATCCTTCATCAGAAAAAGGTCAGGTATTCACATTCCATTTTGTTCTGGAGCTGAGTGCTCTTTCGTTAAAGATGACACCCTCTGTCATATAAATTTAGGGGTAGACGTAATACAAAGGATGGCAATATTGACAGGTTTAGATATCGTATGACAGTCTAGTGTAGGTACTTGGTACAGTTAATTAATTTTGTAGTTAAAATTGATAATAGCTTAATCGAGATTTTATTGCGTTTTGCCCAACATTCATTTGCGAGATGATATTATCTTAGGCCGTGAAAAATTGTCGCAAGGGTTTAGTTCCAGTAGTGTGACCGCGATACATTTTAAAATTGCTTAGTTTACGACGTTAACAATTATAATCAAAACAACCCTCAGATGCTCGTAGAAGAAAAAAAATAATGAGTGAGCGGGTAGGCCAATTATTTGTGTGTAATTATTATTTGACCAAGTAATGTGGTGTTTGCTAGTCCAGCTCTTTCCGTTAAAAACAAACGTGATAGTCCGTGACTTTATTGACTTCTACGTGTCGTAGGACATAAATCTGCTGTTGTTTCGATGTTGAATCGTCGGTTCTTTGGATTGTTTTATAACCGGTAGGCGTTAAACGCGTGTAACAAAAAGTGAACTTATTCGTTTAATTGACTCGTCTTTGACTGTATAAAGACAATAGTGGTTTAGCGCAAAATAATTAAAAGTAATGCGTGAGGGGGTAGACAAATTAAAAATAATGCGTAAATGGTTAATGAATTATTGTGTGCAAATTATTCGATCAAGTAATTCGGTGTTTGTTAGTAAGATTGCTGTAAACTAAATAAAATCGTGCATAACCGGTATTCGTTACCAATGATCTGAGACAAAGTAACTCGTTTACATAGTGCGCCTTATTTTACAAAATTAGTTTATGTATCAGGCTTTCAGTATTGCATAAGACGGCGGACGGCCAGTACAAACAATGAAGTTTAGAAAGGCGATCTGAGTTTTCTAACGGACAATTGTTATTGTCCTAAGCTGATCGGTAAATACCTACTTCATAGTTTGAGTTGTCGATATTTTGATTATTTTGGAAACTGTTGAGTTCGCGATCGCGTCGGGAGACTTGAAGTAGTTTTGAGAACGTCGACTAAAGCCGGATTAACGTTACATTTAAAAAAGTGGAACTTTGTTATTGATAATGAAATTTAAGTTGCGAGGCTTGATCCGTGGTGGATGATGCCATTCGGTATGGTTGGATCCTAAGCGGGTGATGTCAGGTTACGAGGCTAGATCCAAGGTGAGGTGATGCCACTGGGTGCGGCTAGATCCTAGCAGGTGATGCCACTGGATGTGGCTAGATCCTATACGTGTGATTTCACTGTGTGTGACTAGATTTTTGACTGGTGATGCCAAGTAAGGAGACTAGATCCAAGGCGGGTGAGATC
The DNA here is from genome assembly GCA_958295575.1 of Leucania comma. NCBI lineage: Eukaryota > Metazoa > Arthropoda > Insecta > Lepidoptera > Noctuidae > Leucania > Leucania comma. The sequence goes on along the minus strand of OY282462.1, from coordinate 2,626,140 downwards.
ATGGGATATGGCTGAATCCAAAGCGGATGATGCCCTGTAATAGTGCCACATGCGACTTCTTGTCACGAAATCATTTCTTATCGATTTTAGTCGCGCGTTCTCTACCGTTGATGACGAAACATGATGTAGACCCCTAGGTGTATTCAAATATCGTGAGAGATTTTGCGTTACGCAATTTAAAAAGTGTAGTATTTGAATAAAAGGGTAGTTTTGATTTGATGAAGGTAGAAGTGGATACATTTTCGGTAAGGGCCTTTGTTTAGATTATATACGAAGAGAGCAATTAAACTAAGTTAGATCCATTTAAAGATTCGTTTGAAATAATAAAAGCAGGAGGATAATCAGCGCATAACTGATAAAATTAGGGTAAAGTAAAGTAGTCGACATAATGAGATAATTAAGTTCACACGATGATTAGACTTTAGGAGATTTGATTTATAGCCGTAGCTTAATAGAAATCAATATCCAGTGGTCACATTAGTCTGTGAGTACGCAGTATTGCGATTAAATCAGTGACTTGGCGGTTCTGGAGGGATGCGCAGGTATGGTTGAGTAACTAGAGGTTACTGGGCTATGAGTAGCCAGAAATCACACGGAAAGTTAAATGATTAATGTTTTGGATTAGTTTGATTGGTTGTGTGTATTGTAAAGGTACCTACCACGATAGGTTAAGAAAGATGCCAGAAAGTCATGTACCAGTCGAAGTAGATAGTGATCACAGTGGTGATGAGCGAGCCTAAGTTGTATGGAGCACGCGAGTAAGTTTCTCTGTCGAGCGTAGTAAAGTTGATGGTTCCAGTAGCTATACTTAGCTCTGATGAAAGTCATGGTCTGTAGTGACCGTTGTGAGTAGTTGACGTGGTCAACAAGATGGTTCTAGCAGCTAGTACGTGCGCGTTTAGCTCTGACGGAATTCATAGTGAGTTATACACAATGTGATCCACGGCGTTGGCCGGTGGTGGATGCACATGTGACAGAGCAATTGTGATTGGTGTTCGGCAATGAGTGCCGTGGCGTTAGAGTGGTTTACTTGTGGGGGCTTCTAAGGCTTTATGATGAGAACAATGAACGTTGGTACATGACTGGATGACAATTTCTACTACCCGATTTCTTTTTATTTTGGTTTATTGAGTAAAGTGTGAATTGTTCTAACATTGAACGATTGACTGCGTGTTACGGGTTCGATTCCCGCACGGAGTAGACGTTTGTGTGACCTCTAGATGGTCACTCATGGTCATGATGTGAATTGATGGTTTTGTGTGTGTGAGTTTGCGTGCTTGGGAGCGCACTCACGATGCGAGAGTGGTTCCTAGTTTTTGTCAGGAGTGACCGAGCTATATGATACTGCGAGATGTATTTTGTTTCAGAGTAATACACGGAGACGGGACGTCTTATTGGAACTTCTCGTCAGTGGACACCTTCCAGCTGAGGTGGTGATGATGACTAACACACGGGGACGTGTGTCTCGCAGGATGGCCGTGCCGGATCCGGCGTTGATTTGTTGACAACAAAACAAGGCACGCCATCTAGTGGCGACTAGAAGAAATAGAGATGGCGCGCCTAGACAGAGTCAGTCGTTTCCGCTTTGGCTACGAGCTTGGAGAGGGAGAATCCGCCGAGTACAGCGGACACTCTCAGCCAGGCCGTCGCAGAGTCAAGACGTTCTGAAACTGTCCGTTTTGTTGTTTGTACCTACCTAATAACAGTGCACTGTACCGAAATGTATTGAGAAGTAAACGTATTCAGTTCCTAACCGTTTTTATTCATTGCACGATACCCACGTAGGCCCACCTGGTAGATGACCAGAGCTCGAACCATCCTGAACGAGCCGTCATATATATAATTATTTATTTATGTCTTTCGATAACAGCAGCGATATTAATAGTTTTTTATCTCTGACAAGTAGCGATGACAGTTTTGTAAGTATTCCGTCTCTTGCAGACAGTCTTACAGCGCAGTTTTCTGATGTTCCTAATAATTTCAACGTTATTCATATTAACGCCCAGAGTATTCCGGCTCATTTCCACGATATGCTGGCAAGTTTTGACTGTTAAAATATTCATGCTATTCTTATTTCCGAGTCGTGGCTTAAACCATGTTTGCCTTCTACTAGCTAATCTCTTCCTGGTTTTGTGCTGATAAGAAACGATCGTGCCGTTGGTGGTGGTGGCGGTATATAAATATATTTTTATTATACTATTACACAATTAGAAACAAATAAAACAGGCTATAGAAAACATTTACGTGAACAATTTACAAATATATACCCAGAATTAACACATTTAACGGAACAAAGATTATCTGATCAGATGAGAGCGATTATAAATAATGGATACATAGACGTCAAGAGGTTAGAAGAAATTAGAAATCAGGTAGCTATAGAATTAGAGAATTCCAACATCAACGCCGAAAATACTGAACTAACAAGCGGTCATAATTTGAATATACAATTGCAGACCGAATTAGATATACCTGGTACAAATTTTAACTTTTCTGACACACCTACAAACACCCTCACAGCAAACGTAGTTACACTTCACACTTGTTTACATTTGGTTTTATTCCGAGGTTTCTTTTTAGAACTTTACACCCACATGTGTCCTTGCTATTTATACTTATAACAGAATATTGAATAATATATAGTCACTTGAATCGTCCATAAACTATTTTTATTTCTTAAAATACGCAGAGCACTTGTTTGCGTGGCTAACAGCGCCATCTGACATTCTAGCAGAACAGCAAAAGGGATGTCGTAAGCATAGCCAAGGATGTAAAGAGCAACTAACCATTGACGCGATAGCTATGAACAACGCCGTTAAAAGTAGGAAGGATATCCATACTATGTTTATTGACTATCAAAAGGCTTTCGATTCAGTTCCACACAGTTGGTTATTACGTCTTAGATTTATACAAAATTCACCCAACACTCAAGCAATTCCTGAAAAGTTCTATGCAAAACTGGCAAACTGTTCTTAAAATTAATTCATCCTCGGCGACATTAGCTACTGAACCGATTTGTATTAAACGTGGAATTTTTCAAGGAGATGCTCTGAGTCCTTTATGGTTTTGCATGGCACTCAACCCACTGTCTCACTTGCTAGATAAAACAGGCGTGGGTTTCACAATAGGATACAGCAATACACACTACAAACTAACACACCTAATGTACATGGATGACATAAAGTTATATGCAGCTGACAAGGAGGCACTTTTCCGTCTAGCTGATACAACACAGACATTTTCAGATGATATCTGTATGTCATTTGGAGTGGATAAGTGCAAAATCTTGTCAGTTGTAAAAGGTAGAAATCAAAATAATAGCTACTCACTTGGATCTGGTGAATCGATTGAACCAATGGATGAACACAGTACTTACAAGTATTTAGGGTTTAAACAGTCCAGACAGATACAGCAAAAGCTGTCAAAACAAGAACTGCAAAAAAAGTTCTCGTATCGTCTCAACCTTATTTTAAAAATTAACCTAAACTCTCGAAACACTATTAAAGCTATCAACACATTTGCAATACCTATTCTCACATACTCTTTCGGAATTTTACACTGGTCAAAGACTGATATAAAAAAAATACAGCGCACTGTCCATACACTCCTTACCAAGCATAGGAAACATCACCTGAAATCATGCATACAACGACTTACATTGCCACGCCAGGAAGGAGGAAGAGGCCTGATAGATATACACAATTTACATAATAAACAGATACATTCACTCAGAGTCTACTTCCATTGCAAATCAGAAAACTCATTACTACACAAACGAGTAACGGAAACAGATAAAAAACTAACACCACTAAATCTCCAAAATAGAAACGCGCAAATAAATGAACACATTGTAAGCACACAACAAAAAATTGCAGCATGTTCTGACAAAGCCCTTCATGGAAGAAATAGAGCTTCCCTGAGCCAGCCACACGTCGATAAAATAATGTCGAACGAATGGCTCAAACGAGGCGAATTGTTTCCCGAGACTGAGGGTTTCATGTTAGCCATACAAGATCAAGTATTAGCTACCCGTAATTACAGAAAATACATTATGAAAGACCAGAATCAGCCGACTGATTTCTGCAGGCATTGCAACAGCGCCTCTGAAACCATCCAACATATAATAGGAGCAAGTAAATCAATAGCCCAAACTGATTATAAACACCGTCATGACCAAGTTGCTGCAATTATACATCAAAATTTAGCACATAAATATAAACTAGTAACTGATATGATTCCGTACTATAAATACACCCCGGAAACAATTTTAGAAAGTCAAGATACTATAATTTACTGGGACCGGACAATCATAACAGACAAAACGATTCATTACAATAGACCCGATATTACCGTTCATGACAAAACCAATAAAATAGTATATTTGTTAGACATAGCAATCCCTAACTCACACAATATTCAAACCACAATATCCGAAAAGCTAAGTAAGTACCAAGATCTCGCTATAGAAATTAAAACTCAATGGAAAGCTCGAACTGTCCATATTGTACCGATTGTTCTTTCGTCTACTGGTATAATACCAAAATCATTAACACAGAGCCTCAACACTCTACAGATACCAGCTCAAATACTCTACATGCTTCAAAAAGCCACAATCCTCAACACCTGTCGCATCGCTAGAAAGTTCCTGACTTCTTCAACACTTACATCTACCTTAGCAATTTAAAGTCCACCTTATATACTTGGCCCCGGCCCGTGTGTAAGGTATATCTCTCTTAAATGGGAAGAAAAATATGAAAAATAACAAATAATAATTATTAATAATAATAATAATATCTAGACCTCAAGCATCAAGCCTCTATGGCACTTTATAATGAAAAAAAAAATGGTAATTTAAAAAACTAAAAAAACCCGACTGCTTTTCTGAGTATTCATGAAAAAGCCCTAAAACAAGAAAGTCGTTGTAGCAGTCGGGACCCATTCTAGAAAGTCAGCCGTCTAGTCAGTAGATCTGACGGTAAGCTGATGATGTAATGGGTCCCGACTGCTACAACGACTTTCTTGTTTTAGGGCTTTTTCATGAATACTCAGAAAAGCAGTCGGGTTTTTTTAGTTTTTTAAATTGCCATTTTTTTATTTTTATTTTTTTAGTTTTATTTTATTACGATATCACTTTCACAGTAATTACGAATCTAACGACACCTCGCAAACTAAAATCCATCGAGCCGTTCAGGCTGCAGAGCGTGCCAAACATTTGAATTTGGCGCCAAATACCCGCCATTTTGTTTTTTTTTTATTTTGATATACCCAGTGTCACTCTCACAGTAAATACGAATCTAACGACACCTCTCAAGCTAAAATCCATCGAGCCGTTCAGGCTGCAGAGCGTGCCAAACAATTATACATACATACATACATACAAACATACATACATACTCTCGAAAAACATAACCCTCCTTCTGGCGCAGTCGGGTAAAAAAGGCATACTTTGCCAAGGGTATAAATGAGGAAATAAAAAAACCCAAAAAAACTATGGCGTAATTTAAAGTCATCAAGAGTTTGGAGTCTAATGCGCAGGGTGTGGATGGGACATGTTAACGCTCACTTTGCCTACTACATTGCAAACAATAACAGACATTATCAATCGCTCTATCCTCACAAGTACATTTCCGAAACTCTGGCGTTGTGCAGTTGTTCGCCCAATCCCTAAGAACAGTAACCCAGTATGAAGGACCATAGACCAATAAGCATACTGCCCTGCTTGTCAAAGATCCTGGAACATGTAGTTTACACGCAGGTTGTTGAATTTTTAGAGTCAAATTCCATTCTCCCCGACCTTCAGTCTGGTTTCAGAAAGGGAAGAAGTACTGCAACGGCCCTGGCTGACGTTGTGGGAAATATCCTTGAGGCACGTGACCAGTGAAGGTACTATTCTTACCCTGCTGGACTTTTCCAGGGCTTTTGACGCTATAAATACAAATCTACTGCTGTCAAAATTATCATTTTATGGTTTTGATAGTGACTCAGTGGAATGGTTTCAAATTCAAATTCAAAATATTTTATTTCATACACCGTGTAATTGACAGGTTGGCAAAAACTGAAACAGTAGCTTCATGACCATGATTATGACTGAAAAACGTTGGAATTTTCATCAGGAAAATTGTCGAATTTTCCGACCGTTTTTCAACTAGATTTGTGTTCTATTCATTTGTTACAACAAAATCCAGCCCTAAAAACACAATTTTAGTGAAAAAAAGCAAAAAACTTAAATTCGGCAATGTAATCGTAAAAGAAAATTCATACAACCCGCGCGGAATCAGCTGGTAGCTGTAAAAGTTTACTGGCCTCGTAGTGCCTACGACAGACAGAGACAGCATACCGCTCGCTCGCTCGCTCCTTTTGTGTGGTGCGCCTTTGCTCGCGCCGACACTACTAGGGTTGTACCGCGTACGGAGTTTAATACTTGTAATTTTATTTTCTTTATGTAAAATGCTTTAATAATAATTAGATACTCAGGAGTATGATTACTTTATTATTTATTAATTCCAAAAACCTTATTTTAAATCGTTAATGATCTACAGTATCAATTACGAAGCTGCCCGAACTGTACACACGCGTTGCCTAACAGTAATGTAAATTGTTTGCTTTAGACAATTTAGTGGGACATAAAACATAAAAACATCGTGTCAATATTGCCAGATTCACATTCTTTAAACTTGGAAGCAGAACCATGAGTAAAAGTTACAAAAGATAGCGGTTAATAACAATGTTTATCATACGATTACGATACGATTATTTTTCAATACCTAGTTCTTCATCTTTATCTCAATCGCAGGCCGACCACTGTAACTACTGCGCCATGGGCACCTCGACTAACGTACTTACTATTACCGAAATAAAAATGTTTAATTTCATACCATGTGGGCAGCCCTAATTGCTACACGTGTCACACTCTCAAAGGCGTGCCGACAAACGAAGCCGCTGAGGCGCTGAGCCGCCATTTGAGTTTGCCGCGATTGCTGGTACGATCTGGACGTCTATTTCGTTTTCTTTCAACTGTCGAGAGTTCGGGACTGTGTATTGCGTTCAGTTGAGTTGTGTGTTTTTGTGTTGTGTGGTATCGTCATGAATCGGCGTAATGAAACGTTTAGTGCTCGCGAATATGGCCAGATGTTAATTTGCTTGGGTGAAGCTAGAGGAAACGCGTCGTTGGCATTAAGGCTCTATGTTCAAAGACACCCAAATGAACGACATCCAGCTAATAGTCGTACTATCACACGGGCATATCAGCGTGTTTTAGAAAATTTACCTATTGTGCCGCATCAATAAGGTGCTGGAAGGACAATCCGTGCTCGTTCTGAGCAGGCGATTTTAGATGTTGTCCGTCGAAATCCGCGTTTGGGAACCCGTACTGCTGCAAAACTTGTAAGGCGTAGGTAATAACGGACCCCGTGTTTCACATTGGGCTGTGCACAAAGGCCTTCGAAAGGACAAGCAACGTCCATATCGGATCCATAAAGTGCAGGCTCTGGTACCTGGTGACTCAACGCGTAGACTGGCGTACTGCAGATGGCTGATACATCGGCAGCAGCTAAATCGCCAATTCGTTTCACGGGTGAACGACCCGAGAGACTTTAGGTAAGTGACTATTTTAATTTTTGATAGGTGTTGAATTTGTATTTAAATTTTTTGATAGGTGTGTTTGTGTGTGTAGTGTACTATGTATTTATTCCAAACAAGGTCCACGTCCCGAAGTACCTACCTATTAGTATGAATGGACAACGCGCGGGGTACAGGGTCGCGCGCGTATCGCAATGTTCGTTATACATTGCGTAGCCGAAATAAAATTGAAAATTGAAAAACGTTCACCTATCATTTCCGGGAAAATATTTCACTATCAAAATATTAACAATACCAGTCTGAATTCATACTTTTCGTTTTTGCCAACCTGTCAATTACACCCAGTATAGGCCTACATGGGCACTTATAAAACGTCAGAAGCTAGTGCACGGTTCGAAATTGGTCGTTTCCTATGGAGAAGAACCGGCAAGAAACTCCATAGTTACTCTTTTAAAAAAATGGTTTATCTTACAATATTTCCATATTACAGTATTCATAATTATGTAAGGACAGTGTAGACTGGTCAATATTGTACGCAAAATCACAATAAAAATAAACATAATAAAAAAAGTGGGTCGTAAAAGAAAGTACTCTAAGAATTCGCGAAGTCTACAGTGTTCCACATTCATATTATAAAAAAGAGGCTATATAAAAAGCAACAAAAAATATATAATTACAACTATCACTCAAACAATTTTACCTATAAGATGTTTTTTTTTTTTTTTTTATGGTAGGTAAAATCATCCAATGACAAATCCCGCCCTTGGGCGGAGCGGGAAGTAGTGTCAGACTCTTACTGACTAAAAACCTACCCCGTTCCTTCGTAGCCTATCGTGCCGGGGTCGAGCATTCCTTTCGGAACTAACCCATGACCCCAGTAGGCTTCGACCCTGCCTGCCTGCAGTTAGCAGGCTGGGCCTCTTCGGTGTGCTGACAGCTCCTTGAGGCGCGCGGGAACAGAACGCGCCGTCGACGACTTGGGCTCGGTCCGGTCGGTTACCGGACGATCGGACAGCGTGCTACCCATTGCACGCCGTCCGCAAGCCCGCGCCTACGGTGGCCGGAAATCGGGATCGGAATCCCGGCGGCGGCTGGGGCGAGCGCCCCGTTGCCTCTGCCTGATGCGGTCGGCCTCCTCCTTCGCTAGCATTACTGCTTCGCAGAAGGAGGCGACCGCCTGCCATCCCTCCTCACTACGGACCATGGCCTGAACCAAGGCCCGGCGAGAGAGATCGCTGCCGCCGATCGCCCCCACGAGGACACGGCGATGCTCCGCCCAGGCGGGGCACACCTCTACAGTGTGCTCCACCGTGTCCTCCGGATGTTCCGCACAGTGGCGACACCCGGGCGAATCCTCCGCACGAATCCGGAACAGGTACTTAGCGAACTTTCCGTGTTCGGTAAGCACCTGCGTCGTGCGGAAGTTGAGAACGCCGTGAGGTCTTTCCAGCCACGCCCCAAGGATGGGCCTTATCGCCCCAATTGTGGCGCGCCCCGAACGAGGTTGCGATAGTCGTTGACGCCATTTCGCCATGAGATCCCGCCGGAGCTCTGTCCGCCATGCCTCGACTTGTCGTGGCAGCGGAATTTCGCCCCGGCGTTGCATCTCCATGCGCTTGTCGTGCATGTGTGCAAGGACTGTTGCCTCCAGATCCCACGGCGGTTGGCCAGCAAGGAGGGTCGCCGCCTCGCGGGAGATCGTTCGGTACCCTCGCACCATGCGTATTGCCATGACCCTCTGGCACGCATTCAGCTGGGTCCTCGGTTGCTGTTGCAACGTCGGTGCCCACACCGGAGCCCCGTAGAGAGCCATGGACCGAACGATTCCCGCGTAGAGCTTCCGGCAGGAGGCGTCTGGTCCCCTGAGGTTGGGCAGGAGCCGCCCGAGAGCAGCCCCAGTCCGATTCAGTTTGGGAGCCAGACGTCGGAAGTGCTCCCTGAAGTTCCACCAGCTGTCGAGGACGAGTCCCAGGTACTTCATCGTCGACCCGACGCTGATGTGAACCCCTCCCACCGTTAGCTGGGAACGAGGTGGTGGCGCACCCCGAGGGCCGTGGAAGCACATGGCCTCGGACTTGTGCAGTGCCACCTCGAGTCCCAACTGCTGGATCCTGTCAACGACCATCGCAACCCCGCGTGTCGCTAATTCGACCGCCGTCCGGTACGACTCTCCCCGCGCTAGGACCAACGTGTCGTCCGCGTAGCAGACCACGCTGACCCCGTCGGGGAAGTCGCCGCGCAGCACGTAGTCGTACCCGATGTTCCACAAGGGTGGTCCTAGTACCGATCCCTGCGGAACACCGCACGACATCTCTCGACGTTTCCACTCTCCCTGGTGACCGGGGTAGATGATATACCTCTCCGATAGGTAGGCCTCGATCACACGACAGAGGTAGTCGGGCACCCGGTGGTACCGGAGTGCCGTTCCAATGCAACTCCAGGGCAGGGAGTTGAAGGCGTTGGCAATGTCCAAGGACACTGCCACGACACACCTGCCCTGGGACACCGCATCCCCCGTCGTGAGGGCTCGCACGCGCATGATGGCGTCCACCGTGGAGCGCATCCTGCGAAAACCGAACTGTCCGTCCGACAGGTCCGGCCCCACCCTTGCAAGGCGCGCGACGAGGCGGTTTGCAATGACTCTTTCAAAGAGCTTGCCCACCTCGTCGAGCAGCACAATGGGCCGGTACGCGGACGGAGAGTCCGCAGGGCGCCCAGGCTTCGCTATGAGGACCAGTTTCCCCGTCTTCCAGCGAAGTGGGAACTGGCCCCTCTCCAGACATGCGCTAAAGAGCCCCCTCAATCGAGGCCCGAGAGCCTCCATAGCCAGGACCCAGGCCCTCCCAGGCAGGCCGTCAGGTCCTGGGGCGGTATTCTTGGCACTCAGCCTTCGTACCGCCACCTATAAGATGTTGATAAAATAAATTATTAACGAATGTAAAGTGGTTGAGGTCAAAATAATATAAAAAATATTGCAAAAGCAATGTGTCAGATAAATCAGTTACCAGGGGGCCACATGTACAAAAGCAGTCATTGCCAAACGAGCGTGTCCTCGACATAGTCTTTAACCTTATAATATGCTTTTTTGGTTAGGACACGCTTAATATGAGTTTTGAAATATATGAGGTTTAAAAGTTATCTTTCAGACAGGTCACAATATGTTGAAATTCGCAGGGAGGATGGATCCACCCTGTCATCTTCCACACTCGGCGTGCCTCGGGGGGTCCCTCAGGGATCAATTTTGGGACCGTTGCTGTACATTCTATATAGTGCTGATATCGTGCAGATAAGTGTTGTCTCGCTCACGCTTGCGGTAACACTCGGTATACTTAGCTCCGTGTAATAATTTTAATTTTGAATATAATAATGTCAATTAAGACGCTACAGCATGTGATACGTAAACTTAGCGATACAGTGAACAGCTTAGTGACTAAAGTTAGTGATTTGGAGGCTCAAGTGATCAAACAAAACGATATCATTTCAAAGTTAAAATCAAAAAATGAATCGTCAATTGTACCTCAATACGATTCTGGGCTTCCAACTACCCCACAAACGTTTGAGAACGAAAGTATAGTGCGCGAGCCCATACAGCGCCCAAAGCGCTTAGCACAAATAAATGCCGCAGTATCCATCGGTTTGGCAGCGAAAAAACGCAGCGCTGTACGTGCAAACAATAGTGCCGCAAGGACGCCCGAAGTTTCCCGAACACACACGAATCCGACCATCTCTGCCATAGATGACTGTATGGCCACAAAACCTGCGAGCTTACAAAAAAGTTTTATGGAGATGACCGAGGTTGTTGACCGAACTCATGACGACGTCGCTGACGTAAATTTGATTATGACTCCGCATGACGAAAATACAAGTCAGAGCAATAATGACACCATTAGCAATCGCTGGAACACAGTACGTTATAATAAGAATAAAAAACGCCGCCAAGTCATAATTGGCACAGGAAAAGTTGACAACGAAGTCCAAACGATTGAGCCAATTAAATATATTCAAGCGTGGTCTTTTAAACCTGAAACCACTGAAGATAACATTCGCAATTATTTGAATAGGATTCATAAGTCTGAGAATTATTTCGTTCAAAAGCGTGATATTAAGACTGATAAACACGCGTCATTTGTAATTGGCATCCCAGAAACTTTGTACGAGAATATCTGCACGCCATCGGTGTGGCCACCGCGTGTCAAGTTCGCGGAGTGGTTTCTCGCACGACCCCGCGTGTAGCGGGGATAACACTCCGTTTGACGATGTACCTCCGAATATGCGAACGCCGACAACAGCAGCAGCACTCCACTCAAAACAATGCAAAACTCTAATTGTATGCCAACAGAACATTGCATCGTTAGATAAAAAAACGCTTCGTTTAGAGGTACTTTTGCAAAATGAACTAAAGTGTGATGTACTTGCGATAACTGAACATTGGTTAACAGATTCTAATTTAAAGTGCGTTAATATTGATGGCTATTCATTGGTATCTAGTTATTGTAGGCGGTCCCTGGCTCATGGGGGCTCGTGTTTGTATGTTCAAAATGGAATTAAATCAGTGGAAAATGTTGACTTCACCGAAATGGCAGCCGAGCAATATTGTGAACTATCTGCGATTGAGTTAATACATTATAATGTGGTAATTCTGTGCATATATCGGACTAATTTGGTGAGTTCAGCAAGTTTCTTACATTATTTCCAACGCATTCTTGAGCGTGCCAGCATGAGTGATAAGACGTTCATTATTGTTGGTGATTTTAATATTAACTGTTACTGTGTCAATAATTCCGAATGTAAGCAATTAAATGACTTATTATCGGCTTATAATTTTGTAAACGAAGTCAATTTTCCAACCCGTGTAACATCTGTCTCTTCTACATGTCTCGATCATGTGTACCATAACGGTGCCCCCGAATGTGTAAACACCTCGCCAATTGATACGCATCTGAGTGACCACCGCGCGGTGCGCGCTGAAGTGGGTTGTCAACCGCCCAGCATCCAGCCGCGCACTCGTCTAGTTAGGGATTACTCTCAGGTTAGCTATATGAACTTTCGTTCTGCCATTATGAGCGTAGACTGGCACGAAGTTATATCAACACACTTACTGTCCATTGAAGACTTGGCCTTATCAATTATAAACATTATTTCTAATAAATCTGCGATATGTTTTCCATTTAAACGTAAAAACACGAAAAACAGAACATGGGTAACAGATAAATTAATTGTTACAAAAATATTATTTTATGAGGCACTAAAATTGCAACAAAAATATCCTAGAAATGAAGAACTTAATAACTTGATTTGTAAGTTACGTCTAAATTATGATAAGTGTGTCACTTCGCAGAAATCTAAGCATTACGCAAATATGATAACAAATAGTTGTAACAAATATAAGTCTGTATGGCAAATAGTTAACGCTGAGAGGGGTGTTAGGCAGACACAAAATGTGAGTTGATTGTGGACTCCTCAGGTAAAAAATTCCATACAAAAAAGAGTCCTTTATTCTTTATTGTACATACATACAGTTTCAACAAACAATAAAAGGTCAGTGGATGTACATAGGCGAGCTTAACCTGTCAATCACCTGTTATGAAATGTCAAAAAGTCGTGTTGGCACTACGCGCCATAAACAAAATGGCGGCGTAAATAATACTTTTAGAAAAAAATTAAAAACTGTTTTATAAAACTATCTTTCATTATTCTGTAAACGAGATTGTACTAATTGATATATTTTTTATCTACCAGGTATCAAAATCAAGTGATCATCGATACAGAATACTTGCTGTACAAGTTCAAAATTTAGAAACCAGGCTGTTGAGCAAATTCGATGAAATATAAGAATTGATAAACAAAAACCGAGAAACAAGGGCCTGTGTTATCTAATTATGAAAACAATTTGACGAAAGGGCTTGAGATGTTTACAATAACACCACTTGAAATTCGACCCGACTCACCATAAAAACAACTAGGGACGGTGCTCCTTCACTTTTTTGTAACTATCGATAGTTGATTTTTTTTGCAGGGGATGTTGGTATAAGTGAATAAAAATACAAACTCATGAAACATTTTCTTTTATTTTCAACTAGCGGCTTCCAGTAGCTTCGCCCGCGTCAAAATTATGAAAAATAGAAAATTAACCTAAGTGAATACAGACCTGGGATAAAAAAGTATCCTATGTGCTATTCCTAAATTTGCGTGAAAGAGTAACAAATATCCACACACTACTTTCGCTTTTATAATATTAAAAGGATTAAAAACAATCAAAATTTTAACTTTAGATTTTTTTAGACCAATAACAATAAGAGAAGTTGAACCAATCATTACGATACATACAAACAGTTTCAAAAGTTTTTTTCATATGTACACAAAATAATACAGCAAACACTATGAATCCACACAAATATATAGAGTTTTTAAGCTGAGACAGTTTAATATTTAAAACAATGTAAAATAAGTTTTTCATACACAAAACACGAAAAATAATACAACAAACATCATGCTACCACTCATAAAACCAATTTTAAATATATTCCAGTCTAATATTTAAAATCACATTTATAAATTTAGATAAATAGAATACTTCTTATAAAATCGAAATAGTTCCACAACTCGATTTTCATATGTACACAAAACACGCAAATTATATAGTCAGAAGGCTGATCATGTAACTGTGAATAAAATCATGTAGATGAACTGAAGAAGATTACTCTCAGTTGGATTTTACTTTTATAGTACTCTGTTAGTAACTGAAGCTATGAAATCCTTCATGCGTAATCGCAAAACTATCTTGAAAGTAAGAATTTTAATATTTTCAATCGAGTATTGTTAGCAACCGAGATACGTAATCAGCCAGCAATTTTAAAGTGAAACTATCTATATTTTGTTAAATAAATCTATAAAATCCACAAATATTCTCCACATACAAAACCTTGCATTCCGTTTTCATAAAATACCTATCATAACATACAGGCATTCTCTACACACAAACCTTGCACTGTTTTGCATAAAATACCTATCACAATAGCTATTTGTGAATATTTGGGAAGAATTGAAGAAAAAGCAGGAAGCATTACTACTGTGATGTATGATATGATTTAAAACAATCCGTTATACACAGTGGCACTTGGCAGGTTTCACAGCAGTACGGCGTCTTTTGTGTCTTCTTATTTCGAAGACAAACAAAACAACGCTTCCGGAAATTCCGGTTGCGTGCTGCTGTATTGAATCTGACTGTTCCAGCAGAACGGGCCAATGTGTAGAACGAATTATTCTCTGCGGCTGTTGGTGCGTAGATCTACTGCTGGAAACAGTAAACTTACGACTCTGTGGACAATGTGATAGATGATTTGTGAGAATGGAATCTACAAGACGAAGACGAAAAGCTAAATGATCATGACGTTTTTGTGATGATGACTCTATAAGAATGCGAGCGTTAAGGATAGAAACATTTAGCAAGCGTTTAAAAAGCTTCATGTACCATTTGGCACAACGTTTCCGTTCTATTAAATAAGGCTCGAGCATTTGGTCCTTCATATCCACCCCCCCCATGAATTTATTATAATCCAGCACCACCTGCGGTTTAAATGGTGCTGGACGATAAGACGGACGCGACGGGACTGTAGGCAAGGCAGTAGCTGAACCATGACAAGTAGAGATCATGGTTACTCGTTTTTTGTCTTGCCACGATAATATGGAGACATCGCCGGAATGTCTCGCTATGTACTCTCCCCTTTTAAGCGGAGCCTTATTTACTACAACAGGAACGTCTCTACGAGAAGGTCTCAAGGTACCAACGCAGTCGGTACCATTGACCTTCAGAAATCTAGCTAACAGAGGCGAATTGTACCAATTATCCATAAATAGTCTATATCCTTTGTTTAGCAGGGGACTAATGAGCTTCTTCACAACAGCTGTACTTTTAAGTACACCAGGCGACTGGTCCAAGTCTGTTGCACACTGTTTACCGACATAAACAATGAAAGACCACAAATAACCTGTGGTACTTTCGCAAAGTTCAAAAGTCTTAATACCAAACTTAGCAGCTTTGTTCTGAATATACTGTCTAAATTTCAATCTTCCTTTCCATAGGGTTAAACTCTCATCAATACAAATATCTTTATGCAAAATATAATTTGCCTGAAAACTAGAATTTAAATGAGTAATTATTGGCCTCAGACGGTATAGTGGATCAGAGCTGCTAGCGGCGCTAATGTTGGAGGGATTTGGATAATTATTAACTGCGGGGTCGGAATCTACAAAATGTAATGCTCTGGATAACATTTCATACCTTCTCCGTGTGAAGATGCGCCTGAAAACTTCCGTTTTCAGAAGAGGATCAACAGAAAAGCAACTGACAACAGTTGGCATTTTGATGATCCCCAACATCATCCAAAACGAAAAAAGGCATAAAATTTCGTGAATATTAGTCGCGTACCATTCAGACTGGAAAGCAGCAGATATTTTAGTGGCATACAGGTTCGTTTCATCCACAATTCGGCCTAAGATGTCATCGCCCCAATAGGAGCGAAAAGCATCATATGGCGAATTGTAATCATGAACAGAACCCGTACGCTCTGGTCTAAAAATTTCCTCCTGGCCTTGAAAGGACTCCATAGTCGACCATTCAAAGTGGAGGTTCTGGCCTTCCAGTCTTGAGAGATTATCCGCTCCATCATTAGCGTCGAAGAATTCATCACCATTTTCGCTCCCGCTATCAACCTCTCGTTCATAATCTCTCTCGGCTCTGGCAGCAACTTGCATTCCCATCTGTCGTCTTCGTAATACATCCGTCGCCAAACTTACCAATTCAGGGGGAACGTCTTCATCATTCATCCAAATTTCATTCAGTGGGTGTCCCACCTCCCACTGATTGTTCCCCCTGCGGCCCCGGTTCGGATGCCCACGCCCACCCACATTCTGTCCTCGCACACCCCTTCGTCCACCTCTTCGCCTATTAATTCTCCTTTCACTAGCTTCCCTTTCATTTCTTTCACTATCATTCCCTTCACGCTCCTCAGGGGACACATACAAAGCGTGGGCATCCGGGGACAGAAAGACGCCAACGTCCACCTCGACCTCGACTGTATCCTGGATCTCAGCGTCCAGCGGTTGGCCATCCTCCCCGAAAATCCGTATAATCTGCGGCTGTTCACTGTAAAAATAAATACTTTTACTAAATTTACTTCACATACGTCCATATCGGTAAGATACGGGGGATGACTATTCATAAATAATATCAGTACATATAAACTTACGACTGCGACGGCAGATTAAGGAATATCGGGGATCTTGACCTGTCGCGGGACGCTGAGGGACGTGGCGACCAATCACCCTAAAATATTGAAACGTTAAACCACTGAAATCCAACTGTAATAAATACGAAATATAGCAAATCAAACAGAATAAAGAAGTATTACCGCTTGCGGCAGCCTCCTTGTAGGGCGCTCTGGTGACGTGAGAGGAGAGTAGGGTGGAGCCTCCGGTGAGGGTGAACGCTCCCATGCTTCATCCTAAACATAAAAAAAAACATGCAAATACTCCGCCACCCATAGCCAATAAATCAGCGCAAACCACAATAAACGCAATACCACTCGTGGAAGGCTCCCCATGCGTACCGGCGATGAACAGCGAGCATGCACAACTTCATCCTAAAATGTACAAAGAAGATGTCCATGCAAAAAAATCCCATCCAAATGCAATAAAAAACAGTTCACAAATTATTATTATTATAACAAATTATAAGGCAAACATAACAACCTCATCGCTGGAAAACACTTCGTGTTCATCGCCGCTCTCCTCTTCAACGTCTACATCTTCCTCGTCGTAAAGCAGATCCAGGAAGTCCGCAGGAGGCTGCTCATTTACACGCCAATTCGACATGCTTTAAAACAAAAAGAGAAAAAATATCGCCTTAATATATAACCTATGGTCTCTTCAGTTGATTTTCTTTGGTAATAAGAAGAAAAAAAAATTATAAAGTCATGTTAGAGCTTTAGAAATAACCAATTTATCATATAAAAATAAATAAACAATATTTATAAAATACCGCTATCACTATCGATGACTACAAAATTTTATCGACACGTGTATCGACACTGCAGTTTCCCTAGTAAAAACTTGATAAAAACAAACTCCAAATAAACTTTGTCCTTAGCGTGATACAAATAAGGACCAAGATGGCTTGTTGGATTTTGAATCCCAAAATGGCCGTTACGCGTGCTTTCTTATCAAAATTATTTTTTACTACAATTGAATAGAAACGTTATTATATCGTTGGTTAAACGATCCTAATTACTTTTTATAATAGTTTCATTACATTTACTGATAAACATCATCATAATTTACACGGAAATCGGAAAACATAATCACAAACTATAACGGCTTTATTTATAAGTTATAACAATGTATTTCATGCAAATTATACTCTAAATAGAATCAATATAAGCAAAATAATAACTCTATAATAACAAATAATACTTACTTGAGTAAAATCTGGTAAAAACACAAACACAATCACAGCGAAGATGAACGCGCGCAACAAAATTATGCAGTGAATGTCAAACCGAAAAAAAAAAAAACTGAGCATAGATTATGAAATATTATGCGTTCAATTTGTAGGAAATTTATCTAAGACCATAAATAATCAAACTTGTTCATACAAAAGTAGACTCTAAACACGGTAAACGGTATTATGGACTATAGTGGACTGGGTGTGAGAGGACGCCGGCGTCCGCTTAGGTTACAACTGGC
Source organism: Leucania comma (assembly GCA_958295575.1). Taxonomy (NCBI): domain Eukaryota; kingdom Metazoa; phylum Arthropoda; class Insecta; order Lepidoptera; family Noctuidae; genus Leucania; species Leucania comma. The sequence continues at coordinate 2,607,819 of OY282462.1, read as the reverse complement.
TAGCACCTCCTCTCGCTGCTCTGTACAATCAGTGTATCAAAACTGGGATGTACCCGCGCGCAATGAAAATCAGTAAAATTTCCCCACTGTACAAGGGTAAGGGCAAGCGCGAGGAGATCAACAATTATAGACCTGTGTCAGTGATTCCTGCACTCGCAAAAATCTTTGAAAATGGCATGAGCAAACGTCTCACGGATTACCTCTCTGAGACTGATGCACTCTCGGATAGGCAGTATGCGTATCGCGCTGAGCGGTCGACAACGTCACTCGCTCGTAAGGTATTTCGACGCGTGATGGAAGCCTGTGAAAGGCGTCAGAAAGTTGCAGTCTTGTGCTGTGATCTATATAAGGCTTTCGACGTTGCAGATCACGGCGTGCTAGCGGTCAAACTCAGCCATTATGGAATAACTGGTGCTGCGCATGCCATTCTGACAAATCTGTTAAGCCAAAGATGCCAAATTGTGGCCGCAGACGGTGGTAAGAAAAAATCAGATCCACTCACGGCCAACGTCGGTGTGGCGCAGGGATCATCGGTATCAAATATACTATTTACACTCTTGCTAAATGATCTTCCTAATTATGTAAGCTTAGGCGAGGTGTTTATGTACGCCGATGACGTGGCGGTGGTGGTCAGTGCACCAGATCTTGATGTTTTGGAGCTGCGATTGAACGCGGTAGCGGCGGAGGTTGACACATGGTTTAAGTTGAATGGTCTAGTTTAAAATCTTAAAAAAACCCACTTTATAAACTTTTCCATAACAGGACGACAAACAAGGTGTTTGAACGTATTCATAGATCAAGTGAAAATAGATCAGGTGGAGTCTATTAGATTTCTCGGTTTCAAGGTTGACAGAGGCTTGAAATGGAATTTCCACATTGATAGTATGTGTTCAAGGCTTGGAAGTGCATGTTACGCTCTCAGCAGGTTGTCACGGGTTGTCACACCAGAAATAGTGCGGTCATGCTACTTTGCTACTGTCCACTCAATTCTGCAGTATGGGGCAGAGTTATGGGGTCATGCTGCTGATAGGTTACGTGTCTTTAGGATGCAAAAAAGAGCAGTCCGGGCAATTGCCCAAATATCGCAAGAAACATCTGCTCGACCTTTCTTTGCGTCGCTCGGAATACTAACCTTGCCAGGCATTGTCATATTTCAGGCTGCTATGTTCACCTGGGATAATATGCAAGAATACAGCAAGTTAGGAGACATGCATAATTACCACACTCGACAAGCCAATAAGCTAGCGGGAGTACCACATCGACTCTCAAAGTCTAGTAAGCTTACACACATTGTAGGCCCTAAAATTTATAATAAACTACCGTCGTCAGTAGCCTCGGCCACGACGAGATCTAGCTTTATCTATCTATCTATCTTAAATGCTGGCTTACTCAGAAAGCGTTTTATTCTATTGAGGAGATGTTAGATAATTAATTGTTAACTAATAATAATGAATGATCAATTTTAACGAATTAATTTCAATTTTTAATTTAATTTTTTATCAAATACTTATAATCCAATGACAATCAATTTATTTATTTTTTATGATGAATTTATTATTATTTATATTTTTACTATTATTTAATGAATGTTAATGAAATAATTAATTCCGAAAACTCAATTCTTGTAATTTTATATTATTGATAAAGTATTTTATTTATTTAATGAATTAATTTTAATTGTAGAAATTGTATACGCAACTCAGATTTCATTTCATTTAATTATAAAACAATTGTGACTTGTAAATGTAAATTTTACCAATAAATACGTTTATCTGTTTATCATCAAATCCATAACTAATTGCAAATATCACATGTATGCTGATGATATACAGTTATACATATCTTTTAAGCCTAATGACACTTCACTAGCAGTACAGAAGATGAACCAAGACTTGGATAGAGTGGTTTTGTGGTCGGAGAGGAACTGTCTGGTTTTGAACCCTCAGAAATCAAAATTCATAGTGCTAGGCACTAAAAAACAAGTTTGCGCTATTGAATCTTTCATTCCTGAGATAAAGGGAGAAAAGATTGTTCAGGTTGAGCAGGCATGTAACTTAGGGTTGCATATAGATCAAGGGCTGCACTTTGAAGCTCATATAACCAAAGTTCTCCAAAATTGCTTTTATAGATTGAAAGTCTTATATGGGATTCGCAAATACTTGAGCTTACCAGTGCGGAAACAACTTGTTGACAGCCTTATACTGTCTAAATTGAATTACTGTGACTTTGTGTATGGACCATGTCTACTAAACAGAACGGAAAGAGTGATTCAACGTATACAGAATGCCTGTGTTCGGTTTTGTGTTGCAGTACCTCGTAAAAGTCATGTTACCCCGTTCATGAATCAGATAGGGTTGCTTAGGATGGCTGCCAGGAGGAAGGTTCACTTAGCTTGTCTACTGTTTGGCATTATCAAAACCAATAAACCTCACTATTTATAAGTTAGTTATTGTGAGGATATAATGTTTTGTAAGGGTTGTTTGTAGCTACTCCGTAGAACTTAAAAGACTCTCTGTTTCCCGATAGGTCAAGGAAAGGAGCCACTCAGTGAGTTTTTTTTTACAGGCTAGGCTAGGGAGATGGTAAACAGATAGCAGTTTGTTCACTCTGTTATACAATGTCGGTGCAAGGAAGTAATTAAACCTTTTCGAATGGATAAAATAGGATTTTCTGGTATCACAAATTAAGTCCTTACGCCTTTTACTGATAGTCTTAAACGGAGTTGCAGCATGCTGAATAAGAACAGTATTTAAAATAAATAGTTGCCTTACCGTTAAAACTTGACAAGATTTGTAAAGGTCTGTTGTCGGGAATGTGATCTTTTTGAAGTTGCTTACTTTTAAAATAGCCCTTTGTGCTCTCTCGAGCTTTAGCAGCAGTGTTTTTGGTGCACCACCCCAAGATGATATGCAGTAATTCAGAAGAGATTGGCAGAGTGCAAAGTAAACCTGTTTGAGGAGGTGGGCATTAACTACGTGGCGTAACGTTTTAAATATATAGATTAGTTTCCTTATTCTATTTTGAAGAAGCTCAATGTGAAGTGTGAATGACATATTACTGTCCAGAGTTATGCCTAAATATTTAGTATTAGTCACTCGTGCTAGTCTAGGACAGCCGCAGATCTTATTTGGTGACATAGAGCACGAGTGGACGATAAGAGTCAATGTGGGCGATGGTTGGGAAGACTGACGGAATGAGAAAGTCATGTAATTAGTTTTGTCAGTGTTAAGAGTCAACGAGTTTTCGGCCAGCCAGATTTTGATAATATCAAAACCGACCTGTGCTCTACCAAAGACTTCCTGCCACGAGTCACCAATGAACGTAAGTGCAGTGTCGTCCGCAAACGCCGTTACCTTGGTGTCGTATAGATTTATTTGTAGAAGGTCATTAATATATACAAGGAACAGCGTTGGCCCGACCACACTGCCCTGTGGGACTCCGAATGTTATAGGAAGATTGACACTGACGCAATTATCAATTTTGACACACTGGGTTCTTTTGGTGAGATAATCACATAAAATAGCGAGAGCTTGACTCCTAACACCGATTCTCTCTAGTTTATGAATCAGCAGGGGAATGGAGACTGTGTCAAATGCTTTAGCAAGGTCAAGGAAGATAGTAAGTACTTTTCTCTTACTATCTAGATTTTTAACAATATGGTTGGTAAGGTCTAATACTGCATTTGAGGTGGACATATTACGTCTAAAACCATACTGATTTGGAGATAATAAGTGTTGGTCTTCAAGATATTTAATTAATCGCTTATTTATTATTCGCTCTAGTATTTTAGACAGTATGGCCAAAACAGCTATCGGGCGGTAATTGGTAACACAGTCCCCACTCCCACTCTTATAGATAGGGTGGATCAAGGCTTTTTAAAAAAATAAAGGAAACGTGCCTGTCTCAAGGCAGAGGTTAAACACATGTGTTAGGACGGGGACGAGTAGGTGTTTATAACGCTTGAGGAACACAGTAGGAATATTATCCCAACCGACGGCACAGTCTGATCTGAGAGACATCATAATCGACTCGACTTCATGACAGTCGGTTGGAAGAAGAACAAATGACTTACAGGTAGAGGTTATTTGTTTATTTATTTAGGAATGAGGTGGTGAGTGTAAAGGTTTAATTTTAGCTGCGAGATTCTTGCCAACATTGACAAAGTAATCGTTAACTTGGTTAATTGAGATTTCAGGGGACGATGTAGCGTGCAGTAATTTACTGGAAGGGGTTTTAGCCTTTACAGAATTCGTTAATCTCTTCATAACCCGCCAGATTTTCTTACTATCTTTACCAGCTTCTGCCAGTTCCTTTCTATCATATTCTCTCTTTACTTTTTTTAAAATCTTATTACAAAAATTTCTGTATCTTATGTAAGTTAGTTTTAGAGTGCTATTTTCAGGGTCCAGTTGACTTTTTTTATGAATTGCATCCCGATTTCTCATGCAGCGAAGCAAACCAGGTGTAATCCATGGTTTAATTACATGTTTACGCTTAGAAGACTTAGCTGTAGTTGAATTGGCCTTTATAGTACTAATTAGTGTGTTGACTAATTGGTTTGTAGCTTGATTTGCGTCAGTTTGGTGATATATTGGCTCAAAATCAAGATCGATCATCGCTTGGTCGAGCTTATCATAGTTGATCTTACTACACATAGAGAGATTGCTGCCTTTAGAGTATCTTGTTTTGTGTTTTAAACAAAGAAGAACACAGTTATGGTCAGTTACAGACGAATTAATAATAAGGGTTAGTGCTTCATAATTAGTTTTAAGCATCACGTGATCCAAGCAATTTGGGCCACGAGTAGGTAACATATGTGCAGGCAATAAGCCATGGCAAGCTGAAAGGTTAAGGTACTCAGAAGCGAGGAAAACCCCCCCCCCCACACCACCCAGGGAACAGACCCGCCACCACACCATCAATATTGATATCACCAATAATCGCAACATTTTTAAATGAAGATAACGAGTTTAGGACATTATCCAGGGAAAATAGAAAATTTTACGTGTTTGTAAAAGATGGTGAGCGATAGACGCAGATGATCGCCATATCAGTACCTATTTTTAGTACCATACAAGTGCCATCCATGAATTCGATTTCTGAAACCGTGTGTTCGAGGTAATTTTTAAGATAAACCACCACACCATCGTTCTGATTGTTATGTTTTGTTGTATGGTACATTAGATAGGAGTCAATATTAGGGATGTTAGTGTTATTCTTGAGCCAACATTCGGTCAAGATTATAACTTCACAGTCAAATTCAATTCTGTGTAAGAGAGTGATAAAGCTTTGAATGTTGCAATTAATGGATCTAATATTTTGAGATAGGATTTTGAAATGCTCACTAGGATTTTTTAGGGATGTTTTACAGTCTTCCGGGCTGCAATTATGATTTAAAGATACAGAAAACTGATCAAGATTTTTATTGATATCAAAGAAACTATCGAATTTTGTATCCGGTTCTATAAGTCACTTTATTGATTGGCACATCATTACTGTTAGAGAAAGAGACGGCAGTCAATATAATTAAGTGACCGGAGGAAGCGGATAATGGCAGGAATAACGGTTCATTTAGAGAGTCATCGGTGTATATTTTTGATGGAAAAGTGTAGTGTATTGTGAGTGTGAATGTTTGCATAAAGGGTTGTTTTCTGAGTAACATATTACAGTGATTTATATTTAAAATTATACAACAAGATATAGGGTAGAAATTCAGTAAAAAAATTAAGGCATGCATAACATAGAACTTTGAGCTAGACAAACATAATGGTCTTATTTCTGGGCCTAGTCAGTTGATAGACTTTAGCTTCTCAATATCCGTTTTCGAGGTTATTCGAATTTGAGGCTCATTGACCTGTTTCCGAAGGTACACAATACCATTTGCGGTCCAGCAGAACTGGTAACCGTGGCTCCGCTGGAAAGCTCTGGCGTAGTAATACAGTTTTTGAGCTTTGTGTGTAAGACATTCAGAGACATATACAGGTTTCAGTGAAGTTTGTACTTTAAAATGCGAAATATTGAGTTTATTATCTTTTGTCTTGGATTTGTTAAATTGTTTAACTCCGTTTATGACTTTATTTTTCGTAAGGACTGTATTAAAATCTACAATGATGGGACAGGAATTATTGGATTTCAGACGATATATATCTTTTATCTTGGAGTCATCAATCTCGACATTTATCGATGTCGCCATGTTCAGTACTAAGCTGCAAAGACTTTCCTTGATCTCGTTATCCGTTTTAGGGATGTTTCGGATCTCTATACAGCTCGAGCGAGATTTACGCTCCAGAAGTTCTAATTTTTCCTCCAATTGATGAATCGTCTTTTTATCATCTTTTCTTTCCGCCTCCAGGGTAACAATTCGGTGCAAGAACTCGTCGTATTTACTTGACATGACCTCGACGCTGTGCATTAAATCCATATTTTGTTGTATAATGCTACTGATTTTTCCCATAAGATCTTCAAAACGCTTTTCCTGTTTATCGGAAAAAGCGTCGAAAGTAGATGTAGTTAAGGTTATTGGTTCAATTTCCTTACCGCCTTCAAACTTTCGCTTTTTATTATTTTTACGGTCAGTGACGTTTGTTGCTATTTGGGATACATCAGGCGCCGATGCGGATAGTTGTAATGGTACATCATGAGGTGGTCCCTGCATAGAAGCTAGGCTTTCGGTTGATAGCATAGATGTCATAGGTAGCGGTGAAGATAGGGGGGGCGTCCGATTTAGAGGCATATTTCTTCTGGGCTACTCTATCCAAGTACCAGGAGAGTAGATGTCATGGAAAGTGAAAACAAATATGCGGCCACAAGCTCAACAGGTATCAATAGAAAAGAGCTAAGGATCTCTAAGGTTGAATATTGTGATGACTATGGAAACTGCCAGCACTTATTCCGAGCTATTGGAGTGTTGCACTCACCGTCGAATACCAGGAGCGCATAGAAGCCACAGCGGTAGTACAACGGTGAAGTCTCTTGCAAGGGCGGAGCTAAGGCGGCGCGTACCTTCAATTGTCTTCGCTGGTGGGCGGTGCGCTGCACGAGGGAGATAGCAGGATGGTTGAGTCTTGCGAGGCGGCGCTTGGCAATTAACTCGATGTCTTTAGTGTGTGAGCTCTTCAAGAGTTATGCGCTCCTATTTTTTCAACCGAATTTAAAACAGCAGGAAAGTGAATTTAATTATTACAATATCTGCCTGGCGGCCAAAGGCACGTCAGCTCGTGATCGAGGTCCAAGGGGAAGGTATTCTACTTTCATTTATAGTTCCCATTGTTTTAATCCCATATTTATAAGTTTAGCCCTAGCCATCCTTACCTTTACTCGTATATGAGCTGCTGATATTCCTTTTGTTGGCTTGCCGACCTCGTCTTTCCATATTTGTCGTCCAAATGCATTCTAACAACACTCATTTAACTCTTCTCAAAATTATACAATTAACAACACAATCACGTAAACAAATTGATTGCGTAGGTTGCGTAGGTCATTAATCTGGTTTTTTGCATAATTATTACGTAATTATAATCTTTTGCCATTGTGAACCTTGTGAACCATTGACCTGCCATTTTTACCTTTTTTATTTCTTACCACAGACGCAAAATATGTTTTTGTATCTCTTTTTAGTTTAAATTTATAATAATCGACTAAAATAATCGATTAGTTTATAGATTAATTGATAACTGCGTTTTGTTTTTGTTTTCTTTTTTTATATTTTTATTTTATATTGGTGTTATATAATTTACGTATATTCTAGTAATTTTGTAAATAATAACAGTTTACAGTCCTTTTAAACCTATTGTTTATGGTTGCGCCGATCAGCGTCTCACTGTCAAGCTGTTATTTTAAGATATGCGCCATGTTTGTAACAAATAAACTCTTTTTCTTTCTTCTTTCTTTCTTTCATTTACAAAAAAAAAAAAACACACTTATGTTCCTTCAGTTGCCTTTTGCGTTCCAGGAGCTCGAGTTTCCTTTTCAAAAAAATTGCCATAATTCTAGGAGGCCTTGAACAATTATTAACTATCATGAGAGATGTTTTATATCATTCTATATAATAAATAATCTGTGTAAAACAAAGTTTTGCTCATGCTTTGCTTCGCTCGTATGGATGCTGATAAGCTACGTCAGGATGCGTCAACACTTGATTAAGACTAGCTTGCTGCGGTGACATCTGTTGATGTTAAACTGGATATTTTTAATCGGACGGTCCTTGCGCTTTAGAATACGACAGACACGCTCCTATCAAGAGAGTTAAGGTTAAACCTAAAATAATAAAATTTAACCCTATTTCAAGTTAAAGATCTGAGCTCAAATGGATGCCTATTCGCCAGAGAAGAAGTTTGCACACACTGACCATACTTTTCTCTCTGCTAAACTCTCTCACTCCTCCTTCCAATCTTATACACTTTTTTTATGGTGGGTGATAATCAACCAATGACACTATCTCCCACTCCACCCAAGGGCCGCGCCGTTGGGCGGAGCGGGAGATAGTGTCAGACTTACTGACTAAAAAACCCACCCCGTTCCTTCATTACTTAACATAACTTGATGCACATTTTGTCTTGTCGTCATAGTGACCGTTTATTGTATTTTGATACTAACAATTTTGTTAGAGATTTTGTTTTCATTCGGGAACATAATATGTTTCTTCCCAAAAAAAGTCGACGTTTATTGGCTACTTTGTTAGCTTATAATATACGCGCAGTTATTGATAATTTAACTGAGACTAGGTTAAGTGACAATTCAGTTTTATCTAGTATATCTAATAATACTGAAATAGATTCTTTAAACTCTTAAGTGCGACAAAAAAGAAGTCTAATAATAACATTTTGTTATATCACCAGAATATTAATCGCTTCTCTGGCAAAATTTTAGATGTGGAAATGTTAATAGACAAATATCATATGGATATCTTATGTTTTTGTGAAACCTGGCTATAACCAGATAGAATGCTATTCAACGTAAATAATTTTTCAATTGCCAGCGCATACAACAGATAATCAATAGGAGGTGGTACCTTGATATTATGTAATAATTCTTTAAGATATAAGGAAAGGAAAGATATTATTGCTTGCTCTGTTGATCGCCTATGTGAGGTAGCATGTGCAGAAATTGAAGGCCGAACGTTCTTATGTGTCTACAGATCACCCGCATCAAATTTAACATCGTTTTTTAATCATATTAGAAGAACTACTAAATAAACTTATTAGAGATAACAAATTAGTTTTCGTTTGTGGGGACTTAAATATATGAGGAATATCGATGCAAATCAAACGACAGTTCATGCGAGACTGGTTTATTGTTCGTGTACCCACATTACAATAATATACTACATTTCCTCCCTCACAAGAAATAAATAGGTACTAATTTAACTTATTAACAAAATTTCTTTTATTTTTTTAACTTAACTAAACTTGAAAAACTTAAACATAATAAAGGTAGTGTTGTGTACTTTATTACAAGGTGTACATAACGTTTACATCCTTTAACAATAATAACCACCTTCCTGCTTCTTATTTTATACGATGTTCGGTTTGTTGCTATTTACTAAATGCTGATAAGTATCTTCTTCGACTTTTATTACCGTCTATTGCTATTATTATCAGTTGGTTAATTCACAAAAATGTTAAAATGAATCTTATTGCTTATTTATACTTAAATTAAACTTAAAAATATTTACTTATACCTACAGTACTGACCAGCGCTGCTTTTGTTTTTTTTTTTTTTTTTTTTCATAACTGCTCGAAATGTAACTATTAAAAAAAAATATTAGTCTCTATTGATAATGCTTCTATTTCTAGGTTTATTATTAACCCAATCCCCGGAGGTGGATGGTTCTACTGCGTAATCGCTTTGTATGACGGGTGAGTCGTGTGAGATCTGCAGTGATGACGTAACCGGTGAATTTGGTGCAGAGACCAATGTGTCTTTTTCAGGGTTTATATTTTGATTAGTTGTGTCTGTGATAATTGGGTTAGAGTACCGTGTGTGCCTTCGTAATGGCATTATTTGATCTATATGTTTACGGTGTTCCCCCTGGTCTGATTTTACCTTATAAGTCACTGCTCCGCTACGCTCAGAGACCTCTCCTTCCACCCACTTGGGACTGTTTCTCGAGTAGTCTCGAAACAGCACTCGATCACCAAGTTGAACCTCTCTGTTTGCGCCTTGAGCTTGTTCAACTTGCTTGGTTTGTGCCGCCTCGACCGCATCCACCGTGCTGCCGCGTAGCAAGTCCAAGCGCATACGCAGCCTCCGTCCTAGCAACGCCACAGCCGGCTCGCGCTGTGTGCTATTGTGTGTACTATTTCTATATACTAAAAGAAAGTTGTTTATTGCTCGCTCAATATTCTCACCTTCTGAAGCAGCCTTTTTTATTACTTTCTTTACTGTTTTGACCGCGTTCTCGGCGGCGCCGTTGCTCGATGGGTGGTAAGGGGCTATTAGAATGTGTTTGATTCCGTTGCGGGTTAAAAATAACTGGAATTCCTCGGATCGGAATGGCGGGCCCCCGTCACTTACCAGGCACTTTGGCAGCCCAAATCGGCTGAAGCATTCTCTTAATCTGTTTGTTACTAATTTAGCTGTTGTACCGGTCCCCATCTGAAATACTTCGATCCACTTAGAGTGCGAGTCGAGTATCAATAAGTAATATTTACCTTGATATTGTAAAAAATCTACGTGTAGTCTCGTCCAAGGTTCGGATGGCCATACATACGGTACAGGAGTGTGACGCGGCGGCGCGTCCAGCTGAGCGCGGCAAGCGGCGCAGGCGGCGGCGCGCGCCTCAATGTCGGCGTCCAGGCGCGGCCACCACACGTAGCCGCGCGCGATGCTCTTCATGCGCACGACGCCCACGTGCCCTGCGTGCACTTCCTCCAGGATCTGCGCCCGCAGCTGCTCCGGCACCACTATCCTGTAACCCCAAACTATGCACCCGTGATCTATATGTAAATTTTCACGACGATGAAAATATGCCTGCTCCTCTTCAGTATCACCTATGAGAGGCCATCCACTCATTATATAACCATACACTTTACATAATATTTTATCTTTTTTAGTCGCCTGTGCAACGTCTTTGTGACTAAGAGGGAAACTGTCCTCAACAAAATGTAGATATGCCGCGTCGTCTTGGTCCTCCACCTTGGTTTTCGTCAAAGGTAACCGTGATAACCCATCTGCATTGCTATTCATTTGTGATTTCACATACACGATGTTAAAATCATATGCCGCCAGACGCACTGCATATCTCTGTAGGCGGCTGGCTGCAGTTTGCGGTATACCCTTTTTAGGTCCGAATATATAGCTTAATGCTTTGTGATCGCTTCGTAAAGTGAAATGTCTTCCAAAGAGATACTGGTGGTGCCTCGTAACTCCGTACACAATGGCCAACGCTTCCTTGTCTACCTGGCTGTAGCGGCGCTCGGCGTCGTTGAGCGTGCGTGAGGCGCAGCACACGAGGCGCTCGCTGCCGTCGGGGTGGCGCTGCGCCAACACGGCGCCCAGGCCGTACGCGCTGCTGTCCACGGCTAGCACCAGCGGCAGCGCCGGCGAGTAGTGAGCCAGTACCGGATCACTCGTCAGTCTTACCTTGATCTCCTCAAAAGCGGCATTGCAGCTCTCCGACCATGACCATTTTACTCCCTTTTTTAAAAGAGTGTGTAGGGGTTGTAAAATCGTACTTAGATTGGGTATAAAACGTGCGTAGTAATTTATGAACCCCAATAAAGCCCTCAACTGAGACACATCTTCGGGGATTGGCATTTTCGTTATAGCATTAACTTTTGATGTATCCGTACGAAGACCGTGCTTGTTAATTCTGTAACCTAAGTAACAAACCTCATCTTTTAAAAACTCGCATTTTGAAAACTTTATCGTTAAACCGGCTTCTCTTAGTCTAGTGAGCACCGCCCGTAAGTTTTCCAAATGATGAGATTTATTCCTGCCACTCACACAAATGTCATCAATAAAGGCTACTACATATTCAAGACCATTTAATGTGTCGAAAACTATTTTTTGAAACCTTTCAGGTAGGCACTTAAGTCCGAAAGGAGCCCTGCGATATACAAACGTCCCTACATGTGTTGTAATCGCTGTAAGCGGTTGTGAATCGTCCGATAATTCTAGTTGCATAAATGCATTTTTAAAATCTAATTTACTGTATTGCTCCCCACCACTTAGCGTTGCAAATAATTCTTCTATTTTCGGCAATGGAAAATGAAAATCTTTTAATGATTTATTCACGGTCACTTTGTAATCACCGCATAAACGAATAGAACCGTCTGGCTTAATAATTGGCACAATAGGAGTTCCATAATCCGATCTGTCTACTTTATAAATTATACCTTCGTCTTGTAAGCGTTTAAGTTCATTTTCCACTGGCACGCGCAACGCAAGTGGAAGGGGGCGAGATTTGCAAAATATTGGCGTGTTATCTGTCAAGTACAATGATAACTTATGTTTATAAGTTCCGATTTTTTCTGTAAATACTTCTGGAAATTCTTGTTTCAATTTTAAAACAACAGGATCAACATCTTCTTTTAGTTGAAATAAATCTATTGACTTTACTTTAAGTTCGCGCATCCATGTGCGCCCAATAAGCGGTGGACCGCCGCGCTCAATAATAAATAATGGCAATAATATGGCGTCCTCTGCGCCTGCACAGCTGACTCGCACCGAGACTCGGCCTAACGGTTTTATTGAGTCACCTGTGTATGATAGTAATTTAATGTTATCTTTTTCAATAGGTAAGGTATAAAAATGTTGATCATAGAATGATTTTGATACCGCCGATATTTTGCTACCCGTATCTATCTCAAATAACACCTTTTGGTTTTCAACAATTAATTCACAATGATATGGACCGTCTTTTACACTATTCATTGACTGACCTTTTATAATATACAGTCCTTCGAGCTCCTCACCTCCAGACTCCGATGAATCCGTTTCCATGTAGTTTTGAAATTTAGAACCAGACCTGCCCGCACTTACATTATTTTTATCACATACGGACCCCAAGTGGCCCTTCACTTTGCACTTGTCGCACACATAAGACTTGTATCGGCACTTATGCGGCGTATGGCCATCCCGACCACAGCGCCAGCACCTTTTGCGTCGCGGAGCGTCGGCGTCCCGACCGGCGGCGCTGGCCTGCCCGGCCACGCTCACCCGGTGCACCCGCTCGCCCGCGTCTGCCTGGAGTCCCGCTGGCCCGGCTGCTGCCCACGGCGCGGCCGGCGAGCGCGCCACGGCCTTAGCCGCATGCTGCTCGGCCGCCTCCAGCGCCAGCGCCAGCCCCACTGCCTTCTTGTAATCGAGAGTGGTCTCCGCAAACAATCGCGAACGTATCTCTTCGCTTCGAAGACCTGACACGAATTGATCTCGTATATTCACTTCCAACTGGTTCTCAAAATTGCAATAGGTAGCCAAGTGTTTCAAATTCTGTAAGAACACTTTGATACTTTCGCCTTCCCCTTGCCGCCGCTGACGAAACACATGGCGCTCTGCTATTTCAGATCGTTTGGGCTCCAGATGATTTTTCACTAGCTCCACTAACGTGGTAAAGGTTTTATCCTCTGGGTTGTTTGGAGCACACAAGTCACACATCAATCGGTAAGTCGGCGCTCCGACATGCGTCACCAGCGTGGCCACGCGTAGGTTATCTTTGATGTCGTTCAGCAAAATAAATTGTTCCACTAAACGCACATATGCTGGCCAGTTTTCACCTCCATCCAGATCAAATACGTGTATTTTCCCGATCGGCATCTTGATATTTTACTGTTTTTTTTTTTTAAGTATTTCTCGTCGCCACTGAGGAATATCGATGCAAATCAAACGACAGTTCATGCGAGACTGGTTTATTGTTCGTGTACCCACATTACAATAATATACTACAATATAGATCTACTAGTAAATTCACCCGAAAAATGTAAACTCCTCTCATTGTTTAGTTCTTTTAATCTAAAATGTATTTTTAATGAAGCAACAAGAATAACGCCTACTTCAGCTTCATGCATAGATAATATATTTACAAATTGTGATATTAAAAACTCTTCCCTAATTAGTGGCGTGAGGTCTGACCATACTGGTCAACTCGTATCTTTCGAGTCATTAAAAAAGTTACAATTAGATTCCACTGCAGTGTTTAGACCACTTACTAAAAATAAATTAAATTATTTTAATAATAATGTCCTTAGTAGTCTCTCAACAGCCAACTTTGATTCGCAAGACCCAAATGTTAACTATGGAACATTATTTTCTACAGTGTGCCAAGAATTTAATAAGGCGTGTCCAATTAAAAAAGTAAAAATTAATAATAAATCAAAATTTAATGAATGAGCTACTGCTGGAGTAAAAAAAAGCAGAGATACTTTATATCAGCTATACTATGAAAAATCCTTGTCGTCGGAAGTTAACTTGCACAACCATGTTAGAACCTATTCAAAGCTATTCAAAAGAGTCTGCGCCCAAGCTAAATCTAAGTCAATAAGTAAGAAAATTGAAAAATCTAATAATAAAATAAAAGGTGTCTGGAAGGTGATAAACAAAGAAACTGGAAAGACAAACCAACGAGATCGGAACGAAGTATCCCTAAAAATTGATAATAAAATCATCTCAGATAGGTTAAAAGTGGCTGAGATGTTAGAAAACTTTTTCACCAACGTCCCAATAGAAGTTACAAAATCTCTCCCTTCTTCATCTTTGATAGCTGAATCTCTTTTAAAAGAACATTTCACTAAGGATATACCAACCTTTGAATTTAAGCGTATCTCTGTTGATACAATTAAAAAAACATTCCGAAGTCTTAACATAAAAAACACAGAGTACTTATGGGGTATATCCGTTAAGGTTCTTGGAGATATTATTGATACAATTGCTCCTATCCTAACAGTTTTTTTTTTATCCTAAAATATTTAATCAGTGTTTAGACAGCGGCGTATTCCGAGATCTAATGAAACATAGTAAAGTAGTACCAATTTTCAAATCAGGTACTAAGAGTGATCCTTCTAATTACAGACCTATATCTGTGCTTCCAGCATTGAGTAAAATTTATGAAAAAATCATGCTCGACCAGATGTTGTCACATTTTAATTTAAATGGAATTTTGCATGGTCATCAGTTTGGCTTCACGAAAGGAAGGTCGACGACAGATGCAGGAGTGAAACTCATCAATCACATTTTGGAATCCTGGGAGAAGTCCCAGGATGCTATTGGCATATTCTGTGACCTCTCAAAAGCATTTGACTGCGTTGACCATAATACTCTGATCTGTAAATTACATTACGGAATTCGTGGTCGAGCTGCTGATCTTGTTTTTTCCTATTTGTCTTACAGGCAGCAAAAAGTCACCATTAATGGGGCAACGTCCTCGGGGTCTTTAGTAAAGATGGGCGTGCCTCATTGATCAATTCTGGGCCCTTTCCTTTTTCTGGTTTATATTAATGACCTTCCCCACATGATGGCTAGTGTTGATGGGTATAAGGTTTACTTTACGTTGAAGGGGATTTAGAATAAAAAGGACGTGCGTTGTGCCACAAGTATATTCAGCGACTAACTTATGTAGGAAGACACTTTCTATTAAATATACAAATCAAATAAGCATAACCCGTCTCAACATACCGCCCACCAAAAGACCTGTAGGTCTTTTAAGAAACAATGATTTAAATAAGCCTGTTGGGAGGTTATATGATTTTAAAAATTAACATACATAGAATAATTAAGTATCAACAAAACAATATTAAATTCTCACAAAAGCAACTATAATGTTTCCCTTTAAATTAATTACGTACTGTTTCATTAAGAGGCAATGGACATAATTAGTTACAGTCCTTTTTGTTACGGAACTACCACTTTTGACACTATACACTCGCGTTAGACCGTTTGTACCGGGGTGCTTATTGACGATTCGTCCCAAAGACCATTTTCCTGGTGGCAGGGTATCACCTTTTATCAAGACTATATCTCCGATTTTAAATTCTGCTTCCTTTTTATGCCACTTAGGACGCTGTTGGAGTCTGGATAAATATTCATCCTGCCATCGTCGCCAACAGTCGCGAACAATTTTCTGTGTATGCTGCCAGCGTGATAAACTGGACAGTCTTATGTCTTTCACATCAGTTGATGGTACAACAATAGGGACCTCCCCAATTAAAAAATGTCCTGGCGTGAGTGGGTTCGTGTTGTCTTGATCAGTGTCATTCATGGGACATAACAGACGGGAGTTCAAGCAAGCTTCGACTTGGCAGAGTATCGTCGTCAGCTCTTCATATGTCAGGTGAGTTGTTATGATTCTTTTCAGGTGGTATTTCATGGATTTAACACCAGCCTCCCATAATCCACCGAAAGAAGGACCGTAAGCGGGAATGAAGTGCCATTGAGTACCTTACCTAGTGTTTCTGCGATTTTTCCAGTAAATTGTAGACTTGCTTCTTTCCAGGAATCTCGGAGCTCTTTGTCGGCTCCCACAAAGTTACGCCCTTGATCACTCCACATATGATTACATTTGCCTCTCCTGGCAACAAATCGTCTAAATGCACCTATAAACGCCTCCAATGTAAGATCACTTACGAGCTCAATATGAATGGCCTTCGTGGACATACAGATGAAAATAGCAACGTAGGCCTTTGTTGTCTTATTTCCTCGGCCTTTAGATAGCAAAATTTGAAAAGGTCCCGCGAAGTCTACACCACTATTCAAGAATGGCCTAGTGGGAGTTACTCTCATATCAGGTAAGTTATCCATAATTTGAGCTCTAGAGGTAGCACTAAGTCTAGCGCAGATGAGACATCTAAATATATAAAACTCAAAGGTGACTGACTGACTGACATAGTGATCTATCAACGCACAGCCCAAACCACTGGAGGAATCGGGCTGAAATTTGGCATGCAGGTAGATGTTATGACGTAAGCATCCACTAAGAAAGAATTTTGATAGATTCTACCCCCAAGGGGATAAAATAGGGGATGAAAGTTTGTATGAAACTTTGTCAATTTTAAACAACTCGGGCTGAGACTTTGCATGCATATAGCTACTATTACGTAGGCATCCTCTAAGAAAGAATTTTGATAAATTCTACCCTCAAGATGATAAAATAGGGGATGAAAGTTTGTATGAAACTTTGTCAATTTTAAACTGATCGGGCTGAGACTTTGCATGCATATAACTACTATGACGTAGACATTCCTTAAGAAAGGATTTTGATAAATTCTACCCCCAAGGGGATAAAATAATACCTTTGTTCAAAACGGGTAGTACATCTGACCCCACGAATTACAGACCCATTTCAGTGCTACCCACTTTTAGTAAAATATTTGAAAAACTTATTTTAGAGAAACTTCAAAGATTTTTTAATAGGTATACATTGTTGCATACCAACAGTTTGGTTTTACAAGGGGTCGTTCAACAACCGATGCCAGTGTTGAACTTTTAGGACATATTTATGATGCATAAGAGAATAAGTGCGATGCCCTGGGCATTTTTTGCGATTTGTCTAAGGCATTTGATTGTGTTCCTCATGAAACATTAATCAGGAAACTACACCATTACGGAATCTGGAACTCCTCCCTGGATCTTCTTACATCATATTTGAGTGAAAGGATTCAGAGAGTTGAGGTAAACGGTAAAAGATATCCCGGATCTGTGGTAAGAATGGGTGTCCCCCAGGGCTCAATTCTTGGCCCATTTTTGTTTCGTATTTATATTAACGACTTACCTTACCTCATAAAGGATAACCATAATATAGTGTTGTTTGCAGACCACACTTCAAATTTTACACGACTGCCCCAAAAAAGGAGTGTTATGTTTTTAGGGTTCATGTATGTACGAGTATGTATGTATGTATGTGAGTTTCTTTATTCCACCGTAACTTCTAAATGACTGAACCGATTTACACGTATGAGGTATCCTTGCATCATCCCGAGTAACATAGGGTAAGATAAATAAATGAACACCCACCTATTTTTTATTTTTTTTATTCTCTTAATGCATGTGATTGTCGTCTAGGATTTGACGAGTGGATTTCAAATATATATATATATATATATATATGTTACACTATTAATCGATACTGTCGAGTAAAAAAAAATTTTTTTTCTTTACCAGAAGTGGTAAGACGAATTTTGGCTATGGTGACCCCCGTAGTCAAAAATTATTTATATACTTTACACGTCGTTGTTTGAGTAGCAAAAAGACATTAAAACCAAATTTCAACCACCAAAACGGCATATAGGTTTAAGGCAAATTGGGTGTTACATGTTATATTTATGACTGGACTTTTTCCTGCCTTTTCCCATGTTATTTGTGGTCGGCGCTACACGTTTTCTTCTTCTATTCTGCCCTGTCGCCCGTCATGCTATCACTAACTTCCTTCTCTTTCATAGTACTCTTCACACAATCTATCTATCTTTTCTTTGGCCTCCCTCTCCCTCTCCATCCATCCATATGTATACTCATAACCCTTGTAACATGTATTTCATCCTTCTTCTTTACATGACCATACCAAGACAAACGATTCAAACTTCCTCTAATATACTCATTCCTCACTTAATCCTTTTTTGTCACACCACACATCCATCTCAACATTTTCATCCCCACTACATGCAATCTTTTTCATCCGTCTTTTTCACAGCCCAACATTTTGATCCATAAATTATGATGAATTATGGACTTGTCGATTTTACTTTTCAACTTGAGGGACATCCGTCACAAGTTGTTCCAGTGGCATGTTGTCATTTTATCCATCTTGAGTTGATCCGATGTGTTACGTCTCGGTCTACCTCGCCATCTCCTTAGATAAGCGATCCGAGATACCGAAAGTCGGAGCAGATCTGTATGGGCGTTCCGGCGAGAGCTAAGGACACAGGACCGGAGAGACCGCCGAAATTACAAAACAAGTACTCCGTTTTCATTCTGCTGAATTTCAGGCCAACACTCTTAAGTCTGTGCCACTACACCTCCAATCTATTCTGGACCTCTAGGCCACTTTCGGCAACCAACACAATATCGTCACCAAACAGCATACACCAGGGGGCCTCTTCCTGAATATCTTACGTCACAGCGTCCTTTATCATCAGGAAGAGGTAAGGGCTGAGAGCCAACCCCTGATGTAAGCCGACAGCCACATTGAAGCTGACAGTGTTACCCACTGTAGACCGGACTTGGGTACTGCACTAACTGTACATCGCTCGGATCAACTGCACATACTTCCTTGGCACACCTTTCTCTTAAAGGGCCCACCACAGAACCTCACGAGGTACCCGGTCGTATGCCTTCTCGAGGTCAATGAACACCATGTGCAAGTTTTTATGCGCACCTCTGTATGTCTGGCACAGCTGGCTTAAAGCAAAAATGATATCCGTTGTACCCCGATCAGGCATAAAGCCGAATTGGTTCTGTGAAATTACACTCTCTTCTCTTAGCCGCCTTTCAATAACTTTCTCCCAGACTTTCATACTATGTGAAATTAACTTTATTCCTCTATAATTATTGTACTCAAGCACATCGCCCTTGTTCTTAGAGATGGGCACCAGTGAACTAATCATCAGATATGGCTACTTTCCGCAACAACTTATTGAAGAACAAAGTTAATCACGTCCATCCATCCACTCGCAGTAACTTCCACACTTCAACTGGCATTCCATCTGGACCAATGGCCTTACCATTCTTCATACCATTTACTGCTATTTTGATTTAATATATACGAGTACTAACCATTCTCACTGTCTTAAGGTTTCGTGACATCACTAAAAGGATTAAAATAAAATAAAATAATTAAAAAACAATTAAAAACACGACTGCCATGTCAAAAAAATAAACAAAAAATCAAAAAACAAGATGTTTCGATGACGATTCAAGATGATTAGAAAAGTGAGGAAAGTAGTCACTCGTTGATTAAGCACGGAATCTCGGAAACTACTTGATTTACAAAACTGAAATTTTCATCGCAGTCGGGGGACTTTTTATACTAAAAGAAAGTATTTCAGAGTGGTCCCCCGACTGCGATGAAAATTTCAGTTTTGTAGATGCCCAAACCACTGGTGGGATCGGGCTGAAATTTGGCATGCAGGTAGATGTTATGACGTAAGCATCCGCTAAGAAAGGATTTTGATGAAACTTTGTATGAAACTTTGTCAATTATAAACCGATCGGGCTGAGACTTTGCATGCATATAGCTACTATGACGTAGACATCCCTTAAGAAAGGATTTTGATAAATTCTACCCTCAAGGGGATAAAATAGGGGATGAAACTTTGTATGAAACTTTGTCAATTATAAACCGATCGGGCTGAAACTTCGCATGCATATAACTACTATGACGTAGACATCTCCTAAGAAAGGATTTAGATAAATTCTACCCCCAAAGGGATAAAATAGGGGATAAAAGTTTGTATGAAACTTTGTCAATTTCAAACCGATCGGGTTGAGACTTTTCATGCATATAGCTACTATGACGTACGCATTTCTCAAAAAAGAATTTTGATAAATTCTACCCCCAAAGGGATAAAATAGGGGATGAAAGTTTGTATGAAACTTTGTCAATTATAAACCGATCAGGCTGAGACTTTGCATGCGTATAGCTACTATGACGTAGGCATCTCCTAAGAAAAGGATTTTGATAAATTCTACCCCCAAGGGGATAAAATAGGGGATGAAAGTTTGTATGAAACTTTGTCAATTTTAAACCGATCGGGCTGAGACTATGCATGCATATAGCTACTATGACGTAGGCATCCTCTAAGAAAAGATTTCGATACATTCCACCTCTAAGGGGATAAAATAAGGGATAAAAGTTTGTATAAATCTGCTTAGATTTTCGACTGATTGCACTGAAATTAAAGATTAGAGCTACTATGATTAAGACGTCCGCTTAAATAGGATTTTGATAAATTGAACCCCTGTATATACCACGAATCCCATTAATACCGAATGATATCCGTTCGAATTTAAACGATTAGTTTCCCCTAAAAGTCTGCTTTGCCATGACAATAAATAAGTCTCAGGGGCAAACTCTCAAATTTGCGGGTTTTGACTTGAGAGATCATGGCTTCTCTTATGGACAGTTTTATGTTGCTTGCTCACGAGTAAGCTTGACAGTTTTAGCGCCTAATGACAGATTAGATAAGAATATTGTGTTCAATGAAGTTTTGTAGGTCCGTATGGTGTTCGGACGTAAAGAATGGCACCATCCCATCTCTTCCCGTGGGTGTCGTAAGAGGCGACTAAGGGACATTTCTGTGACCGTGCGTACTATGAAGCACCGAAGGTCTCCGCATGGTGGTGCGTAAACCACCAACAAAAGCATTCCCAAGGAGGGTTGGTGTCAGGCTGGCGGCCGACTATAAAACAGTTGCCAAATCAACTGCAACATGTCGAGAAATAATAGAGTGCGCGATAGAGTTAGGGCGTACCCCACAGGCGACGCGCAGGGGCAGCACCCGGCTCCTGTGGGAAATGGACCAGGGTTGTTGCACCAACCCGGGCGGGGGCAACGTAAGAAGCTAGCTCGGGAAATAAGACTGAGGTATGCAAGTTGGAATGTTGGGACAATGACTGGAAGGGCGAGAGAGTTAGCGGATGTACTGAAAAGAAGACGGATAAACATAGCATGCTTGCAGGAAACGAAATGGAGAGGAACAAAAGCGAGGGAAATTGGTGAGGGATATAAGTTTTATTATTGTGGAAGTGATGGAAAAAGAAATGGTGTAGGAATAGTGCTAGATAGTAAATTGAAAGAAAGTGTGATGGAAGTACAAAGGATGAATGATAGATTTATAATTGTGAAAGTGATGTTAGAGAATGTCATGTTGAATGTGATTAGTGTGTATGCACCTCAAGTAGGATGTGATGATACGATGAAAGAGAAGTTTTGGGAGGATTTTGATATGGTTTTAATGAACATCCCTGTGCATGAGGAATTGATAGTGGGAGGTGATTTTAATGGACATGTGGGAAGAATGAGAGGTGTTTATGAAAGAGTACATGGGGGATGGGGTTATGGAAACCCGAACAATGAAGGAGAGATGCTCCTGCAATCCGCTACTGCATTTGACCTAGCAGTAGCCAATACGTGGTTTCAGAAAAAAGGCGAACACCTGGCCACGTACAAAAGTGGTAACCATAAGACGCAAATTGATTATTTTCTAGTTAGGCGCAACCACTTAAAACACGTCAAGGATTGCAAAGTGCTTCCAGGAGAAGACCTAGTCTCGCAACACAGACTCCTGGTTATGACATCAGTGGTCCAAATACTGTGTAGAAAAAGCAAAGAGCGCCCGCCCCCCAAAATAAAATGGCACATGCTAGAGAGGAATGACTGTGCGAAAAAGTTCAAAGAGCGAGTGGTGGACAGAATGATAGAAATGGGAGACATGAATGATCGAAGTATAAATGAAAGCTGGAATGAGATGGCAGAGTGTATCAGGCATGCAGCGAAAGATATTTTGGGAGAGACGAGAGGAAAAGGCACAATAGATAAGGATACATGGTGGTGGTCGATAGAAATTCAGAATGTTTTGAAAGAAAAGAAAAGAAAATTCAAGGAATGGCAGCGTATAGAAGCGGAAAACGGTAGTTTGAAAGCTGAAAAAAAGAGGGAGTATGATAATTTGAAGAAAAAAGCTAAGAAAGCCGTAGCTTTAGCGAAAGCAAAGGCCCAAGACAAATTGTACGATACACTGGACAGTCCTGCAGGCCAAAAAGAGCTGTACCGGCTTGCTAGAATAAGAGAGAGAAGGACGAGGGATGTTTGTCAGATAAGATGTGTAAGGAGTGAAGCTGGAATGGTCCTATCGGATGATGAAGAAATCAAGGACAGGTGGAAGGACTATTTTGAAAGACTGATGAATGAGGAAAATAATTGGAGTGGGTCTTTAGACGGTAAACCAGTGAATGTAGGGTTAGTGAGAATGGTTAGTATGGATGAAGTCAGAATAGCAGTAAATGGTATGAAAAATGGTAAGGCCATTGGTCCCGATGGAATTCCAGTTGAAGTGTGGAAGTTATTGCGAGTGGATGGATGGATGTGGTTAGCTTTGTTCTTCAATAAGTTGTTGCGGGAAGAAGCCATACCTGATGATTGGTGCAACAGTTCTTTGGTGCCTGGTTGCGCCAATTTGCTATGTTCCGCGATTTTGTTTTTTGTAATTTATTTTTTTGGCCTAGCAATCCTATACCATCCGTTTTCCTTCCACCCGCACGACCTCTAGAAATGATTTGACATTGACGTTTTGAGCATTGTGAATGTGACCGCACCGCTAACACGCCCGCTCGAAATTACAAGAAAATTGGCTATTTCGTGTTCCAACCATTCAGAACTCAACAGTAGTACAGTGTAGTGCAATACAGAAACTGGCAGTGCTTGAAAGTACGAAGTTCGGGATTCGCCGGACGGCGCCATGTGGAACTTTCGAGGTTAAAGGTCAGTGTTCCTTCTAATACATTTATCCCATTAATAAACGCTAGACGCAGTACCTGCATATTGTTAACAAACCTTAGATCGCTTTTTAAATCTACAGTCCACACAGCAAATTCGCGCAACCATTACTTTTTGGTCCATACGAGCAGGATCGTGAATCATTTTCTTGTAATTTCGCAATATAGTATTTGTTCCATAGGGAATAAACGCAACGCGCCTATTTACCTAGATATAATAGTAGAAAACCCGCATCTAGGCATTTAGGCAACTATACGTTATTTCGCTCGTATAGTTAAAGTGTCATTGATAATTACGGTACCTACGCCGTCAACCGCACCGCATAATTATAGTTAGCTACGTAAATATCAGCGTAGATATAAATCGATCGCATTCTTTTTCTTGACAAAATTCATTCGACCATCCTACAAATTGCATGTAGGTAGACGCATTTCAAAAATACCCGTTCATTGTTGAGTGAATATTTGTAGGAAACGGATAAACCATAGATTATATAGACAGGTTATTCCGTTCGTTCGCCGTTCGCTTTGTTGTTTACAATATTACCATATTGTTATCTGTTAATTATCGCTTACTTAATAATTCGTTAAGTGTTTGTTTGAGTGTATAGTGTGAATATATCAAAACAAGATGTCTCTTAAGGGAACCAAGGTTAGTACTGATTTAAAGGTTCAGTTAAAGCTTTTATACGCCGAAAGGGACTCACAGTTTTCACGTGTTCAATCAATTTGTGATAAATCTTTGCAAATCTCGGATCTGATGATTAGAGATGCTTTCTTGTGTTCGTTGGAAACTTTAGATAGTTTGCGCGAGGATTTTAAATCTACAATTAAGAATATAAACATTTTAGAGTTGGAGTTAAATCCTGATTACTGTGTGAGTTATCAGGCATTGTCGTCCTTTGATGACTTGTATTGTCGTATCAAACGTATTGCTAGGAGTTTAGAGACTCCCCCCCCCGCGAGTGGTTTATCCAACCCTCCTCGCGAACGCCCACGATTGCCGCCAATTCAAATACCTGAATTTGATGGTGACATTCGAAATTGGAATTTATTTATAGATAGTTTCGAAAATATAATACATAGGAACACATCGCTGACAGATCACGAGAGATTGCATTATCTCGTAGAAAAATTGACCGGTAAGGCAAAGGCTGTCTGTGCTGGAATTACGTTTAGCGCTGAAAATTACAATTTAGTTTTGAACACTTTAAAAACAAAATACGAAGATAAGCGATTAGTAGCCACCGCATATTTAGATCAATTATTCGATTTGAAAAGTTTTTCCGTTTGTAACGATCATAATTTAGAGAAGTTTTTAAATATTTTCGCATCATCTGTTCGTGCAGTAAAGAACCTAAAGGTCAATGACCTCTGTGACTTTTTGTTTTTGTATATCGGTTTAAAGAAATTAGATCCTGAAACTGTTCGTCTGTTTGAAACGACTCAGCGCGGTAAAGAAATACCTAAGTTCGAAGATTTAGAATCTTTTATTCGCGACCATATTAAGGTGTTGCAGCGCACGTCGGCACGTCATGAAGCTACGAATAGGACAGGTTCCGATCGCCGTATAGACGCGTCATCGAAGTCAGTCAAGACTGCACATACGCTAGTTAATACCGCCTCAACACCTGACTGTTCTCTGTGTAAGGGTAGCCATGCACAGCTGTACAAGTGTTCGGGATTTCAGAGATTATCGCCTAGTGATCGTTACAAGTTTGTCCGCACTAATAATTTGTGTTTTAATTGTCTAAGTGACAAACATCTGGTTACGTCATGTAACAGTGGTGTTAGCTGTCGTAAATGTCTAGCTAGACATCATACCTTCTTACATTTTGAGAGTAGTAAGCTGCCATCGCGGCCGCGGCCTGCGCGGACGCGCGACGCTTGTGACGCGCGGCCTGCTGCAAGTGCAAACGACGTAACATTGTGTTCGCTTTCCGCCGCTGGTACTCAAATCACTACCGTTTTACTTGCGACCGCGCAAGTTGTCATTGTAGATGCCTTTGGCAAACCGCGCACCGTTCGGGCGCTACTAGATGGCGCTTCCCAGAGTAATTTTATTACTCGGGATTGTTGTCAACGCCTTGGTTTTAGTTTTAATAATTGGTCATCCCGCTCAGAAGTGAAAGGTTTTGGAGGTTTAAAGGCAACCATTCACGGTTCCATTAAAATAATATTTAGTTCACGTTTTAATCGTAATATTTCGTTTGAAATGGATTCGCTAGTCGCAGATAAGATTACGGAACGGTTGCCCACGGTACCGGTTGACACGTCCATGCTGACGGAGTTTAAGAACTTGCAGTTAGCCGACGGAAATTACGCTTTCCCTGGAGATATCGATCTATTGATCGGTGCTTCGATTCTCCCGCATCTCCAGTTATCACGTAAAATTCAAGGTCTTCCGATGTACCCCGCTCCGCACGCACTGGAAACAGTTCTCGGGTTTGTTATAGTTGGCTCCGCACCCGCTTATTTAAATAGTTACTCGACTGTGTCGCACTGTTGCACCGTCGAGCCGCCGCTTGAGTCTACCATCCGCAAGTTCTGGGAGATTGAAGAGGTCAATGTCCCACCTATTCTCAGCCCTGAGGATCAGGTCACTGAGGAGATTTATACCCGCACGACTACTCGTGATAAAGATGGTCGTTATGTTGTCGCGCTCCCTTTCAAGGGTGATATTTTTTCGCTCGGTGGCTCCCGTGCCTCCGCAGAGGAAAATATATTCCATGTCGCTGGAACAGAAAACCCAGCTGATTGTCTCTCACGTGGTTTGCTTCCCGCGCAAATTTTAAATCATCCGCTTTGGTTTTGTGGCCCTCCCTGGCTGCATACCACTCCTAACGAGTGGCCAAGTGCTCCGTTTAACCCCGCTACTGTTTCAGAACCACCCGAGGAGAAGAAACATACGCTTGTAGTATCAGTTCCGCGTGAAGAGTCAGTTGTTTTGTTGTTGTCTAATCGAGTCTCGTCTTGGTCGAGACTATTACGCTGTGTAGTTTACGTCCTAAGATTTTTGAGATTATTACCATCGCGTGGTTCTATAATCGCAGCTGATTTGGATAGAGCTGAATCAGTTGTACTTCGAGAGTTGCAGAAATTTTATTTTTCAAAAGAATTTCGTAGTTTAGAATCACATAAACCTTGTAGTCCCGCACTTCAACATTTGAAACCATTTTTGCAAGACGGACTCATTCGTGTCGGTGGCCGTCTGCGAAATGCTAAGTTAGAGTTTGAACAAATGCATCCAGTAGTTCTACCACGCAGGGATCACGTTTTGGATTTGTTGGTGGACTATCACCATAAGGTGAATTGTCACGCTGGTCCCGATTTATTAATGTCCATTCTTCGACAGAAGTACTGGATACTTTCCGCTCGCAATTTGATACGCGCTAGAGTGCACAGATGTGTGCCCTGCTTTAAGCTCCGCCCGCGTTTCAACGCGCCGGAAATGGCCGACCATCGTTCTTGTCGTGTTGTACAGACGGTGAAACCTTTCATACATACTGGGACGGACTATGCTGGACCGTTTAAAGTCACTATTGCCCGTGGTCGTGGTATACGTTCCACAAAGGCATACATTTGCCTATTCGTTTGTATGACAACTCGTGCGGTTCACATAGAGTTAACCAGTGATTTGAGTACGCAGGGTTTTATGTCTGCATTTAAACGATTTTTATCTCGCCGTGGTCCCGTTAAGCGCTTATACTCTGACAACGGCACAAATTATGTTGGAGCGCGACGCAATATTTCGGAATTACATACATTCTTACGCTCCAAGTACTACCAAAGTGAATTCGCCCATGTCTTAGCTGAGAATCGCATTGATTGGTGTTTTAATACGCCAGCAGCTAGTCATTTTGGTGGCAATTGGGAGGCGAATATTAAAAGCCTTAAGTCGCACCTGTTTCGGGTCATAGGCGAACAGATTCTCTCGTACGAGGAGTTGAGCACCGTACTCGCTCAGGTAGAGGCGTTGATGAATACGCGTCCGTTGTGTCGGACTTTGTCTAGTGATCCATCGGAGCCACTAGCGTTGACGCCGGCTCACTTCTTGACGACGACTCCTCTTAAATATTTGCCCGCTTTAGATGTCGAGACTGACAAACTGCAGCTTCACCCGCGTCACGCTCTGCTAGATAGCTTAGTTCAGTCCTTTTGGAAGCGATGGAGGACAGATTATCTGCATACGCTGCAGTCGCGTCAAAAGTGGAACACTCCTTCAGATCCAGTCACAGTCGGTACTGTGGTGATACTGAAGACTGAGAGTGCGCCTCCTCTGCACTGGCCTCTTGGTGTAGTGGAAGAAGTTTTTCCGGGTTCGAACGGAATAACGCGAGTCGTAAAAGTTAAAACCGCAACTGGATCGTACCTGCGTCCGGTTATTCGCCTCTGCCCTCTGCCTAATCAGTAGTAGTGGCATAGTTAGTTATAAGTTGTTTCGCTACCTAGTATTGATAGTTTAGATTAGTAATAGGGTTTAGTTTCGCTTTTGTTTTTTTTCTTTTCTTTGAAGGTAACCCTTCAAACCCGGGGGGAATGGTTGCGCCAATTTGCTATGTTCCGCGATTTTGTTTTTTGTAATTTATTTTTTTGGCCTAGCAATCCTATACCATCCGTTTTCCTTCCACCCGCACGACCTCTAGAAATGATTTGACATTGACGTTTTGAGCATTGTGAATGTGACCGCACCGCTAACACGCCCGCTCGAAATTACAAGAAAATTGGCTATTTCGTGTTCCAACCATTCAGAACTCAACAGTAGTACAGTGTAGTGCAATACAGAAACTGGCAGTGCTTGAAAGTACGAAGTTCGGGATTCGCCGGACGGCGCCATGTGGAACTTTCGAGGTTAAAGGTCAGTGTTCCTTCTAATACATTTATCCCATTAATAAACGCTAGACGCAGTACCTGCATATTGTTAACAAACCTTAGATCGCTTTTTAAATCTACAGTCCACACAGCAAATTCGCGCAACCAGTGCCCATCTCTAAAAACAAAGGTGATGTTCTTGAGTGCAACAGTTATAGAGGAATAAAGCTAATGTCACATACCATGAAAGCCTGGGAGAAAGTTATTGAAAGGAGGTTGAGAGAAGAGAGTGAAATTTCACAGAACCAATTCGGTTTTATGCCTGGTCGAGGTTCAACGGATGCCATTTTCGCTATACGCCAGCTGTGCGAGAAATACAGAGGTGCGCATAAAAACTTGCACATGGTATTCGTTGACCTCGAAAAGGCATACGACCGGGTACCTCGTGAGGTTCTGTGGTGGGCCCTTAAAGAGAAAGGTGTGCCTGGGAAGTATGTGCAGTTGATCCGAGCGATGTACAGTCGATGCCGTACCCAAGTTCGGTCTACAGTGGGCACCACTAGCAGCTTCAATGTGGCTGTCGGCTTACACCAAGGGTCGGCACTGAGCCCTTACCTCTTCCTGATGATAATGGACGCTCTGACGTCGGACATTCAGGAAGAGGCTCCCTGGTGTATGCTTTTCGCCGATGACATTGTGCTGGTTGCCGAGAGTGGCCTAGAGGTCCAGAATAGATTGGAGGTGTGGTGGCACAGACTGGAGAGTGTTGGCCTGAAATTAAGTAGAACCAAAACGGAGTACTTGTTCTGCGATTTCGGCGGTCTTTCCGGTCCTGTGCCCTTAGCTCTCGCCGGAACGCCCATACCAATCTGCTCCGACTTTCGGTACCTCGGGTCGCTCGTTCAAGGAGATGGTGAGGTAGACCGAGACGTAACACATCGGATCAACGCCGGATGGATGAAATGGCGACAGGTCACGGGAACAACTTGTGACCCACGGATGCCACTCAAGTTGAAGGGTAAAATTTACAAGTCCGTGATAAGACCTGTCATATTGTATGGATCAGAATGTTGGGCTGTGAAAAAGATGGATGAAAAAAGACTGCATGTAGCGGAGATGAGAATGTTGAGATGGATGTGTGGTGTGACGAGAATGGATAAAGTGAGAAATGAGTATATTAGAGGAAGTTTGAAAGTGGCGCCAGTGACTGAAAAGTTGAAAGGAAATCGTTTGTCTTGGTATGGTCATGTGAAGAGGAGGGATGAAACACATGTTACTAAAAGAGTTCTGAGTTTACAAGTAGATGGATGGAGAGGAAGAGGGAGGCCGAAGAAGAGATGGATGGATTGTGTGAGGAGTGATATGAAAGAAAAGGAAGTTAGTGATAGTGTGACGGCTGACAGGATAGAGTGGAAGAAAAAAACGTGTTGCGCCGACCCCAAGTAATATGGGACAAGGGCAGGAAGAAGAAGAAGAAGTTTTGTAGGCCCTAATTTTTTACACACGCTAAACAAAAGTGAAGCCACAAAAAATATACCTAATTAATAATAATACTTAACGCGAGCGAAGCCGCGGGCAAAAGCTAGTTTATGAATATATTTCTTAGCTAATGATTTCGCTTTGAAAATCCAGTATTTTGAACGTAGATAGCATAACATCAGTTGAATTCCTCCGTGAAGTGTCTTATGGTGCGCGTCGGCTATAATCAGAGGTGTCAAAGTGTTTTTATTTCCAAGGATAATTGGATGTTTTCTTTCATCAGGTAAGTTTGCGTGTTTGAGGCGTCCGCCCACCCTGAGGATATGTTTATTATCAAGATATGGGGCGAGGGATCGCAACGGACTTCTTTTTTTTACTTGTTTATTTATACTTAATCTTTCTATTTCTTCTCTGTATTCTTCTTCTTGAACTCTTTTAATACAAATTGACAGTGCATCTTCTAATTCGTGTGTAGTTATTTCTTTATTCATATTCACATTGACCTTGTAGCTCAAGAATCTTTTGCAAAAACAAACAACCTTTAGTAATTAAAAAACCGAGAGGCTACGTCTGCGGTATTTTCACTCGACTGTACGTGATACCAACGTTTGTTATTAAGGTTTTCTACAATTTCGACGACACGGTTGGCAACAAACGTTTTCCATCGATTGGGATCACCACATAGCCAGGCTATAACTATAGAAGAGTCCGTCCATGCATACATATCTGAAGTTGAGATTTTCATAGCTATCCCAATTTGTTTCATGAGCTTTGAAAGAAGTAATGCACCGCATAACTCTAGTCTTGGTAGGGATATTGTTTTTAGAGGTGCGACCCTTGTTTTAGCAGCTAGGAGGTTTATTTCAACCTTGTCATTTGTTTCAGTTCTTATATAAACTGCTGCGGTGTAAGCCCGAGTCGAAGCGTCACTGAATCCGTGAATTTGAATCTTTTTTTTGTTTGCTTCAGTGGTGCCTAGCCATCTGTTCAATTGTATATCGTTCACGATTGCATTATCTGACCTTATCTTATTCCACTCCTCACGAATTGCTTCACTCACGCTTCGATCCCAATCCAATCTTTCGAACCATAGCTTCTGTAAGAGTATTTTTGCCATTACGGTACTCGGAGCAATCCAACCAAGTGGATCGAATATCCTTTGTAAGTCAGATTAAATACTTCGTTTTGTTATGTGGTCGTCTTCAGATTCAGGTAAAGTCAGATTTTATTGAAATGTGTCTGTTTTAAGATTCCACACAATACTATGCCTTTATTGTTCCGTCAAGATTGATATTAATATGTGCGTTCGTTGATCTTTTTACTTCATCTATTGATTTCATAAAATGGATGTCATTTGATGACCATTTTGTGAGTTGAAAACCACCTCTTTGTAATATGTTCGTAACAGTTTTGGCCAGACAAGTAGCAGTCTCGGTGTCAACCCCTCCATCAAGCCAGTCATCCATGTAAAAATTACCCTTGATGGATTGCACAGCGAGTGGTTCTTCTTTTCCTTCATCGTCAGCTGTTTGGTGAAGGGTTCGAACAGCTAAATACGGTGCAGATGCTGTGCCGAATGTGACCCTTAGCAAACGGTATTCGTGGAAATCATCACCTTCATCTGGTCTCCAGATGATACGCTGGAAGTCTGCGTCTTCGCGAGTTACCAATATTTGGCGATACATATGTTTGATGTCAGCCATGAAGCAGACACGCTTCATTCTCCATCTCATAAGAAGGTTCCCCGCTGCCGCGACAAGTCGCGGCTTGGCGGACAGAGTTCCGGCGAGATCTCATGGTGAAATGGCGAGAACGACTGTCGCAACCCTGTGCTGGGCACGCCACGATTGAGGCGGTAAGGTCCCTCTTTGAGGCGTGGCTGGAAAGGCCTCACGGCGTCGTAACCTTCCGCATGGCGCAGGTACTAACCGAACATGGCAAGTTCGGGCCGTACCTGTACAAGATCCGTGCGGAGGTGACGCCCGGGTGTCGTCACTGTGCGGAACGCCCGGTGGACACGGTGGAGCACACGGTAGAGGTGTGCCCCGCTTGGGAAGAGCATCGCCTTGTCCTCGTGGGGGCAATCGGCGGCGATCTCTCGCGCCGGGGCTTGGTTCAAGCCATGCTCCGGAGCGAGGAGGAGTGTCAGGCGGTCGCCTCCTTCTGCGAAGCAGTAATGCTAGCAAAGGAGGAGGCTGACCGTATCAGGCAACGGCGCTCACGCCGCAGCCGCCACCGTAATTCCGATCCAAATTTCCGGCCACCGTAGGCGCGGGCTTGCGGACGGCGGGCAATGGGTAGCTCGCTGTCCGTTTGTCCGGTAACAGACCGGACCGAGCCCAAGTCGTTTACGGCGCGCACTGTTCCCGTGCGCCTCAAGGAGTTGTCAGCAAACCGTAGGGGCCCAGTAGGGTCGAGGCCTAGTCTGGGGCTCTGGGAAGGTATGAAAATGCATACCAGGGTCCTGGAACCAAGGCAGGGAAGGAACAGGGTAGGTTTTTAATCAGTAAGAGTCTGACACTATTTCCCGTTCCGCCCAAGGGCGGGATTTGTCATTGGATGATTTTACCTACCGTAAAAAAAAAAAAAAATCTCATAAGAAGGTTTCTCAAATCATCTTGCAGCTGCGGACCTACTAGTACTTCTTCATTTAGTGAAATGTTGTTTGTACCTTTAGCGAGTGTGTATGGTGGTGAGTGCGGGTGCGTGGAAATAAAAGTCACTACGCTTGTACGTACTCACGATTTACTCGAACTACGAGAACATCCATACACGCACATATATGTCACAGAAGGAGTACAGACAGAAGATACCACAATAATCACGGCACAATAAAACAGTTCACAAAAACAACAATAGTTCGTAACAATATACGGCAAGTAAAATCACGGGCGCGGCGCAGGCGGTAAGCGGCGAGGTCTGTGACCGACTGACCTCCGTTCGGGAAAAAGTAAATGAGGTCACCTGGCCGCTCCACCGCTCGCGCTCGCGGCCCGCGGTCTTGGGCCACCGACACCATCCGACATTATAATGTTGAACATTATAAATGCCGTGAATGTTGTGTTGTGTAATTATGATAAACATAAATACTAATATAAAAAATAATGTGACTGTGTTTATGTTTGTGTTGTAATTGTTAAGTCTTGTGTAGGTTTGTAATAAATGTAAATAAACTATGTGGTAGGGATGAACCCTACATCACCCCCCTCCAGAGACCGTCAAGGGCGATAAAAATCAGGAAACCTGACATGACGACCAGAGCGAGTGGTGTACTCCTTGCTACTGCTAGGTGGAATGACTTCCTCTGGGTCAGCTTTGTCTGCCAAAATATAAGCTGGCTTCAGGCGGTCGATTGAGACCGTGACCTCTCTGCCCTTGAATAATATTTTGAAGACTTTGTCTCCCCTTTGCAGAACTTTGTGAGGACCTGTGTACGCTGGTTGTAGCGAGCCACGTAATGCGTCTTCACGAAGGAACACGTGATCTGTGGTCTGCAGATCCTTATAAATAAAAATGCTGGTCTTGTTGTGGCGGGATGCTGGAGTAGGTTGCAGGTTTTGAGCGAACCTGCGTATGCGCGCGGCGAAGTCTGTGACGTCGGTCGTTCCTTTGTCACTAGGTGCGAAAAATTCACCTGGGAGCCTTAGTGGTTCGCCGTAAACTAGTTCGGCTGAAGACGCTTGGGCATCCTTTTTGTATGCGCTCCGTATGCCAAGCAATACCCACGGCAAGGACTCTGTCCATGTGCCACTCGCATGACACATGATGGAAGCCTTGAGCTGGCGGTGGAAGCGCTCCACCATGCCATTGGAAGCCGGATGGTATGCCGTTGTCCGCTTGTGCTGAAATTCAGCCAATTTGGACAATTGTTCGAACAGGGCCGACTCGAACTGTCGACCCCTGTCCGTCACAATGTCTGTGGGACAGCCAAACCGGGCAATCCATCCGGATAGCAGCGCTTTAGCTACTGTCTCGGCAGTTATGTCGACGATAGGTACGACCTCTGGCCACCTGGTAAAACGGTCGACTGCCGTCAGACAGTACCTAAAGCCTTGCGAAATTGGAAGTGGGCCCACAAGATCGATGTGGACAATGGTGAACCTTGCACGTGGGAGGTGATACGTCCCTAATGGCGCAGAAACGTGTCGGCTCACTTTGGCCCGCTGGCACTCAAGACAAGCTCGTGCCCACTCCCTACAGTCTCTCCTTATGCCTGGCCAAACGAAGCGTTCTGCGATCAATTTGGCAGACGCTGAGATACCAGGGTGGCTGAGGGAGTGCAAGCTATCCAAGACTTGCTTTCGTAGCATTACGGGCACAAAAGGTCTGGGTGGCGTTGTACTGACGTCACAGTACACAAATGTACGCTCCCCTGGGACCTGCACCTTCTCCAACACCAGCGATGATCCTCCCTGGAGTAGCTTGGAGAGCTCGGGATCCGTAGATTGCGATTCCGCGAGAGTTTCTATGCTGACCGGTACATTTAGCGCTTCCACGCGAGATAAGGGGTCGGCTACGACGTTGTCCTTGCCGGAGATGTGCCTTATGTCGGTGGTGAACTGGGCAATGTAGTCTAGGTACCGGAATTGCCTGGGCGAACAGTTTTTCTTCCTCTCGTGGAATGCAAAAGTAATCGGCTTGTGGTCAGTGTAGACGACGAAGTGTCGAGCCTCGAGCATGTGTCGAAAGTATTTGATGGCCTCGTAAATGGCCAGCAGTTCCCTGTCATAGGGAGAATACTTTGCTTGCGAAGGGCTGAGCTTCCTGGAAAAGAAAGCTAATGGCTGCCAGCCATCATCGCTAAGCTGCTGTAACACCGCGCCGATTGCTGTATCCGACGCGTCAGTTACTAACGCGAGATTGGCATTGCAGTCGGGGTGAGCTTATAAAGCAGCGTTAGCTAAGCTCACCTTGCAGTCCTCAAATGCTTGCAAAGTATTCTCCGCAAGACATATGGGCTGCGAGCCCTTTACGTTACCAATCAAGAGGTTGTGAAGTGGCGCCTGGATCTGTGCTGCTTGGGGTATGAAACGTCGGTAATAGTTGATCATACCGAGAAAGCGGCGCAACTGACGGACATCTTTGGGTGGCGGGAAGTTTCTGATCGCCTCAACCTTGGAGTCTAGTGGTTGGGTGCCCTTCTCGGAGATGCGGTAACCGAGAAAAGTTACCTCCGGGACACCAAAAACGCACTTAGACGTGTTGATCAGCATGCCGTATTCCTTCATCTTGCCAAAGATAATGCGGAGGTGCTCCTCATGCTCCACCTGGGTCCTAGAAAATATAAGGAAATCATCCAAGTAAGAGTAGCAAAAGTCCAAACCTCTGGTCATCTCGTCCACAAAACGCTGGAAAGTTTGGCCTGCGTTGCGCAGACCAAACGTCATGTACGGAAATTCGTACAGGCCGAACGGTGTGGTGATTGCCGTCTTCGGAATGTCTTCCGGACTGACAGGGATCTGATTATAGGCTTTCACTAGGTCTATGGTGCTGAAGACTTTGCAACCAGAGATGCTGTGGGCAAAGTCGTGAATGTGCCTAATCGGATACCTGTCAGGGACGGTCCGGGCATTGAGCATCCTGTAATCACCACAGGGTCGCCATCCGTTGTCCTTTTTGGGGGCGAGGTGAAGTGGAGATGCCCATGGACTCTCCGACGGTCTAGCGGTTCCATTCGCCAGCATCAACTGGAACTCCTGCTGAGCGATTTTCAATTTATCTGGCGCTAGGCGCCGGAATGGTGATGAAACTGGAGGGCCTGGGGTGGTGCGAATGTGGTGTACGGTGTTGTGTGGTGTGGTGCGTAGTGTACCGGCGGGTCGGGTGATGTCAGGAAACCCGTCTAAAATTTTGTGGTACCTCGAATCACCAGAAGTTATTTTTACAGAAAATAAAGATGAGTCTGTGTGATTCGAGGCTTTAGTGAATACATTTGTGCTACTATCGACTAGTCGTTGATTACGACAGTCAACGACTAGCGAGTAAAAACATAAGAAGTCCACACCAATGATAGGCTTGGTCACCTCTGCAACCACAAAACGCCACTTAAGGTCCCTACGGAGTCCTAAATTTAGATTCAGTTCGACATACCCGAATGTCTTGATGGGCGTGCCATTCGCGGCCACTAGGTCATAATTTGTGCACACGCGACGGTCACTAAGTAGACGGCGAGGGTAGACACAGAGGTCGCTACCTGTGTCGACCAGGAACTGCGTCTTCGTGCTCCGATCCGTTACGAATACGCGACCGGTCGAGGGAGGGCAATCGTTTGTCGCCATCACCGACTGCCCGCGGCGTTTCCCTGCCGGTAGTCGCAGGGCTTGACGCAGCGCTTCGCCTTCTCTTCGTGCATGTAGTGGTACCAACACACGGGGTGCTGCCGGTAGCTGGAGTCTGAGCGGGTGGAGGACCGATGGCGTGAGCGCCGTCGCGGGTCTCGACCACGGCTGTGGGAGCGGTTCCGCGAACGGCTGTCACGCAACTGCAGCGTCAGGTCCTTCACG
Source organism: Leucania comma (assembly GCA_958295575.1). Lineage (NCBI taxonomy): Eukaryota > Metazoa > Arthropoda > Insecta > Lepidoptera > Noctuidae > Leucania > Leucania comma. The sequence continues at coordinate 2,571,604 of OY282462.1, read as the reverse complement.
GCCCGCTTTAGTTCGGCGATTTCGGCGGCCATCTCGCTGCTCGAGGGTCCTGCTGTCGTGGCTGCTGCGACGTGGTTTGCTGGCGCGACGATCTCCTGGACGCGGTCTGCCAGCTCGGCTAGCGCGCTCAGGGTGCTGTGAGGCTGCGATGCAAGGAGGGGCTGGATGCTGGTGGAGAGTCGGCTGCACCAGATGGTGCGCACGAAGTCCTCGGGCACGGCAGGTCCTGCTAACCCTTGCAGGTAGCGGAGGAACTGTGAGGGCTTGCGGTCTCCCTGCTCCTCATGCATCAGCAGCTACTTCACCTTGCGCTCCTGGGAAGCAGAGAGTCTGCGCACCAGCTCCGTCTTCAGCTTCTCGTACCGGTTGTTCGTGGGTGGGGACATAATAATGTCCTTCACCTCCATGGACTGCTGATGATCGAGGTGTCCGACGACGTAATTGTATTTTGTGACGTCGTTCGTCACCCCGGCGTTCTCAAATTGCGCCTCTATTTGCGCGAACCAAATCTCGGGCTCCTCGGGCCAAAATGGGGGTAGGTGTAGAGCGACGCGGTACACTTCGGCTGGCTCGACCTTTGGACCCGAGAGGCGCTTGGCTTTGCGCACGCGGTGCGCAACATGGTCAGCGGGCTGTGATGATGCTGTGTGCCCTGTTTCACTGTCACTCATTTTGATATGTTCGTCTCGGGGTCACCAGTTTAGCGAGTGGTATGGTGGTGAGTGCGGGTGCGTGGAAATAAAAGTCACTACGCTTGTACGTACTCACGATTTACTCGAACTACGAGAACATCCATACACGCACATATATGTCACAGAAGGAGTACAGACAGAAGATACCACAATAATCACGGCACAATAAAACAGTTCACAAAAACAACAATAGTTCGTAACAATATACGGCAAGTAAAATCACGGGCGCGGCGCAGGCGGTAAGCGGCGAGGTCTGTGACCGACTGACCTCCGTTCGGGAAAAAGTAAATGAGGTCACCTGGCCGCTCCACCGCTCGCGCTCGCGGCCCGCGGTCTTGGGCCACCGACACCATCCGACATTATAATGTTGAACATTATAAATGCCGTGAATGTTGTGTTGTGTAATTATGATAAACATAAATACTAATATAAAAAATAATGTGACTGTGTTTATGTTTGTGTTGTAATTGTTAAGTCTTGTGTAGGTTTGTAATAAATGTAAATAAACTATGTGGTAGGGATGAACCCTACATACCCTTGCAGGAAGCGTCGAAGACAACGCGAGATGTCTCCTTGTCAGTACGAACTACGGCGTTGTGAGGTAAGTACACCGATATTGTTTCCTTTTCTCTTTCAGGTATTCTTTCCATGTGTCCTTGTTCTATGTAATCATTAATCACTTTTATGTATTCTTTTTTCAGGTCTGGTGACTTCTTAAACTTCCGTTCAAGTTGCAAAAATCTTTGTTTCGCTATTTCCTTTGTGTTTCCTTAATGTATTTGTAATTTTGTACTTGTGTTCGTTTCATTCATTTGTGGACTTTAAGTTTTAAATGGTAATTTAACTATGTACCTTCCTTCTTGATTTCTAATTGTTGTTTTCTGGTAAATATCTTCGCAAATCTTGTCTTCCTGTGTTAAATGTCTCTCCTTGTCAATTTCTATTTCCCAGATCAATTTTAAGATTTCATCTACGTCGACTTGGTGATGCATAACAAGCTAAGTATCATTATGTGGTTTTTCAGAGACATTTCCAAAAATAATCCAACCCAGATTTGTTTTTTGTGCAGTTGGAGTGCCTGGTGGACCTTTTATTAGCTCTGACTGTATAATCTGTGCATATTCTTTGACTCCTAATAACAGGTCTACAGAACCAGGTGTTAAGTAACTTGGATCAGCCAAGTTAAGCCCGTCGATGTGCGGCCATGATTGTTTGATAATTGTTTTGGTGGGTATAGTAGTGGTCAGTTGTTTCGACATCACGTAGGCTTGGATTGGTAAACTATAACTATGTTCCCACTGTGATCTTATATTAAGCTGTACCACGTGCTTGATCTCTGTTCTCGAAGATCCCACTCCTACAACACATCCCTTGAATGGTTGTCGCTTCAGTTTCAATAGTTGAGTTGCTTTCTCGCTTATGAATGTAGCTTGAGAACCTTGGTCTATTAGCGCGCGGAGTGAAATGATTTGACCCTCTGCGTTTGATGCTTTCACTATGGCCGTCGCTAACAGTGCTATTCCATGTCTAGACATGGAATAGCACTGTTAGCGACGGCCTGTTGTATGGTGCGACGTGATCACTGTGTTCACTTGAACTGCTTCTTTCTTTTCTACTACATGCTGCGAATCCAACGGTTGTGAGGTGCTCGGAGTAGCCGCTGGTTCTGTGTTCTTAGTCTCATGTAGTAAAGAATGATGACGTCGGTGACATTTCTGACAAGACACCCGTAGATTACATCTCTTTACAGAATGGCCAAGTCCTAGACAGTTAAAACATAAATGTTTGTTCTTGACAAATTCGGTTCGCTCGTCGAGTTTCATATCAATAAACTTCTTGCAGTGACATAACGTGTGATTTTCTTTGCACATGATGCATGTCTTCTCTTTATTTGGTGTGGCAACATGGTAAGAACGTTCCTTGACTTGTTTCTCCCTTGTGTTATTGCTAGCTGTAACGCCTGTAACTAACTTAGACTCCATGAAGGTCTTTAATTCCTGCCAAGTAGGCAATGCTTCGCTTTCTTCCTTATAGGCAAACTCTTCCCAGCCCTTATGGGTCTCTGGGTCAAACTTCTGAACCAATAAAAATATTATTATATGATCTCAAGAGTACGTAGTTATTTTTAAATTTTCTGTTATTAATGCATTCCGTAGTTGTATCTAACAAGCCTTTTAATTGAGCGGCTGATTGCGAAGTCATTTTATTTTGATAAAATAACCTTTTCATGATACATTTCAATATTATGCGTCTGTTACCATACCTTTTATTCAAAATATTCCATGCAGTTTCGTAATTATTAGATGTCACTTTTATATGGGTCAATAACGCCTCAGCTTCTCCACTCACACTTGTTTTTAAATAATGTAATCGCTGTAGGTACATCACTGAGGTTGTTATTTTCATGCACCAAAGAAGTAAACAAATCTTTAAAAGTCGGCCATCCTTCATAATTTCCATTAAACTTAGGTAATTCTATTTTTGGTAAATGTACTATATTTTGCGATGTATATGTTACGTTCATACTTGAATTTCGCGAATCCATCGGTGCGGGTTCCGTTAACGATAGGTATAACCATATCTTTCAAATCACCTTGTAATGTGCTGTATAATTCTTCATAAACAAAGAATTCTTCGTTCAAAAAGTACGGCAAAACTCCTTTTTGTTCTTTGGGCGTTATCTTTACTAACCCGTCATGTGCATTCTTGAGTGACATCCAATATTGTCCGAGAAACGTTAATCCACCAGTTACTAACCTAAACATATATGCACATAATTGCAAACATGCTGTCTTTGCTTGTAGTTGCCCTACTTTAATTAAAGCTGATCACATAAAATACCTAGGTGTTACGATTGACACAAATCTAAATTTCCGTAAACATATCGAGTTACTGTGCACAAGAGTACGTAAATTAATTTATATTTTTAAGAACTTACGTCACATAGCCGACTATAAGTTAACTAAACAGGTTTCTTTGGCTCTGTGTCAATCTGTGCTAACCTACTGTATTACTTCATGGGGTGGTACCGCAAAGACTATCTTACTTCCTCTAGAACGTGCTCAAAGAGCAATTCTAAAGGTTGCAACCTTCCGACCTTTTAGATTTCCCACACACCAGCTATACACTTCATGTAAAATACTAACAGTACGTCAACTATATATATTGCAAATCATACTTTATCAGCACTCTGAGCTTCCTTTTGACCCTGTACCTTCAACCAGAAGGAGGAAAGATTTGGTTTGCAGAAAACCACAGACGAGACATGCATTTGCGCATAGATTTTACGTATTTTTAGGACCTTTTTTGTACAACAAGCTCAACAAATTATTAGATATATATAGCTTATGTTATATTAAATGTAGCACATTGGTATCAGAGTATTTATTAAAACTCAATTACACAGACACAGAGAACCTTTTGGAAGTTTTAGTATGATTAAGGTTTAGTTCGTAAGTTGTTATTCTATAGTTCTGTATACATGCACCCTTTATGATTAGTCTTGTTTAAGTGATGACCTGAAACACAGGTTTTTGAAAACCTAGCTCAGGAAAGTCGCTAATTATACATAACGTACGTTTTTCGCAAGCTTTGAAGTCTTGATCACTTTAGATAAACACAAAGTTATTTCTAGGGCATTAACATAATTATTTACTTAAGATTTATTTGTGGCTATTTTATGTAACTATGTGTAAAAAAAGATTAAATAAAGATTATTATTATTATTATTATTATTATTATTATTAATATTCATCAATTATTTTTTGAGCGTGCTTCAATATATCCTTTTGTCAATCTTGCCTTTGGACACTTTTTCAAGTTTGTTTGCGTTTTTCGAAGTAAATTAGCACCATCTTCCAACACCGCGAGATATTTTTGTTGTTCTTGAGTAATATTCATAATTGTTCCACAATATTTATTGTAAGCAAATGTTCAATCAAATTACTCGCAAAACTTGGTAATCTTCGGAAATAACACTAATTACTTAGTTGCAAACAAACATTGACACTCTAATAGAACGAGGTGTTTTTTCTAAGAATCCTTATCGCTGTGGAATGCGGTTCTTTTGTTCAAGCGGCCAGATGTTTTTCGCTCCGTAGTTTTTGCATTCGGCTCGAATACGACCATATGTTGATGGGTATAAGGTTTACTTTACGTTGAAGGGGATTTAGAATAAAAAGGACGTACGTTGTGCCACAAGTATATTCAGCGACTAACTTATGTAGGAAGACACTTTCTATTAAATATATAAATCAAATAAGCATAACCCGTCTCAACAGCTAGTTTATCCGATATAATTCTTTTTGCTGATGACACTTCCCTTATTTTTAAAGTAGATAGAAAGTTTGCGGATGTTATGCATGTCAACGAAAGTCTGTCTGTTCTTTCTAAATGGTTTGCAGCTAATAACCTCCTATTAAATGCGAATAAAACTAAATGTATAAAATTCTCACTACCGAATGTCCCTCAAGTTGGCGTCAGCTTAATTCTTGACGGCAAAAAACTTCTCCCCCAAGGGGATAAAATAGGGGATGAAAGTTTGTATGAAACTTTGTCAATTTCAAACCGATCGGGTTGAGACTTTTCATGCATATAGCTACTATGACGTAGGCATTTCTCAAGAAAGGATTTTGATAAATTCTACCCCCAAAGGGATAAAATAGGGGATGAAAGTTTGTATGAAACTTTGTCAATTATAAACCGATCAGGCTGAGACTTTGCATGCGTATAGCTACTATGACGTAGGCATCTCCTAAGAAAAGGATTTTGATAAATTCTACCCCCAAGGGGATAAAATAGGGGATGAAAATTTGTATGAAACTTTGTCAATTTTAAACTGATCGGACTGAGACTATGCATGCATATAGCTACTATGACCTAGGCATCCCCTAAGAAAAGATTTTGATACATTCCACCTCTAAGGGGATAAAATAAGGGATAAAAGTTTGTATAAATCTTCTTAGATTTTCGACTGATTGCACTGAAATTAAAGATTGGAGCTACTATGATTAAGACGTCCGCTAAAATAGGATTTTGAAAAATTGAACCCCTGTATTTATACCACGAATCCCATTAATACCGAATGATATCCGTTCGAATTTAAACGATTAGTTTCCCCTAAAAGTCTGCTTTGCCATGACAATAAATAAGTCTCAGGGGCAAACTCTCAAATTTGCGGGTTTTGACTTGAGAGATCATTGCTTCTCTTATGGACAGTTTTATGTTGCTTGCTCACGAGTAAGCTTGACAGTTTTAGCGCCTAATGACAGATTAGTTAAGAATATTGTGTTCAATGAAGTTTTGTAGGCCCTAATTTTTTACACACGCTAAACAAAAGTGAAGCCGCAAAAAATATATCTAATTAATAATAATACTTAACGCGAGCGAAGCCGCGGGCAAAAGCTAGTAATATTATAAAACCATAAAATATCTAAAATGAATGTATGAGTTTAAAATAACAACGTTCAAAAGCTTTAGGTAGAACGCTACTCCTAAATTCATTTTTGATAGAAGATACATCCTTCTGATAATTTTAAATTGATACACCTACTATCATGTTAGAGATATGCATAATATCTTAACAAAAGTGTGTATACGTATTTTACAGTAAACTTATCAAACTGACATACAAGCATAATCCATATTTTAATGAATCACATTAGTTATGGTTTTGTATCGTACAAATTTTAACTATGACTACAATATATAATATACGTGGATCACAGCGGCCGCGTTGTAATTCTAGAACACATGGAAACAACCCACACATAGCCATATCAATTGCGGCAAATTTATATAATGCAACTTTGCAATTTTGGTGATTCTTAAGAGTCACTTACACTTATCGTATGAACGTTCAATATGATCGCTTCTGCAACCGTCGTCCGGCGGATAATACATTAATAAACGGACCGATATGTGTCAATATGATCGTTTCTGAGCCGCCGTCGTTCGGCGAATAATACAATAATAAACGGACCGGTATGTGCGAATTACCCGTTTGACGGGGATTGTATCAGTGTAAAACTCTCTTAACATATCAGAAAGTGATGTGGTTTTTTTTTTTTATGGTAGGTAAAATCATCCAATGACAAATCCCGCCCTTGGGCGGAGCGGGAAGTAGTGTCAGACTCTTACTGACTAAAAACCTACCCCGTTCCTTCGTAGCCTATCGTGCCGGGGCCGAGCATTCCTTTCGGAAATAAACCCATGACCCCAGTAGGCTTCGACCCTGCCTGCCTGCAGTTAGCAGGCTGGGCCTCTACGGTGTGCTGACAGCTCCTTGAGGCGCGCGGGAACAGAACGCGCCGTCGACGACTTGGGCTCGGTCCGGTCGGTTACCGGACGATCGGACAGCGTGCTACCCATTGCACGCCGTCCGCAATCCCGCGCCTACGGTGGCCGGAAATCGGGATCGGAATCCCGGCGGCGGCTGGGGCGAGCGCCCCGTTGCCTCTGCCTGATGCGGTCGGCCTCCTCCTTTGCTAGCATTACTGCTTCGCAGAAGGAGGCGACCGCCTGCCATCCCTCCTCACTACGGACCATGGCCTGAACCAAGGCCCGGCGAGAGAGATCGCTGCCGCCGATCGCCCCCACGAGGACACGGCGATGCTCCGCCCAGGCGGGGCACACCTCTACAGTGTGCTCCACCGTGTCCTCCGGGTGTTCCGCACAGTGGCGACACCCGGGTGAATCCTCCGCACGAATCCGGAACAGGTACTTAGCGAACTTTCCGTGTTCGGTAAGCACCTGCGTCGTGCGGAAGTTGAGAACGCCGTGAGGTCTTTCCAACCTCGCCCCAAGGATGGGCCTTATCGCCCCAATTGTGGCGCGCCCCGAACGAGGTTGCGATAGTCGCTGACGCCATTTCGCCATGAGATCCCGCCGGAGCTCCGTCCGCCATGCCTCGACTTGTCGTGGCAGCGGAATTTCGCCCCGGCGTTGCATCTCCATGCGCTTGTCGTGCATGTGTGCAAGGACTGTTGCCTCCAGATCCCACGGCGGTTGGCCAGCAAGGGAACTGGCCCCTCTCCAAACTTGCGCTAAAGAGCCCCCTCAATCGAGGCCCGAGAGCCTCCATGGCCAGGACCCAGGCCCTCCCAGGTAGGCCGTCAGGTCCTGGGGCGGTATTCTTGGCACTCAGCCTTCGTACCGCCACTCTCATCTCTACCTCGGTCACCTCTGGAACATCGTCGTCGTCGTCGTGGTCCACGTCAGGTACTGCCGGTGTTGGCGGAGCCATAGACGGGGGGGAGTGTACCCCCCGCGTAGGGAACAGAGTGCTGACCACACCCTCCACGAGCTCGGGCCGGAGACTCTGAGTCAGTGGGGGAGCCCATGGACGGAGTTTCTCCCGTACCATCTTGTATGGGCGTCCCCACGGGTCTGCATTCAGAGACCCCAGCCAGACGTTGCGGGCCTCCAGTTTGGCCCGCTTAATCTCCGCTCGGAGGGTGCGCTTCGCTACCCTGTATCCCTCGTACAGCTCCGCCTCAATAGCCTCCGCATCCGGCGGGCGGTTACGGCGCTTGCAGTACCTGGCGTACCGGCGTCGCGCGTGGTTGCACGCATTGCGCAATGCCGCAATCTCCGGCGACCACCAGTACACCTGGCGCTTGGCACGTCCTGGACGGACTCCGGGCATTGACGCGTCGCAGATTTGCGACATGCCCTCCCGGAACCACTCTGCCTCGACGTCGATGTCGACAGGCCTGTCCGGTGCTTGCACCCAAGCCTGTACCGTCGCGGCTTCCAGGAGAAGCTCCCGGTCCATCTGCCTCAGCGCCCATCGTGGACCACAAGGGCTCCGTTGGACCGGCGCGGTCGAGGTTTGGGCGGAGACGTCAAACCGGATGTACCGGTGGTCTGAGAACGTCTCCACCCCCTCCATAACGCGCCAGTCGACGACACGCGGTGCCAGATCGGGGCTGGCGAACGACAGATCCACCACTGATTCGCCCCGCATCCGCACACACGTGGAAACAGAGCCCCGGTTTAGGAGGGCCAGGCCGGACTCCTCAGCCCAGGCCTCTACCGACCGACCCCGCCCGTTCGTGTAGCGGGAACCCCAAGCCTCGTTCCAGGCATTGAAGTCCCCGCAAACGACCACGGGGAGGTCCCTAAACCCAACGACGACGTTTTTCAGCTCCATCAGGGAGATGTGGAGATCGCCGAGAGATCTGTTCGGGGACAGGTAGACGCCTACCACTGCAATGTCCCCGAACCGTGCTGCCACGCAACCTCGTCCCCTCGTGACGCGCTCGAGGGGCGGGGTACCGGCGGCGGTCGACCTAATTAAAGTCACCGAGCCGTCCAGGTCCTGAACCCAGTCTCCACTGGGCAGGACATAGTACGGCTCGGAGACTACGGCGACATTGATCGACCACTGCGCCATGCTCTGGAGCAACAGATCCTGAGCGGGGGCGCAGTGGTTGATGTTCGCCTGGAGGAGACGTAATGGAGCTGTTATTGACATTCCATTACGATCTCCTCCTGAGCCCCTCGTGGAGGCACTGCCGCGGCGGTTGAGGCGGCGATAGCGGCGGCGGCTACGGAGGCGGCTGCGGCGGTGAGGACGTTACCGGGGATGGGCCGGACCCTGTTCTTCACCTTGGTGGGGGGGTCGCAGGACCTGCAACCAGCCTGGTGATCCGCCTTTTGGCCTGCCGCCGCACATGCGTAGCAGTGCGGCGACTCACGGCATTCGGCGACCTTGTGACCAGGCTGACCGCATTTGAAGCAGCGATCACTGCGGTCCACCTCCGCGGCGCAAAAGGCCCCCGCGTGGTGTCCCACGCGGCAGCGGTAGCACCGCAGAGGTCTGGGCTCCAGCAATCTCACCTGGGCGGAGACCCAGCCCACTAGAAGCCTTCGGCCCTCCCCGGTGATGGTTTTGGCCGCCGTCACGGGACAGCTGACCGTTACGGCTCGCATGCCCGTGCCATCAGTGTGGATGGTGCCCGCCCGAACCTGATCGGCTGTGCACCCTCCCGCACCGACGATGGCGGCAACCACCTCGTCGACCCCAACAGAGTTGTCCAAGCCCATGATGCGCATCTCGATGCACTTCGTGGGCCTGGACACTCGGGCCTCCTCCGCGTCCAGGGACTCCCTGAGCCTCTTGGCCAGGGCGTCTGCCGCTGGGCCACTGGACGCACCAGGGACCTCCAGCATTTGGGCACCGGTTACGGTGCGCCGCATGCGGAAGCCCTCAGAGGCTTCGAGCTCCTTCAGGTGGGGCAACACCGCCCGCCTCGCCTTGTCCATGACGGACTTGTAGGTTACGCCCCTCTTTTCCGCTTCAGGCTGTAGCGTAATTACTACAGCCTCGGATTTAGGGGCGCGAAGCTTTGCCGCCATGGCGCGCTTCTTGCGCTCTAGCCGCGTCGCGCGCTTTCTGCTCGCCTTAGCCGCCTTGCCCGCCTTCCTCTTGGCGCCGACCACCGTCCACTCGGTGTCGGCTCTGCAGGCGGGGGAGACGGTCTGGCAACCGCCCCGGCACGTCTTGCTGGTTTAGCAGCGAGGGCAGGCGCAGCCTTGCTCTTTGGGGGAGGAACAGTCCCTCCCTGCCGCTGCTGCTGCTGCTTGGCCACCGGGGCCGGCCTTGTTGGCTCGGATGTCACAGCCTTGCGCCCAGCTGGGCCCGACGAGCCTGCCTTTGGCATCGCAGCCGTGGCTGCTGCAGCAGCAGCGTAAGAAGCCACCTTTTTTTGGCCGGAGGCCGCGAGCGGAGGACGCAGGACGATGCCCTCCAGGACGGAGAACTGTCGCTGCACTCGCTCCTCAAACTTCTGCTGCTGCTGCTGGTACTGCTGCTGGAAAGCACCCAGCTCCTGCCGCAGCAGGGTCAGCAGCTCGTTTTCCGGCCCGGGCAGGGGCTGGGACTCGCCTTGCCCTCGCTTGCGTCCCCCTTCTGGGGCCACTTTGGGTCCACCTCCCTGGCGACAGGCTAAGTCCGCCTCGAGCGGCTCAATCCTTCGATTGAAGCCTTTTTTAAGCGGCTCAAACACTATCGCCAGCCCCTCCGTAATGGAGATGGCCCCCTGGGAGATGGCCTTCTCCTTCGTGACGTACTTACGCTTTTTGACACGGCCGTTAAGGTGTCCGTGACAATCTTGCCAAATTTGGCAAGCGCCTCCTTCATGCCGTCTGACTCACTGTCAGATGGCTCCGGCGCCGATCGGCCGACTTGGCCGCTGGTTGTCGGGTTTCGCGCCTCCCTGGCGATTTCCAGCGTTCGCTGGGTGGCTGCCTCCTCGGCAGTAAGCCCCCTCCCCCTTCCGAACTTGCGGCCCACTCCCCGCCCGGAGGAGATCTTCTGGGCCGAAGCTTCATCAGAGGACGATCCCTGACCGTCCCTTGGCAAGTGGCGCTTTCGGAGGAACTCGTTTCGCTTAGGACACGGTTCCTCCACCTCCATGCTCTCCGAAGTGAGCGAAGACGCGGCATCAGAGTCCGACGCCGCGTCTCCACTCACCTCCCTTAGGCCGAAGCTCCTTACGGCCTGTCCTGTACCTGCCGGCGCTGCGGACGTGCTGGGAACGGGTCCCAGGGACTCCGCAAAGCGGGCAGGTGAGCCACCCTGGCTCAATGCGTCCTCAAGGGACGGTACAGGGTCCGGAGACCCAAGGCGGCAGTTGCCCCCCCCAGAATACGAGGGGCAGCCCGAGCACTGCTCGGGGAGGGATTCTCCTACAATGAGGTACCCTCCTGGGGTAGTTAATTTTTTATTACTCGCCATGGTTTTTGCTGAACACAGCTTTGCCTTATTTTTGAAATGGGGTGGGGTCCCCATTATCACGTTCGCCATCCTGGTCATGTCTGATGAACAGACACGTACCGGAGGCGAACCCACTTCTCCAGAATCGCCGCCCAAGAGCACCAACAGCTGGTTGTGCCGATGCTCCTGGACTGCGCACCCTCTGTGGCGGTCCGACTGGACTCCGCCATGTGTGTTCCTCTTGGTCTGGTCTCTCCCTTGAGGCCTTCCGGCATGAGTAGCTCTACCGGCATAGCCCTCAAGATCACAGAGACACGCAAGCCCCACCACGACGACAACGTGGGAACACAGGCGGTGGGGACAAAGTGATGTGGTGGTGTATAAACGTATTTATTTAAGGGTCGGTAGTAGGAAATCGTATTGCGGGAGTCTGATAAGTTTATAAAGATAACTTAAAGTAATTGTTACGAAAAAAAACATCTGTTTAGTTTAAGACTTTTATCAGTAAGTGCAACAGTTGGATTGGGGATAAACCTTGTAGATTATTGTAAAAAAAATATTAAAAATCACTAAAAACGTGCAAAACATACTGCCGCATCTTCGAAGTTTAACGCGTAAATGAAAAGTCACCTAATTAGTTTAATACTTAAAATAAACTACAGAAAATAGAGAATCTTTGGGGGTAGTGGAACAGAGAGTAAAGTCCCACGTACCTCCGTTGAAAAGGGAGGATCCTCCGACCAGACAGGTGTTATATCTGGTGGGCTACTGCCCGATAGATGATTTCGGGTTTGTTCTATATGTTCCAATCGCGCCGCGAATCTTACTTGCGCGATGCAGGATTAGTTCTTTTTGTGACGACATGGATATCGCTACATCACTCCCCTCCGGAGATCGGAGATCGATGGTTCTTGATGCTTCTTGAGGCGTCGTGATGCGTGCCAGGCCAATGGAGGTTGGTTCCAGTGAGTCGGAACCGGATTCCGCATAGTTCTCGGTGAGTCGGAACTGTTTGAGGTGATGCCCCAGTGAGTCGGGGCGGTGCTATCCCAGTGAGTCGGGATATGATGCTGCAGGCTCCAGTGAGTCGGAGTATTGCGGCTGGCTCCAGTGAGTCGGAACCGGATTCCGCTTAGTTCTCGGTGAGTCGGAACTGTCTGCGGTGATGCCCCAGTGAGTCGGGGTGGTGCTATCCCAGTGAGTCGGGATACGATGCTGCAGGCTCCAGTGAGTCGGAGTAGTGCGGCTGGCTCCAGTGAGTCGGAGCGGTGCTGTGCGACGTAGGGCTTGACTGCTGTCGTCGACCAGGAGAGGTTCTTCAATACTCTTCATGTGACTGGCCGAAGGTGCAAGTGCTTAGCCAAGGTCGCTGATGAGGCTGAGGGTGATGACCAGGTATGACCAAGTAGGCATGCTGGTGGTCAGGATACCCATATAGCCGTGGGTGCTGGCTGTATGGCTCGCTGCTCAAAAGCTTGAGGAAGTGATGATGACGTCACGAGGTAGTTGCTGCACGAAGGCTGCGCTGACGTTCTTTGTCGACGGTCACCAGTTTGGGGGTAGTTGAACAGAGAGTAAAGTCCCACATACCTCCGTTGAAAAGGGAGGATCCTCCGACCAGACGGGTGTTATGTCTGGTGGGCTATTGCCCGATAGGTGAATTCGGGTTTGTACTATATGTTCCAATCGCGCCGCGAATCTTACTTGCGCGATGCAGGATTAGTTCTTTTTGTGACGACATGGATATCGCTACAAATCCAATGCATATCACAGTTTTTCATAACGCTATTTCTCTTTTGAGTAAAAAAATCGGAAACTGTCTTAATTTTTACGCCCGAATTTCCCATACAAATTACTATGGCCGCGAGCCGCAAAACCGTATTCGAATCGTCGGGCCAACCCAGGCTCAGTCCAAAGAGAATATAAGCACTACGTTTAAGAGACGGGACTCCCATAGAAAAAAATGCTCAACACGAAATGTCAAAACGCGTACTAAGATTCAATACCAACTTTGACATAGATGACCAAATACATGACGTACGGGGGCTGCCAACATAACGGCCGAAATAGTGGTGTAGTGATGTATTTAGGTGCTCATGGTAATTTTTTATCGATATCGGTATTATAAAAAAAATGTAGGCCCCTTTTTTGGATCTGAATTAAGGTCTATTAACGCCAACGTTATCCATCAGTTTAACTAACAATAAGTGGAATACTTCATATCAAAAAACAAAACCCAAAGTTTCATTAATTGATATGGAATATTCCACTTACCAGCGAATTTACGTTGGCGCAAATGAGGTTAATTATTAGGTTTCAAAGGTGGGGTTGTAAGGTTTGTCCTACATGGGACTCCAACTTGTAAGGTTGGGTTTTTGACCTTACCACCGACTTACCCAGCGGTAGTTTGCAAGAGACTAAAGGGTGTGTTTTGCATGAGGTGTTGACTGGAATAAAAGATATAACTTGTCTCCACAATATATGTTTAGTAATTAAACAGCTACACTAGTTACAGCCCGTGACAGGAACATATATGGTATGGTTATAAAAAAGTAACTTACATGGAGTGGTAATACATTAACCACAATTATGACCATACAGTGTAGTCCTCACAGCCAGTACCGTCATCCAATGCAGTTCATCCAAGATCCAGAGCCATACGCTGTATTCGGAAACTGTCGCTTAGCTGTCCATGTGAGATTGTTCGTCAACGAGTCATGTGCAGAGTTGTAGCTTCATATTTTATATATATTTTATTGGTATTATATTGGGAGACTATTTTTCTTCTTAATACATATCCATGGGATATGGTAGACTAAAATAAAATGAAATCTTGAACCCTGTCAAAGAGAATTCACGTGTTTAGGAAAACTGATGCACGTTTTACGCTAAGATAATATTCATCAATTTCGTCTAAAAATGCTTACCACAATCGGGGGAATATCATCTTAAGTTTAACGCTGTTTCCACGTCTAGTTCTCGACATCTTACGTGATTTAAATTAATAAAACTCTTATATTAAATATGCTTCTGATCAGCCACGAAATGAAAAAAGAATGAACCACACCCATCTTGTCAATGGATCTGTCATTTTAATAGGTTATGGGTAAATCGATATTTCCTATTCGATTATTACTATTTAGTTACATTAAATTTAGTAAATAGTAATTAATAAGGTTATAATTAATTTATTTGAATATTATAACTCAATAATCGAAACAAAAGAAAAATTAAACATATCGATTAAATCGTGGCGCCATCTGACGGGCCTCAGTCAGAACTGTTTATGACATGGCATTCAGTGACATTATGCGCAACTAGAGGTCGCTACATACCTCAAACCGTGACTAAGTTTTTTAAATGTTACAGGGTGGGGGTGTGGTTAACGCTAAAGGAAACACCATTTTACGTATTTTAATAATAACAGTTTATTTTCTTATTCTTTAATATGGTTAAACAATTACAGAAACTATAACCTATTTGCCTATTCTCTATAAAGCATAAACCTTAAAAAGTATCATTTTCTTGCTTTATTATTTCTGATTCTGATCTTAATAATTAACACTTCGATCCACAACTACCCAACTTGTTCATACAAAAGTAGACTCTAAACATCGGAATTAAGGCCTATAATGGCGTGGATGTGAGAGGACACCGGTGTCCTCTGAGCTAGGACAGATTAAGATCAGAATCAGAAATAATAAAGCAAGAAAATTGTAAATATAACAAAGTTTACATGAATGATGCTCTAATGAAGAATCTTACCTTTGCGTTTAAGAGTCAAATCAGTATCAGTTTTGCCAATGTGCAGAGGAAATCCAATCATCTCCTTATGGTTCTGCAGTAAGTCCCACAGAAGGAATTGCAGATTTTTTTAGTTGTGTCTTCGTAAAATCCTTGGCAGAAAATGTTTGCCACAAACGTGTTTTAATTGGTGGGGCTTTTTAATGGGTACGTCCAATCCAATGTTTACATCTAGAAGAAAAAAATATGTTGCATTACTTATTAGCATTTCATATAGAGATACCTGAAATATTTATTGTTCGAATAGCATGACCGTTCTATTTGAATTATACTAAACAAAGTTTAAATTATAAAATTATCGATAGTCGATTAAACATGTCAAGCAGTAGTGATTGATAATTTTCAAAATTGAAGAATTTCATTTTTTATCACAAACCTGTAAATTTACTAACTATCGATTTAGTCGATAAAAATTTCACTACACACTACTACACAGCACTGTTGATAGGTTATTTTATAGATTTTCGACAGATTTTTATTAAAATTTATTTGTAAATCACCAAAACCTTTTCTGTAACTGAAAATGAACGTTTATTTACGCTTACCTCTCTTCATGTAATGGATATTTAGCCATGAAAATTGGCTTTTGACCATCCGACCGGCTGGCTCACATAAATCACATATTTCACAGATTTTATAGTGCATATCAACAGATTACTTCACATGGGTACACGTAAACGTCCTATTAATAGGAATTTTCGCTTAAAATTCACGAAACACATATTAAAAGCAAAAAAATTAACTTTGTTTACAATTCACCTCTTGAGAAGCAAAAGATAAATATGGCGGATGGATAACCGCGACAGAGTCGAATAGATGTTAAAGCGAGACAGCAATAGCCGCCATTTTGGGCGCCATTAAAATTAGTACGCGTTTTATACATTTAGTGAAGATCATTTTTTTCTTAGGGAGCTTCGCCAGACTGGCTCAGTCGACGACAAGTCTTCAAGGAGAGAGCACGTCGCTCTTCAGTAAAAAATGCGTTTGTGTGTGTGTGCCTGTGAGTACACGAATCCATCGCACAGTGGTCGGGATTTAGTAAAATTTTATTGTGGATTTTTACTTCAGATTCTATTCTTTGTTTATTGCCATAAATTTATTTTTTAAACGACTTCCAAAAAAGGAAGAGGTTCGCAAGGTGTCTGATTGTTTTTTTTTTTGGAATGATTGTATGTATTACAATTTTTGCTGACCGATGTGGATTTGTGGACCGATGACCTTGTAAAGGTTGCGGGAATCCAGTGGATGCGATACGCACAGGACCGTTCATTGTGGCGACATTTGGGAGAGGCCTATTTCCAACAGTTTTTTTTTTTTTTTTATGGCAGGTAAAATCATCCAATGACAAATCCCGCCCTTGGGTGGGGCAGGAAATAGTGTCAGACTCTGACTGACTAAAAACCTACCCTCTTCCTTCCCTGCCTTGGATCCGGGGCCCTGGTATGCAGTTTCATACCTCCCCAAAGCCCCAGACTAGGCCTCGACCCTACTGGGCCCCTACGGTTTGCTGACAACTCCTTGAGGCGCACGGGAACAGTGCGCGCCGTAAACGCCTTGGGCTCAGTCCGGTCTGTTACCGGACAAACGGACAGCGAGCTACCCATTGCCTGCCGTCCGCAAGCCCGCGCCTACGGTGGCCGGAAATTTGGATCGGAATTACGGCGGCGGCTGCGGCGTGAGCGCCGTTGCCTGATGCGGTCGGCCTCCTCCTTTGCTAGCATTACTGCTTCGCAGAAGGAGGCGACCGCCTGCCACTCCTCCTCGCTCCGGAGCATGGCCTGAACCAAGCCCCGGCGCGAGAAATCATTGCTACCGATCGCCCTCACGAGGACACGGCGATGCTCTTCCCAAGCGGGGCACACCTCTACCGTGTGCTCCACCGTGTCCACCGGGCGTTCCGCACAGTGGCGACACCCGGGCGTCACCTCCGCACGGATCTTGTACAGGTACGGCCCGAACTTGCCATGTACGGTTAGTACCTGCGCCATGCGGAAGGTTACGACGCCGTGAGGTCTTTCCAGCCACGCCTCAAAGAGGGACCTTACCGCCTCAATCGTGGCGTGCCCAACACAGGGTTGCGACAGTCGTTCTCGCCATTTCACCATGAGATCCCGCCGGAACGCTGTCCGCCAAGCCGCGACTTGTCGCGGCAGCGGGGCTTCGCCCCGGCGTTGCATCTCCACGCGCAGATCGTGCATGCATGCAAGGACTGATCTCCAACAGTGGATGTCTTTCGGCTGAAATGATGATTATGACAAGCTTCTTTGTTTGTAGGTAGGTAACATGATCTATCAGGGTTTGAGCTCGAATTTTTTGTCATGGGTCTAGTTTTTATAGTTTTCGCTAAACCAAAAGGTCAAAATTAAAATACAAGATGGCCGCTGCGAAAATTTTACAGTTTTCCGTCATGGGTGTCGTTTTCATGGTTTTCGATGGTGGCAAAGCCGTTAATGAGGTCAAAATGAAAATCCAAGATGGCGGCTGCGAAAATTTTCAAATTTTCCGTCATGAGTCTCGTTTTCATGGTTTTCGATGGTGGCAAAGCCGTTAATGAGGACAAAATGAAAATCCAGGATGGCGGCTGCGAAATTTTGTAAATTTTCCGTCATGGGTGTCGTTTTCATGGTTTTCGATGGTGCTAAAGCCGTTAATGAGGTCAAAATGAAAATCCAAGATGGCGGCTGCAAAAATTTTCAAATTTTCCGTCATGGCTCTCGTTTTCATGGTTTTCGATGGTGCTAAAGCCGTTAATGATGTCAAAATGAAAATTCAAGATGGCGACTGCGAAAATTTTTAAATTTTCCGTCATGGGTGTCGTTTTCATGGTTTTCGATAGTGCTAAAGCCGTTAATGAGGTCAAAATGAAAATTCAAGATGGCGGCTGCAAAAATTTTCAAATTTTCCATCATGGGTGTCGTTTTTATGGTTTTCGATGGTGCTCAAGCCGTTAAAGAGGTCAAAATGATAATTCAAGATGGCGGCTGCGAAAATTTTCAAATATTTCATCATAGGTGTCGTTTTCATGGTTTTATTTTAATTAAAGTTATTTTGTACTTTTTGGTGTTTTTTTGAAGTCGGTTGTATTTTTTTTGTAAAAAGTTTTTTATTTCAGTTTTTAGTTGTAATACCCCTCAGCCAAACTTAAATACATAGGTACCTTCCGCCATTCGGTTCCATCATCAAATCATCATGATAATTCTAATAATACCAAACATGGCTAGGATACACTGATTTATAACAAAGTTCTGGCTCTCACCTACCTTCCGGCTTCATCATCAGATTAGTTCTATGTCCTTCTTCCTTTAGTTAGCCACCGATTACATGTATAAACAAAGCAATTTTGCTTGTTACGACAGTTCTGCTTAGTTTTTTGAAGAGTTCCGTCCTATATCTTCGTAGTTCACCATCAGATCAAAACAATATGTCTACGGGACCAACTCGGGAGTATAATCTTTCAAACAAAACAAAAATTTTCAAAATCGGTCAACAATTGACCGAGATATCGGTGACCATACCTACTAAAACGAGTGGAAGCGCATTCCACAAGAGTATATGGACTGTATATGAAAGGAAGAATTAATAAAATCGGAAATATGAGAAGGACAAAGAAGTAGGAGATTGTTATAACAACGCAGATATAGAAATTGTAATATAAGATACACGGTGGGTCACACAGTAGAGGTGTGCCACGCCTGAGCATCGCCGTGTCCTCGTGGGGGAAATCAGAAATCAGAAGCGTTTATTTCAAATAGACCAATTACAGGCACTTTTGAATTGTCAAAATGTCGGTCAGTCCAAAAAAAAAAAAGTGAAGCTAAATTGCACGTTCCAAAGCGTAGATCTCTATGGAGAAGAACGTGCAAGAAACTCCATGGACACTCTTTTAAATCATATTATTAGTTACATAATTCTTGGTTACATAATTCATGTTGCTTCTACTATGTGAGCACAATGTAGATAAATAATGAAAGAAAATACTAAATGCAAATATTTTAACAGAAATTGAAATAACAGAAATTGAAATAAGCCACTGGCAGCTAAGAGATGACCAGTCTCAAATGACGGCGCCCGTTCACGAGCATGACGCGTGCACCAGCCCCACTCAGCTCAACCATAATGAAGGGAACCGAATGACCCAATTACACGTGCCACCATCAGCGAGACATTTAAGTGAGCATGACAAACTCTCAACTGCCATACTTGTAAATTCAAATATATTTGTAACCAATTAAAAATAAAAATGCTCCATGGTACTTCACATTCACAAAATTTGAAAAAGTGCTTCTACATTATACAATGCTATTGGTTCCAAATACAATAAGTAATCAATTGTCAAAAGCTTCATTAAAATAAATAAAATAAAAAAAAAACATCTCGAAAATAATAATACAAAAAGGGTCATCTCATCTTGTATATTTATATATTTAAAAAAAACTAATTAGGCAAAAATGGCTGTGCACGTGGAGCCGGACAGGCATTTAGCCAAGCATTTTTATCTAGGAGATAATCTTCCAATTTATAATATGCTTGTCTACATAGTGTGCGTTTAATGCATGTTTTAAATTTTGACTCATTGAGATTGAGAATCTCAAGTGGTATTTTATTATAAAATTTTACACAGTACCCCATAAAAGAACTATGTACTTTAGCCAATCTGAATCGTGGTTGATCTAATTTGTCCCTATTTCTAGTATTAAAATTGTGCCTGTCACTTATCTTAGTAAAAAGATGAGTATTTTTCCGAACATACAAAATATTCTCATAGATATATTGACAAGGGACCGTCACAATGTTTATTTCCTTAAATAGTTCCCTAAGAGAATCGCGTCTGCGAAGTCTATATATGGCTCTGATGGCTCTCTTCTGCAGAACAAAAATAGACTCTATATCTGCAGCCCTTCCCCATAGCAAAATACCGTAAGACATGACACTATGAAAGTAACTAAAATAGACTACCCTCGCAGTATCTACATCAGTAAATTGACGGATTTTTCTAACAGCATATGCTGCTGAACTAAGCCGACCTGCTAGAGATGTTAAATGAGGACCCCATTGTAGCCTCGAGTCAAGCGTGATTCCCAAGAAAACCGTGTTCTCGACGAATTCGAGTTTTTCTTTGTTTAATACTATTTCGGAGCTATTGCTTTTAACATTCGGTAACGCAAATCTCATGCACTTGGTTTTTTTTCCATTTAATACTAAATTATTAACAGTAAACCAATTATGGACCTGTTGCAAAGCGTTGTTTACATCATCAAGGTTTGTGGAACGTCTATTGATCTTAAAGATTAATGAAGTATCATCAGCAAATAAAACAATATGTGGTTGTTTTTTTAATAGATGCGGCAAATCATTTATATATACCAAAAAGAGAAAAGGACCCAATATTGAGCCTTGTGGTACACCCATTTTGACTTTCAAACCCTGGGAATTGACACCGTTTATTTGAACATGTTGTTGTCTGTCATTTAAATAAGATTTTACTAAGCTCAGTGCAAGTTTACCTAGCCCATAATGTTCCAGCTTTAAAAGCAAGGTTTCGTGATTAACGCAATCAAAAGCCTTTGAGAGATCACAAAAAATACCTATCGCATCTTGGGCTTCTTCCCACGCTGCAAATATGTGTTTTAATAACGTGACACCAGCGTCAGTCGTACAACGTCCTTTGGTGAAACCATACTGTTGATCATTTAAGATTTTATTGGTGTTAAAATGGTAAAGCATTTGATTAAGCATAACTTTTTCAAACACCTTACTGAAAACTGGCAACACTGATACAGGTCTGTAATTATTAGTTTCACTATGGTCGCCAGACTTAAAAAGTGGTATAACCTTACTGTATTTCATTAAATCGGGAAAAACTCCTTGGTCTACACACAAATTAAATATTAAAGCCAAATATGGTGCTATGGTCTCGATTATGGACGTGCATACTTTAATAGACATACCCCATAGATCTTCGGTTAATTTCATTTTGATTTGCCGGAAAGCCTTTATGACTGTCATAGGGTTTATACGTTTGAATTGAAACTCAACCGGACAGTCTGGCAAATTTGATTTCAATAGAGCAATTGAGGCTGCAGGGGAGGAATTTAAAGCTTCCGTTGTCCTAAGAGGTATATCGGTGAAATAATTAACAAACTCTTGGGCTACTTCTGAATTAGAGCTTATGGGACCATGTGAAGTCTCCAATAAAAAATCCGTGTTGCGTACTTTATTTCTACCAGTTTCACTGTTAATAACTTTCCATACAGTCTTTATTTTATTATCTGCCGATTTTATTTTTTTGCTAATATAAAGGGCCTTTGCTGCCTTGCAAATCTTTCTGAATAATTTGGAATATTTATTTACATACTTATTAAAGGCTTCGGTGTTGAAGAATGGCTTAAGGCCGTATAACTCATATAGTCTTTCCCTACTTATCCTAATACCATTAGTCGCCCAATCACTAAATACAAACTTAGGGAAAATAGTTTTCGATTTCTTTTCAAAGACAGTATTAAATTCATTGAGTACCAATGAAAAGAAATTATCATAAAATTTATTAGAATCTTCAATATTATGGCCCAGAACATTTAACTTATTTTGTATATTACAATTAAATTCTGTTAATTTGCCACTCGTAATTGACCTAAATTGAATTTGAGTTTTTTCCAATATTGCTTGAGACTTAAAAGTTACCGTTTGTCCACTATGATCAGATGGAAGATAATTTACTATAGTTTTATCTAAATAATCACAATTGCAGAAAACATTATCA
Organism: Leucania comma; assembly: GCA_958295575.1. Classification (NCBI taxonomy): domain Eukaryota; kingdom Metazoa; phylum Arthropoda; class Insecta; order Lepidoptera; family Noctuidae; genus Leucania; species Leucania comma. Next base: position 2,549,628 of record OY282462.1, on the reverse strand, counting down.
ATACAAGTTGCAGAGGTTGGAGTTATTCTAGTTGGTTCTGTGAAAACATTAAACAAATTAAAGGATTTAAAAAGGCTTAAAAATCTACTGCTATTTGAATTATTTTCCAAAATATTAATATTAAAATCTCCACAAATAATTAAGGATTTATTACTATCTGCAAGTCTTGCTATAATATCTTCCATTGTTAATTCAAATAGACTAAAGTTTTGAGGGTTCGGGGGTCTGTACACACACACTATAATATGCTTATCTAGCTCTACACATGACAGTTCAATGCAATGTTCAATAGACAAGTTAACTATGTCTTTACGTTGCTTAAATTTTAAGCATTTTTTTACTAAAATTAAGGACCCACCACGCAACATAGATTTACGGTTAAAACAACTACCCACACTATAATTTTCATAACTGAGTAGCACCTGGTAATCCTTCAACCAATGTTCACTAAAACATACAACATCAAACATTGTTTTCTCTAGAAACATTTCAATTTCCAATAATTTAGAAGATATACCTTGAATATTTTGATGAAATAGTTTCAAGGCGTGCTGCTTAGACCCTTTTTGTTGTTTAATTACTTGAGAGCAAGACGATACCCTGTTGTTGGTTGGTATAACAATGGTATTACTGGTACCCTCCATTGTCTTATGAATTAGTTTAAATGACTATCCGGAGTTTGTCCCAAATCTATAATATTATCACCTGGCAGCGAGTTACAACTAGATTTGGCCTCAACATTTGCAAAAGAACTTTCCAAAGTGATACATGGAACCTCCTTCGTACAATTTATAAAAGTAGTCATAGCAATTTTGCTACGGTCAACTTGACCCACTACATGATTATTAGTACTGTTACTAAACATAGTGGTATTAATTATACATGACTTCGACATACTACTTATGTCTGAGTTAATATAATAACCTAATAGCCTAGCTATTGTGTGTCTAAATTTAATTGGCAGATACAATGTACCCCTAGTCGACTTTAAATGCTCAACAAAAATGTTGGTGTCAAAATACATAAACTTGTCACAATGGTGACTAACTAAAAAGTACATATCGCTGCTTTAATTTGATAGTGGCACATCACAAAATGTGTCATTATTTTGATAATGTTACCATTCAATACAGATTAATCTATAATTTCATGTGAATAAAACTCACATTCCTATGTATACATTTGACTAGGTGGCATGACTGAATGACGTTATCTGATTGGTCGAAATCGACCGCAATTTTGTCGCTATATCGACACAATGTCAGTTGCTTTGAATTTTCGCAAGGTGACATACGCATTTTCTCTAGAAAAAAGACATAAAATAAAATAGTTCGTTCTTATTGGTGGAATATTCTTTTAAATAAGGTTTTTTTTTGTATTGTGACAATATAAAAAAAAATTGAGTGTCATAGTTGTGTTTCGATTCATTTAAATAACGTGGTATTTGGTGTTGCGACAGTATCAAAACAAGTGAATATATAAACTAAATAGCGTATTTCAAAATGAGTTAGTATTCAATTCTTTGTTTTTGGTAATTAATAGAACTAATACAAAATAAGTCTATTTCATTCTTAAAAGTCCTAATTTTTACGATTATTCTTTGCAAAATATAACGCTTTTTTGTGCTATTGTTGAATGATTTTTAAATATATGCCATTGTTCAAAATAACTGCAATTAAATTTTTTTTTAATATAACATAAGCATGGTGTGGAAGCAAGACATTAAATATTGAAAATAATTTCTTTAATTAAGATTTAATCTAATTATTTTTACCCTTACAGTGTATTATCGAAAGAACATCAATTAAGAAGATTCATTGCAGATTTCTGTAGCCGATGGCACTAAAAAATACCAAGATACTGCTGGGACTCAGGCCTCCTCTTTAGGAGAGGGAATTGGCCGTAACCCACCATGCGGGCCCACTGCGGTTTGGTGGATGACATGCCGGTTTCCTCATGATGTTTTCCTTCACCGTTTTGAAAGAAGTGGTGATGAAAAAAAATAACACAAAGTAATACGCCTGGCTGAGTTTGAACCCGTGACGTGGCAAACAGCCATCATGCTATAGATTCAGGGTCATTAAAAAGGGTGTCAGGAAACAGAAAATACCGAAAATTGACACTATTGCCACTATTGTCGAAATGTAAAATTAACAGATAGATATTGTAATGTTACACGTAGAAGCAAAAGACACAGAATATTACTCATATTGTTATAAAAAATCATACAATAATAATATCAAGAAAGTGATACTTAGTTGAAAATATAGGAAAGACAAGAAGTAGAAGCGTTTGTAATAAAAATATTTCACGGAAGAAAATTGATAAAACTAAAATGATGATACGTGAGAAAAAGCAAAAAGGCCTATATACTAAATAAAAAAGTTATAATATATATATATACAAGATTTTATGCCCCATTTTTTGAAAATCTATAAAGGATTTTTCGTAGGATAACGAAGATTTGTACACGGCAAACTATTTTTGAACCATATACTGTGGTTGCGCGCGACCCCCGCTTCGATTGGGACCCGAAAATCGGTTACAGCACATTCACGTACCATCATGATGGTTCAATTTGTGTGACAAGGATTATAACCGATTTTTGGGTCCAGGTCGGATAGGGGGCTGCTTGTAGCTCTGGCGGATAGTTCAATTTATTAGTAAAATATTAAGTACCAGTAGTAGTTTTTTACCATTTGAAAAACTTTTTAACACCTTTTTTACTACTTTAACATTTATGTTTAAATTTGTTTTTGTAACTTTGTGTTGTTTGAATTGATTTTGGTGTATGGTCATGTGAAGAGGAGGGATGAAACGCATATTACTAAAAGAGTTTTGAGTGTACATGTGGATGGATGGAGAGGAAGAGGGAGGCCAAAGAAGAGATGGATGGATTGTGTGAGGAGTGATATGAAAAAAAAGGAGTTAGTGATTTTTTTTTTTTTTTTTTTTTTTATGGTAGGTAAAATCATCCAATGACAAATCCCGCCCTTGGGTGGAGCGGGAAGTAGTGTCAGACTCTTACTGACTAAAAACCTACCCCGTTCCTTCGTTGCCTATAGTGCCGGGGCTGAGCCTTCCTCTCAGAAAACGGCCCTTGACCCCAGCAGGCTTCGACCCTGCCTGCTTGCAGTTAGCAGGCTGGGCCTCTTCGGTGTGCTGACAGCTCCTTGAGGCGCGCGGGAACAGAACGCGCCGTCGACGACTTGGGCTCGGTCCGGTCGGTTACCAGACAATCGGACAGCGTGCTACCCATTGCACGCCGTCCGCAAGCCCGCGCCTACGGTGGCCGGAAATCGGGATCGGAATCCCGGCGGCGGCTGGGGCGAGCGCCCCGTTGCCTCTGCCTGATGCGGTCGGCCTCCTCCTTTGCTAGCATTACTGCTTCGCAGAAGGAGGCGACCGCCTGCCATCCCTCCTCACTACGGACCATGGCCTGAACCAAGGCCCGGCGAGAGAGATCGCTGCCGCCGATCACCTCCACGAGGACACGGCGATGCTCCGCCCAGGCGGGGCACACCTCTACAGTGTGCTCCACCGTGTCCTCCGGGTGTTCCGCACAATGGCGACACCCGGGCGAATCCTCCGCACGAATCCGGAACAGGTACTTAGCGAACTTTCCGTGTTCGGTAAGCACCTGCGTCGTGCGGAAGTTGAGAACGCCGTGAGAGGAGTTAGTGATGGCGTAACGAGTGACAGGACAGAATGGAAGAAAAAAACGTGTTGCGCTGACACCAAATAAAACGGGGTAAGGGCAGGAAAATGATAATGATGAGTAAAAGAAAATTATTTTTTTAGAAACAGGTAATGCTTTATTTTTGTTAAAGTGGGCTAGTGGAAGTCATAATTATGTGTAAGCTCGTTAATAAATATTTTTAATAACCTCCTAACAAAATTAATTTTGTTAGGAGGTTATTTATTATTTCACTGTTTCTATAATATAAATACTATCTATATTTGCAATTTTGAGAGTAGCGCGTGTTCTGTGAAGTTAAGTTTTACATTATTAGTATTATTTTTGATCTCTATAACGATAAAGACTGATAGAAAGTTAGTTAAACAAAACAAAAAATGTCATTGTATAGTAAAAATACATTGGTTTTGTATTACTCCTTCCTTAGAATAGTAATGTAATTGTAAAAGTGACATTATTTGTAAAAATTCACAAACAAAAAAAATACATCAAAAATAAATAAGCCGTTGTACAAAAATTACTTAACTGAACTATTTGTTTTATTAAGAATAGTGTTACTGTTCACGAAAGAATTTTGTCAAATTAAAGGTTGTACTATAATTTATGCCAATGTTAAAAATAATTAAACTAAAAACTGTTTGACGTATGTCTGAAGCATGTTGTTTTTTATAAGTTTATGTGTTGATTTTGTATTGAAAGGGCTAAATAACTTATTTTTAATAAAAAATTGATAGATTATACGTCGATTTAGGCAATTTTCAAAGGGTTCTCTTTATTAAAATAAATGATGGAAACAATTTCATTTATTGTTTTATCATCTTGTTTTATTTAAAATGCTCTCTTGAAAAAAGTGCATTTTTGAGATCTGTCGTTATCAAATTAAAGCAGCGATATGTTTATTAAGCATATGAATATAATTGTTTTCTCTATTTGATAAATGTTCAAAATATGGAAAAGCACACAATATTATTTTTTTGCATTTTAATTTTAACATCTCAGTTACATAGTCAGTGATATCTTCCTTTTTTACTTTTAAACTATTACCTACAAACACTGTTAAATTAGTATTATAATTATATTTTCTTCTAATTACTAACTCCATAATATGCTTGTAGGTTGACCCAGGTGTGCAATAATTCTGAGTAGAATAACTAAGATTGTTGTTTATTAGTTTTTTTTTTTTTTTTTTTTTATATATTTTATAAACTAGCACTTGACTGCAATCCTACCTGATGGTAAGCAGTGATGCAATCGTTGATGGTAAAGCGCACTAGTTTATTAAGAGCCTATTCACTCTAGCCTTGAAGACGCCTAAATTATAATTGGCCGGGAAAACCGCAGCAGGCAAATTGTTCCAGTCCCTCGATGTACGCGGTATAAACGACGAGGCAAAACGCTTAGTCCGGACCGTGGAAGTTTCAACAACGTAAGGGTGGATATTCGCCGTACGCCGGGTTGTTCGATGGTAGAAAGGAGATGGCGGTATCAAGTCATGCAATTCCCGCGCACACTCTCCAAAATGCATCCTGTAAAACACCGAAAGGCTGGCTACTCTACGCCTGTGCTCGAGGCTTTGTAGATTGGACTTAACCAAGTCTGGATCACCAATTAGCCTCTTCGCACGCCTTTCCACCGAGTCCAAAGCTGCTAGGTGGCATTTTGCAGCACCAGCCCATATGTGGCTGCAGTACTCCACACACGAACGGACTTGTGCTTTGTATAAGATTAGAAGCTGTTCCGGTGTGAAGTACCGCCGGACTTTTGCTAGAACGCCGAGTTTCCTAGTTTACCTAAACCCCTTCCCACACTGTCTGAGAACATAACTGACTGATTACAATCCTGACTATTTTTGAATGGAAAATCACCAGATTCAGACTGGTTAATCTGAGACAAAGGCTGTTCAAAATCAGATAAACCTTGTTCAGTAAAACCGTCTTGAGAAGAACTCTCAGCCAGGGACGGGTCCTCCGTTGCCTCTGGCTGGCCAGCATTGAGGTATGAGACTGTCTGACAAGTACACTGACACATAACTAGCTCATTTGCAGCAAGAATGTGTTCTTTAATTTGGTTCTGAGATTGTACATACTTACTGAAATAAGAACTGAGTGAATTTTCAAGAGCTTTTATTTCAGACTGTAAGTGCTGTGTATCAATTTCATATATTCTCTTGCTGTCTTCTAATTTAATTTGATAATTATACTCGCGCCTCGTCCTCGAGATTAGTAATTTACACATGTAGTTACGCTAGTTTTCACCACTCATGCACTTAGTTGAGAAAATAAGTATTTTATAAAATATTTCTTTATCTATGGCAATTCAAATTGACGTACCCACAAAATTTTTTTTTTTTTTTATACATGTGGGTACTTAGTCCAGTTCCGCTCTCAGACGACCATCGCCAATCATTCGCATTCTAGTGCTCAACCACTCAATATCTATTTAGCGTCTTCACATAGTTTATTTTAGAAATGCCAAAACGTAAGAGTTCTAGATCTCGTGAAGAAGACATTAACCATTACAAAAATAAAATAAAAAAATTAGAACGTAAAATTCGTGATAGACAGATTAGTACTTCGGATAGTGTATCAGACTTGGAGGAAGCTGTTGTTCTACACGATGACGATCTTGGAGCAGGTATTTACCTACATACTTATTTTAAAGTGATAGCTATTTTCTTACCGCCCTGTGCACGTATCTACGTATTCAAATTACCATAATGCAACCTGAACAGTCATTGGGGCTGATTCGACGCATTTAAAATACGGTTGGCGTTCCTTCCGCTGGGGATTGTAACCTAACCTAATTATTGTGACTATAACTAATCTACAAACTAGGATGTTAAATTTTTATCCTTTGTGCTGACGAAGGTAAAAGATTATCATTTTAATAAAATGTAGTCACGGACTTGTTTAGGTCCACCCTCTAACTAAGTTATTTAACTTACGTTTTGAAAAATTATCATGTCTATGATAATTTCCAGACACCCCCACACTGCGGCCAGATGATTGGTTATTAGAATGGCCACCCGAAGATGAAAAAGTTCAGGATTCAAATGAAACCACTGACCCTCAGCCAGGCCCTAGTACTTCCACGGATGTACCCACCGAAGAGCCTATTGCTCATGATGCTAATATTGCTGACCTGGACACGGAAATTCTAGAAATTCTAGGCGATGATCCTACTAATGTTGACAATTACGGGCCTGAAATACGCAACGAACTTGCTAATCGTTTATTACACGTCGTTAAGGATGGGTTGACTAAGGAAAATCGCAAAAATTTAATATCCAAATATCTATTACCTAAAATTTGTATCAAACTGGACGCCCCTAAAATAAATTTGGAAATTAAAGCGGCAATTACTAATACCGCAGCTAAACGCGATAGAGGCATAGAAAACAAACAGAAACAAATGTCTAGCGCAATTGCCTGTTTAGTCGACATCATAAATTCACAATTAAATTCAAAAACATTAACCAATGATGTGTTACAAAAATTAATGGATATAAGCAGAATTTTATGCGATTTACAACATGCTGATTCTATCACACGTAGAAATTTCATTTTATTTGCCCTCAAAAATGATTTGAAGGAACACCTTAAAAACACCAAGATAGATACGTGTTTGTTTGGTGAAAATCTAGCAGAGACCTTGAAATCAGCAAAGGCTGTAAATAAATCAGGCATTGAGCTGAAAGCTGAATTTACCAACAAGACTGCGAACACCAACTATAAAGGACCAGCATCGAGAGCTTTAAACCGCAGAGCTCCCCCCCAGGCGCGCAGGCTGCCTGCGGGGCCGGCGCAAGCGCCGAGGAGCCGCGAGCCTGCCGCGTTACGCACGCCGTATCCCCCGCCGCAGACACAGTACATGCCGCGGCACGCGCAGTCATCCAAGACGTCATCGCGGGGCCATCAGTCGACGTTCCACCGTCGCCGCTTCTAAATGCAGTTAAGTACGCCGGCCGCTTATCTAATTTCTATCAACAATGGTCTAAAATCACAGACGATCAGTCTATACTATCTTGGATAAGAGGTTATAAAATACCCTTTATATCACCCGTCATACAACATACACTCCCTGCAAGATCAACTTACTCGGTTATTGAAAGAACGCAGTATTTAGAAGCGATTAGTAACCTACTCAAAATAGGCGCAGTCTCAGAATGTTCTCCATGTGAAAACCAATTTGTCTCGAGTATTTTTTTGGTACCCAAACCAAATGGCAAGATGCGCTTTATTTTGAACTTAAAAAATCTGAACACGTTTGTTAAAACAAATCATTTTAAATAAGAGGATTTGAGGACGGCATTAAAAATGGTAACTTATAACTGTCATATGGCGACAATTGATCTCAAAGATGCATATTTCTTAATTAAAATACATAAAGAGTCACGAAAATATCTCAGATTTTATTTTGAGGGTAAATTATTCGAATTTAATGTTTTGCCATTTGGATTAAGTACAGCCCCATACGTTTTTACAAAACTATGTAAACCTTTAGCTAAATTATTGCGCTCTACCGGCCTTATGTCAACAGTTTATTTAGACGATTGGTTATTGTTTGGATATTCTCGTCAGGAATGCCTAACAAACATAGTTACAACTAAAAAATTGTTAACTTCACTTGGTTTCATTGTTAATGTCGAAAAAAGCGCACTTTCTCCATCAACCAAATGCAGATTCTTAGGCATGATTATAGATTCACATGAGTTTCAGATTAGTTTGCCAACAGATAAAAGGTTACGAATAAAAACGCAACTGTTAATGTTTTCAAAATTAAAACGTTGTAAAATTAGGTTTTTCGCCCAGCTATTAGGTTTATTAGTTTCTTCTTGTCCAGCGGTCGAATACGGATGGCTGCACACTAAAGAAATGGAAAGATGTAAATATCTCAACTTGAAGGGTCATGATGATTATAATAGATCTATGAATTTACCTGAATCACTACAAACTGATTTCGACTGGTGGCTCAACAAAATAGAACATTCTGTTCATCGAATTAAAATTGATGTTTACGAAGTTGAGATATTTTCTGACGCCTCAACGACGGGGTGGGGGGCCGCCTGTGAAGGTATGTCTGCGAGCGGACAATGGTCGAACACCGAACGAGAACAACACATTAATTATTTAGAACTGCTGGCCGCATTTATGGCCTTAAAAGTTTTTGCTAAAGATCTCTTTAATTGTCAGATATTACTACGCGTTGACAATTCAACAGCAGTAGCATATATAAATAAAATGGGGGGTATACAATACCCCCATCTCACACAAATAACTCGTGATATTTGGAACTGGTGCGAAAGTAATAAGCTCTTCGTCTTTGCCTCTTACATTAAATCTAGTGATAATATAATCGCAGATTACGAATCACGAAGAACTCATCCGGACATAGAGTGGGGTTTGTCCGATTGGGCATTTGGCACTCTCACCCGCGCATTCGGTCAACCTGAAATTGATTTGTTTGCTAGTCGCATAAATACCAAATGTAACACATACATATCCTGGCACCGGGATCCGGACGCATTCGCGATAGACTCCTTCACAGTCTCATGGGAAAATTACAATTTCTATGCATTCCCGCCATTTTCAGTCATACTTAAAACCCTTAGAAAAATAATTACAGACAAGGCACAGGGTATCATGGTCGTACCATTATGGCCAACACAGCCATGGTACCCCGTGTTCAGATCCCTCCTTATTTCGGAAACTGTTACATTTCCTCCTAAAAGTCATGCCTTATTGTCTCATTGCAGTTCCCGTCGGATAAACGAGTCGATTACCCTGGTGGCAGGCATATTATCCGGGACTCATTTTCAAGAAAAAACATACCTGAATCTTCACTAGATATAATGTTAGCATCATTAGCGCCTAACTCCATGAAACAATATGACGTTTACTTGAAGAAATGGTGGGATTTCTGTAAAATTAATTCGTTAAATGTTTATGACGCTTCTGTTCCCACAATAATTTCCTTTTTTACCCAACTCTTTAATGAGGGCTGCCAATATGGTACACTTAATTCATGCAGATCTGCTCTTTCCCTAGTGCTGACCCCAATACTAATTAATGATGACAGAATAAAAAGATTCCTTAAAGGAGTTTATAGATTAAAGCCACCAAGACCTAAATATGAAGTTACCTGGGACACTAACCTAGTATTGGATAAATTATTTTTATGGCATCCTAATGAGGAATTAACATTAGATAAGTTAACAAATAAAACTATTACTTTACTGGCCCTGTCGACTGCACACAGAGTTCAAACTCTCTCGAAAATTAAAGTTAGCAATGTTCAGAACCTTTCCCAGCGTGTCACTATTAAAATAACCGACCTTATAAAAACTTCTCGACCGGGATTTCTACAACCCATTATATATTTACCTTTTTTTATTGAAAAAACAGCCATTTGCCCAGCCACTACATTACTGTGCTATATAGAACGCACCTCATTAATACGAACATCGGACGAATTATTTCTTGGAATTAGGAAACCTCATAAGCCAGTAGGAACACAAACACTTAGCCGCTGGATAAAGCAAAGTCTCAGTGAGTGTGGGATTGACACGAGCATGTTCAGTGCACACAGCACGAGACACGCAGCATCGTCGCGCGCGCACTCACTGGGCGTCAGCCTCGATACTATCCGTAAAACTGCAGGTTGGAGTAGGAATTCCACAGCTTTTGCAAAATTCTATCAGAGAACTGTGGTCGATGACGATAGTACTGCCTTAGCAGAATCAATAATTAATCAACAGTCATAATAAATTATTCTATTACGATCAGTTAAAATCAGATACAATAGATTTTTTACATTTTCTATTAACTATGATAGCTATTATAAGAATAGTTACTCCTTAGTTAATTAAGTTATTTTACTTGCTTTTAGTTCATTTTCCCCTTGAGTAAATACTCAAGAAAACTTAATTATTGTTAATCCTAGAAGTTCTAAGTTGATCTTTCTGTTTATTTTTTGTAACTAAATTGTAACAAAAAGAAAATAAAAAATTATTTTGATATATAAACATTATTACTCATTGATGATATTTCCAAAATACTCTCAAAGTCTACATGTGTAAATTACTAATCTCGAGGACGAGGCGCGAGTATAATTAATGATTAAACGAACTTACCTATACGTGAAGTTCTATCATAATTATACGAGCGCCGAGTCCGAAGAGATTAGTAATCCCACCCTCCCAGTGCTGTCTATGCACACCCCAAATGGCACAGTGCCTCGGAAATACATCAATGAACCACAGGATCCTTACTCTAAACTAAATGATTGGCGATGGTCGTCTGAGAGCGGAACTGGACTAAGTACCCACATGTATAAAAAAAAAAAATTTTTTTGTGGGTACGTCAATTTGAATTGCCATAGATAAAGAAATATTTTATAAAATACTTATTTTCTCAACTAAGTGCATGAGTGGTGAAAACTAGCGTAACTACATGTGTAAATTACTAATCTCTTCGGACTCGGCGCTCGTATAATTATGATAGAACTTCACGTACAGGTAAGTTAGTTTAATCATTAATTATTTAATTTATTTATTAAATCAACACGTTCTTTCCTGAGTGGAATACATTTGGAAAAGTGTTTATGTTGCTTTTTGTACTGGTTACATTTTTTAATTATTCGATTGAGCTTTGCATATTTTTTTAATTTATTGTGACTAACTTTTAAACTGTTATTTTGATTCAATAAGGAATCCTCAGTTAAGTCAATAGTGAGTATGGGATGAGGGTTACAATTTGAATTTAATAATTCGCTATATAAATGGTTAGTTTCCCTAACCTGAGTTCTTTCTTTTTCTTTTTGCAATTTGAGAATTTTACAGTTAGCATAATTTAATTCATCCTGAAGGTCCTTAACTTTGCATAAAGCCTCCTCATATAGGTTACTACAGTCCCCAAAACCATCCGTGATTACCCGTAGTTGGTCGCGTTCATCAACAATGTCTTGGTATTGCTGACTAATGTCTACTAGCTCCCGTTTAAGGCTTGTGTTTTTTAAAATTATGTTTTTAATTTCACGCTCACTTTCCTCCCTTTCCAGCAATAGTTGCTCACACTGGTCTTTAGATTCCTTAAGTCCTTGGAGGGCCTTTCTCAGTTTCAGCTCCATATCCTGAGCAGTAGCCTTACGTGTCATCACAGGCATGGTTTCAGGATTAGTACTGAAAATAGAAACGAAGAAACGGTAAGAATCAAAAGGTTAGACAAAGTGTACAAAAGGTGGGAATAAAGAGAATTAATATTAAATAGAGAATGAGAAAAGTTAGAGCAGTAAAGTGGAGAATCGAGGTAGGCTGCTAAATCTGTTTGAAAAAGCTATTGAATAATTAGTTTAGCCACTTTTACTTTTTTTTTTTTTTTTTTTTTTATGGTAGGTAAAATCATCCAATGACAAATCCCGCCCTTGGGCGGAGCGGGAAGTAGTGTCAGACTCTTACTGACTAAAAACCTACCCCGTTCCTTCGTAGCCTATCGTGCCGGGGTCGAGCATTCCTTTCGGAACTAACCCATGACCCCAGTAGGCTTCGACCCTGCCTGCCTGCAGTTAGCAGGCTGGGCCTCTTCGGTGTGCTGACAGCTCCTTGAGGCGCGCGGGAACAGAACGCGCCGTCGACGACTTGGGCTCGGTCCGGTCGGTTACCGGACGATCGGACAGCGTGCTACCCATTGCACGCCGTCCGCAAGCCCGCGCCTACGGTGGCCGGAAATCGGGATCGGAATCCCGGCGGCGGCTGGGGCGAGCGCCCCGTTGCCTCTGCCTGATGCGGTCGGCCTCCTCCTTTGCTAGCATTACTGCTTCGCAGAAGGAGGCGACCGCCTGCCATCCCTCCTCACTACGGACCATGGCCTGAACCAAGGCCCGGCGAGAGAGATCGCTGCCGCCGATCGCCCCCACGAGGACACGGCGATGCTCCGCCCAGGCGGGGCACACCTCTACAGTGTGCTCCACCGTGTCCTCCGGATGTTCCGCACAGTGGCGACACCCGGGCGAATCCTCCGCACGAATCCGGAACAGGTACTTAGCGAACTTTCCGTGTTCGGTAAGCACCTGCGTCGTGCGGAAGTTGAGAACGCCGTGAGGTCTTTCCAGCCACGCCTCAAGGATGGGCCTTATCGCCCCAATTGTGGCGCGCCCCGAACGAGGTTGCGATAGTCGTTGACGCCATTTCGCCATGAGATCCCGCCGGAGCTCTGTCCGCCATGCCTCGACTTGTCGTGGCAGCGGAATTTCGCCCCGGCGTTGCATCTCCATGCGCTTGTCGTGCATGTGTGCAAGGACTGTTGCCTCCAGAAGCCACTTTTACTTGCCTAAAGATTACAATTTTCTAAAGTGGGTAGGATGTCTAGATCCTAAAATAAACTATAAGCAGGGGCAGTAATTGAGAACGCCGATTAGTCTGTTTTAGCAGGGTTTATTAGAGCAAAATCACTTTACATTCTAGTAACACAATTATGGCGTCCGTCTACACAGACACACAGTTCTAGTTACATCATAGACAAAAAGTAAACCTATCATAGATACAAGCTTGTTGGAGTGTTGCTAACATAAAACTTTAACATTGCACATATCTCAACACCCTCCCTCAATGTTAAACACATTATAAACAATAACACTCATGTACTAAGACCTAACATGCTTCTAAACTTGTGAAACTTGACTCTACCTAAAGGCTTTGTTAAGACATCAGCTGGTTGTTCACTAGAACCAATATACTTCAAAACTATTTTCTTAGCAAAGACCTTTTCTCTTACAAACAATACTTTGACATCTATATGTTTTAACTTATGATGAAATTGAGGGTTCTTACACAGACTTATAACTGGCATGTTATCCTCAAAAAGTACAACAACAGCCTCAATACCAGAAAGACTACAATACAAGTTACTAAGCCAACAAGCTTCACTAGCTGCCATACTTAAAGCTACAAATTCTGATTCAGTTGATGACAAAGAAACTGTGGGCTGTTTCTTCGATACCCATGATATGCTACATCCATCCAAAATTTTAAATAAGTAGCCCCCTGTAGACCTCCTGTCCACTTTGTCACCAGCCCAATCTGAGTCAACATAACCAACAATGACATCGGAACAATTCTTATTTCTAGTAAATACCAAACTTAAGTTCAGAGTACCCTTAATATAACGTAAGACACGTTTCAAAGCATTCCACAAATCTAAACTAGCACAAGATTGGTATCTGCTGAGGATATTTAATGCTACACAAATATCTGGTCTCGAACATAACATAGCATACATTAAAGATCCTATCAGTCTCCTACATCTATTCTCAATAGCATCATTTTCAGATTTATCTCTCTTCAGAACACTATGATCAAAATTTTCCTCCATGGGAGTAGAAACAGAATTACATTCAAACATACCAAAATCTCGTAAAATCTTCTCTAAGTAAGCACTCTGACAAATAGATATGGTTCCCTCCCTTAAATTTTGCACAATATTCATTCCCAAATAGTTTCTTATCAGACCTAAGTTCTTCATTTTAAAATTCTTACTCAATAAAAGGTTTAGCTTATTTATTTCAGCCTCACAAGTACAAGCCAATAGTAAATCGTTAATGTACAAAAGTAAATATGTTTTACAATTATTTTCTATCTTTGTATATAAACAATACTCAAAATTACTTCTTACAAAACCTAAACCAGTAATAACATTGTGAAACTTAATGTTCCAATTTTTGGGTGAATCCTTCAGACCATATAATGATTTATTAAGTTTACAAACTTTTCCATTCTCACAATCACTATATCCAATAGGCAATTTAATATAACAGTCACCCGCTATATCTCCATACAAAAAAGCACTACACACATCAAGTTGATGTATAGGAATATTAATGTTATTACAAAAAGCCAGAAAAACACGCAATGAGGTCAGCCTAGCCACCGGGCTATATATCTCAGAATAGGTTTTTTGCTGAAACCCCTTTGCTACGAGTCGTGCTTTGAAAGATACGACTCTGCCTTTTTCATCTCTTTTCCGTCTAAAAACCCACTTTGTATCTATCAAACTACAATCATTTGGTTTGTCCACAAGATCCCAGGTGTTATTCTCTTCCAAGGCTTGCATCTCTTTTTCTATGGCATTCTTCCAATGCTCAGCATCAACACTAGACATTGCTTTAGAGTAGGTACTAGGGTCATCATCAACCCCTGTCGTCAACAAACCTAACTCATAGTCCTCTAAATATTTAGGTTGTCGGCAGTGCCTTCTGGGTCTTAAACCATGTGGCAACTCTTCTTCATTGGTTGCATTCTCCAATGCATCATCTACATCCTCAAAATGATCCTCTTCAGGGCTAATCGCTTGGTCTTCAACAGTCTCTCTATTTTCTCCCATTTCTTGGTCTTCACCAGCGTCTCTGTCTCCTCCGAGTTCTTGGTTTTCACCAACCTCCCTGTCTTCTCCGGATGAACTACAATTTCACTCAACAAACTCAATTGTTGCTTCTTCTCGCTGTGCTCCCTCTAAAGCTGGAATCCTGTCTGCACTTTTCTCATCACAGCATAATATGTTATCTTCTTTACTAGGAATATCACCTTTTTCCTTTTCAGGCACTACTTGCGGTAAGAAGACAACATCTCGATGTACCTCAACTTTTCTCGAGGATGATATAAATATTCTGTACCCTTTCACATCAACATCATAACCTAAGAAGATACCCATCTTATTCTTAGGATCTAGTTTCAACCTCTTCTCTTTAGGTATAAGGACAGATACACGAGTCCCAAACACTTTTAAATCTAACAAAGGTGAATCTCTTCTATAAAAGGCTTCAAAAGGAGTTTTGCCTCTCACAGGACTTGGACCGGTTCGATTAAGTACATAAGCAGTTGTGTTTATGGCCTCTGCCCAGAAAACTTTAGACATACCTGTGATCATGGAACGAGCAGCTTCTACTAAGGTACGCATTTCTCTCTCAGCTCTTCCATTCTGCTGGGGTGTATACACAGTGCTTCTCTGGTGGGTTATCCCGTTCTCACTCAAAAATGTACGTAATTCGGCATTCATAAACTCTAGTCCATTGTCACTCCTTAGGATCTTCATCCTTACACCAATTTCTCTTTCAAATGACACTATGAAATTCTTAATTAAGGTTTTAACCTCGTCTTTATGTTTCATAAAAAACACCTTGCGAAAACCCGAATGGTCGTCCTTCAGAAGCAAAAAATATCTCGCTCCCCCGAGCGACGGTGTCTCCATAGGCCCGCATACATCTGCATGAATAAGTTCAAGGGGCTCATTTGCTCTCGACAAGCTAGAAGGGAAGGGAAGTCGATGCTGCTTGCCCGCCAGGCATTCCTCACAAGTAACATAGTCATCCACGAATTCAATACAATTACGCTTCAAATATTCTCTAATATGCGCAATATCCTGATGACATAACCTACGATGCCATACAGTTAAGGACTCGACCCTTTTTGATAAATTTACCAGACCAAAGTTTGTCATAACACTAAAATTCTCAAAAAGTTTCACATGTTTACAACTTTTACAACTACAAACAGAATTACCATTACAGATGTCGAAATCGTCAATGTCACTGTCGCGTTCCGATACTAAAAAGGTAGCCATAGATTGCATTTTATTTTCATCTCGTATAGTGACCATAGACATCTCAGAATGTGTTCCAGTACACGAAAACAGCATATGATACATTTTGTTTACTCGTTTTGACAATGCACATACATAACCTTTACTGTTTACAAACTTACAATAGTTCTTATCAGAAACTAAATGAAAACCTTTATCCAACACAGTTCCTACCGAAAACAGATTGAATTTTAACTCTGGCACATAAAGTACTTCACTTAACACTGTTTTTATAAACTTTGACCCGTTCCACGCGAACAGTTCCACACTACCACGCCCAATAACATCCAGAAGCTTGCCGTCTCCCACAGCAACCTTTATCGAGCCTCTCAGGTGGTTTAGCTTGCTGAATAACTTCTTATTGCAACACATATGCTCACTAGCACCCGTGTCCATGTACCAGTTTCCTATGCCAACATCTTGACACAAACTACTCCTACACATGAAAGCATTCTGCTCTGGAGCTGGAACCTTCTTTTCCTTGTCCTTTAAAGACCTGCAATCTGCTCTTAAGTGACCCCTCTTTTTACAATAATTGCAACTTCTTGTCTCCTTTTTCTTTTTCTCCTTGCAATCTTTTGCAAAATGGCCTTCCTTCCCACAAGCGTAGCATTTACCTTGTTTGCTTACACTGGCCAAAGCTGTCTCCTGAAGTTGAATGGACTGGTCACTTCTCTCTTCCTCAATGAGCAAACGGGAAGTCAACTCAATCAATGTCTGCTTCTCGATAGGGACGGACTCCCAGGCTGAGCGGAAGTGCTTGAACCTCTCCGGCAAAGCCATCAGCACTTTTGTTACAATCATTTTCTCAGAAAGTGGCTCACCTGCTTGTTTCAATTTGTTACTGATTTCCTCCAATCTTGACATCACTGTAGTCACAGAATCATGGCCAAATTCCAAAGAAAAAAAACTTCTGCTGCAGTAGGTGTATGCTGACAGCAGATTCCCTTTCGTACACCGACTTCAGTTTGGTCCACATACCAGCAGACGTAGTGCATGATAGTAAATGTGTGAGCGGTCCTGAATCCATCCGCGTCACTATCAATTCCTGAGCTTTTGCATCGCTTTCCAGCCATGTTTTTACCTCACTTTGTTTTTCGGCCGGTGGTTTTTCCTCTTGACCACAAACTATTTGAAACAGGCCTCGGCCTCTAAATATAACCTCCATCTGGAATCTCCAAACCGCCCAGTTGTCTCCTCCAGACAATTTCAACGAATTATGTGTGGATTGCTCCATGACGCCTCGATGCACGTACCGGTCTCAAAACTTCGTACCGGGGCTCAATTTGCTCACTCCCGAAAATAAACCACTGCCACGACCTGGAAACAGACTAAGTGCCCTGGGCCCATAACCTGTCAGCAGGGGCAGTAATTGAGAACGCCGATTAGTCTGTTTTAGCTGGGTTTATTAGAGCAAAATCACTTTACATTCTAGTAACACAAAAACCTTCATATTGATAACAATAGGACCTAACAGACCTAAGGGATCAAAAATTCGCGCTATAACGGATAACAAGTCTCGCTTTGTGTACCCAGTCGAAGATTTAGTCAGACCTATAGGAAACCCTAACTCATCAGTGCTGATATGCCAACCGAGACCAAGCAACTTTTCTGGCTCATTTTGTCCAATGTTCAAGTCAAATGACGCAGGGACAGCATCCGACACTAGTTGAGGTTCATTTGACTTCTACTTTCTCAATGGCATACATGCCGACGCAAGCGCCTTGGTGACTTCGGTACGGATGAATTTTACTTCATCTAAGTCGTCCCCTCCGGTCAGCAAATCGTCGACGTAGAAGTCATGTTGGATAATTTCGGATATTTTAGGGTTCCTACAGTCGAGTCCTACCTGTTTAAGGCATCGTGTCGCAAGAAATGGCGCACTAGCCGTTCCGTACGTGACGGTGTTTAATTGATAAACAGTAATAGGATCATTAACATTATCACGCCAAACAATCTGTTGCAAATACCTATCCGACGGGTGCACGACTATTTGCCTATACATCTTCTCCACATCCGCAGATAAAACATACTTGTGAACTCTAAAGCGAAGAAGTATAGACAATAGGTCGTCCTGGACAGTTGGCCCCACCATCTGTAAGTCGTTAGAAGACACTCCCGTCGAAGTAGGAGCACTTGCGTTAAAAACAACACGAAGTTTGGTCGTGGTACTCGACTCACGTAAAATACCCATATGCGGAATAAAATAGCCAAAACATAAATTAGGTTTATTAATTTTAGTCATATGACCAAGTGACTCGTATTCTGTCAAAAAGTCATGATACATTCTACTAAAGTTTGACTTAACCTTTAATTTACGCTCTAAAGAATGTAAACAATGAGTAGCTTTATTAAAGGAATTTCCTAGAATTGAAGGATCTTTTTTAAGAGGAATGCGAACACAAAAACGACCATCAGACAATCGTGTCGTATTTGTAACGAAATTATCCTCACACAATTTCTCTTCAGGCATGTAAGAATTGGGAGATTTCGCATTCACCTCCTCTAATTGCCAAAACTTTGACAATTCTAATTTAATTTTTTCCCAGTCACTATCGCTATCGGAAACCATATTAGACATATTGCACTTTACGTCATTCGATAGCAGTGAGATATCATTCTGAGTAATTGGACCGGAAACTATCCATCCTAGACGGGTTTGACATAATATTGGTTTTCCGGTACCTAACTATAGTCTTTGAGATCCTAACAAATCCCAGAAAAGATCAGCGCCGATTAAAATATCAACATCGGCAGGGTTATAAAAAGTAGGATCAGCTAAAGCAATATTCGAGGGTAAGTCGAAATCAGAAATATTTATCTTACGACTCGGTACGCTGCTCGTAATGTACGGAAGAACAAAACAATTCAGTTCAAATACAAAGCTATCATCTAATGGTGTAACCTTAACCCGACATATTTTACCTACGTGCGAAGTGACGTTATTTATTAATAACGTTATTTATTAATAGTATGGATCTATCTACTTGGTTAGTTATTAAGTTAAGTTTGTTGCACAACCTGTCTGTTATGAATGACGACGTGCTACCGCTATCAAGCACCGCGCGAGCGAGATGCACACAGCCATTGTGGTCTCGCAGTTTGATCAACGCGGTCGATAACAACACATCTCGCTGCGTATGATCACACGGAGATGCAATGTTTGCAGATAAAGCTACGTTATTCGTATCAGTGGTAGCAGACAAGTTGTTCATCGAATTACCGCTAGGTGTATTCGAAATAGTGGCCTTAGAATCTACGTGAACTAGTGTGTTATGCCTACGTTTACATAGTTTGCAGCCTGGTTTTTTACATTTGTTAGCATAGTGCCCGGAACGAAAACAGTTGAAACATACTTTATAGCTAGGTAGTGATTTGAGACGATCGTCGTTACTTAACGCGAGAAACTGTGGACAATTGTTTAAAGTGTGATCGTTGTTATTACATTTAGGACATGGTTTAGAAGCTGATTCAGTGCTAGAATTATTAGGAGATTGTGCTACCATTGACTTGATCTTAGGGCTTGATTTACCTGGTGATTGGGAATAATTATTTCGAGCGAGTTCCAGGGTCTCGATGAGGTCGGCTCGATTACGTAAGAACTTCATAAATGCTTCAAAAGTAATCAAGCTATCCTTATCTATCCTACCTTTGCACTCTTCCCACTCACGATAGGTTTTTTGATCTAGCTTTCGTGTGAAAATGTAAATTAATAGTGTATCCCAGTGTTTCACGGGCTCCCCTAACGACTCTAAAGCTCGCAAATCTTTATTTAACTGATCGATCAGATTCTTTATGGCAACAGAAGATTCTTTTGAGACTGACTCAATATTAAATAATGAACTTATTTGATTCTGAACAAGTAATCTTTTGTTGTCAAACCGATCACATAACAACGACCATGCCACAGAGTAATTACTTGACGAAAATTCAATGGATTTGATCACTATAGCAGCTGTTCCCTCAAGTGAAGCTCGCAAGTAGTGAAACTTATTGATTGCGTCTATGTCATCATTACAATGAATCAGGCTAGTAAAGGTGTCGCGGAATTCAAGCCAATTACAATATAACCCGCCAAACTTTGGTAACTGAATCGCTGGCAATTTAACCGGCTTGTTTATGCTAACACGAGTGCTTTTACAACTTTCCATCGATTTATTATCTTTATTATAGTTGGTCAGAATATTCTGGGCTGTGGATAAGGACTTATAATAAATAGACTCAAATTCGGAACGCTCAGAATATTGTAATTTGATGTCGTCAACAATGCATTCCAGACGTAACTGTACCTCATCATACTGCTCATACAACGACTCAATCTTGCCCATGCGCAACTGCAACTCAGACACATCTTAGCTAGTTAGCTCCTTGTCCTTGAGTGAGTCCAGGAAATTGAGGAAACCGGTCAAGCGACCCTTGAAACTGCCTCGCTTCTTAGTTAAATCCCTTTCCTCAGACATACTGGGAGACGAGTGTGGTCAACCTGGAATTTATACAGGAATACAATAAATAAAACGAGCAATATAATATAAAAACACGCCTAGCTATATTCTATACACTTTTTAAATGCAAAGCAAACTACACAAATTAATGTCTACCTACAGTAAAAATGTAAAACCTAAACCCAGTTTAACTTATTTTATTTTAATATTTTAACATTGATTAACGAATAAATAGGCTCAAAAAACACTAATTATAACCTATGTTGACTACATAAATGATTCTAAATGCTTACTATAATTTATAACAATGACTTGTACTAATATCTTACACTCTCAATTTTTATTATGTTAAGATACTTGCAAATAATTAACACCACTGTTAAGCAGATTTGTAATTAGTTACAGCTTTATAATTGTAAGTTTAATTGATGTAGCAAAAAAGCTAACTATACTGTTATAAGTATGATTTTAAACTTAACGTTACTGTAAAATAAAATACTAATCACAATGTAACAAGTACCTGTAGCGACATCTATGTCGTCACAAATGAACTAATTCTGCATCACGCAAGTAAGATTCGCGGCGCGATTGGAACATAAAGAACAAACCCGAAATCATCTATCGGGCAATAGCCCACCAGACATAACACCTGTCTGGTCGGAGGATCCTCCCTTTTCAACGGAGGTATGTGGGACTTTACTCTCTGTCCCAAATACCTCTAAACTGGTGACCCTCGACAAAGAACGTCAGCGCAGCCTTTGTGCAGCTACCACATCGTGACGTCATCATCACTTCCTCAAGCTTTCGAGCAGCGAGCCATACAGCCAGCACCCACGGCTATAAGGGTATCCTGACCACCAGCATGCCTACTTGGTCATATCTGGTCATCACCCTCAGCCTCATCAGCGACCTTGGCTAAACGCCTGCACCTTCGGCCAGTCACATGAAGAGCCTTGAAGAACCTCTCCTGGTCGACGACAGCAGTCAAGCCCTACGTCGCACAGCACCGCTCCGACTCACTGGAGCCAGCCGCACTACTCCGACTCACTGGAGCCTGCAGCATCGTATCCCGATCACTGGGATAGCACCACCCCGACTCACTGGGGCATCACCGCAGACAGTTCCGACTCACCGAGAACTATGCGGAATCCGGTTCCGACTCACTGGAACCAACCTCCATTGGCTTGGCACGCATCACACGAAAGAAGCATCAAGAACCATCGATCTCCGATCTCCGGAGGGGAGTGATGTAGCGACATCTATGTCGTCACAAATGAACTAATTCTGCATCACGCAAGTAAGATTCGCGGCGCGATTGGAACATAAAGAACAAACCCGAAATCATCTATCGGGCAATAGCCCACCAGACATAACACCTGTCTGGTCGGAGGATCCTCCCTTTTCAACGGAGGTATGTGGGACTTTACTCTCTGTCCCAAATACCTCTAAATACCTAATGATTTTAATCTAACACAATAAAATACGTAGTAAATACAATAAATTAGTACTGACCTGATTATGACTATTTACTTATACTACCTGAGTGTTGGGTGACGATATTAGTGTAATTATTACTGTACACCACTACTTAACTTTGCTTGAAATCAATCCGATTCACCGGCAATTAACCTCCACTCCACGTGGATGCTAGTTTTATCCTTTTTCTTGATTAAAACTGCTGATCTTCTTCAGATTATATTTTATCCGGTTCGTAATGGACCATGTGCGAGAATAAAGGAATATTCCGGAAAGAAATAAACTATGGATGCTCAATGCAAAGTTAAATAATTTTATTCGGTGTTAACAGTTTGAGGTCTTTAGAACAAGTGCTGTGTCATTGTGACCGGACAAATTACAACTAATTAAAGGAGTTTGGACGTTTTGCTGCTATGAGATATTCTTCAGGCGTTTAAAGATGAGAAGTGTCTATCTTGCAGTAGATCGACACAGGCTGATGATGATGATGATGATGATGACGCTCCAACAATTACAGTATTTGACAATTTAAAACAGAAACCTGAATATGATTTTCTGTCAGTAACATCTGAACCCCAATCTGCATCTACAAAACCCTCAATAGTAGAATTATCCTTGTGAAAAACAAGACCATAATTTTTGGTTTTCTTTAAATATTTTAAAACCCTTTTCAAATGTCTCCAGTGAGTCCCACTATATGAATTATTAAATTGGCTTAAATAACTGGCACTATATGCAATGCCTGGCCTGCTGAGGACCGCCAAGTACATTAATCCACCAATCAACTGTTGATATGGATACTCACTACATACATTTGATGATTTTTCTAGTTTTAAATTTGCCTCCATAGGAGTATCTGCAGTTTTACAATGTAACATATTAAATTTCTTTAATAAACTATCTACATACTGCTCCTGGTCAACAATAATTACATCTTTACACATATTAATTCTTAGACCTAAACATTGTTTTACTTGACCTAAGTTTTTTATTTTAAATTTACTACCCAGTTCTTGAACTAGTTGTTCAGTAGCTTTAGTACAATTTGAGAACACGAAAAAATCATCGACAAATAATGCAATAATTATTTTAACATTACCTTTAAATTTAGTAAACAAACAAGGTTCATATGCTGACTTTTTATAACCTAAATTAATTAAGTAATCATTAACTCTCTGGTACCATGCCCTGGAAGACTGTTTCAAGCCATATATGTCTCGTTTTTACTTTAGTACCTTAATTATTATTTGTATCATCACACTCAAAAGTAACAAGTTTTTTCATGTAAACAGTTACATTCAAAATACCATTCAAAAAGGCTGTGGTTACATCAAGATGACTGATTGCTAACTGTAACTTTGCTGCTACGGTAAATAACAACCTTAATGTGGAATATCTAAGCACAGGTGAAAAAGTTTCATGAAAATCCAGCTTTCACCAGCTTGTTGGGAGAAACCTTTCGCAACTAATCTTGCACGATAACGCACATTATTTTTACTGTCATATTTTTTTTTAAACACCCATCTGCATTGTATCACTGAACTGTCTTGAGGATGATTGACAAGTTCCCAGGCATCATTTTCCTCAAATGATTTTAGCTCTTCCTTCATACTTGCTCGCCAGAATTTACTTTCTGGGCCATTTAATGCCTCCCCGAGTGTGATCTCTCCATGACTGCTATCTTGACACTCTGCAACACACAAGTTATTGCAACCATACCTATCTGTTCGCCCTCTAGTGCGTCTGGGTAATTGCTCTGGCTCACTAGGTTCAACACCTGGATCTGAGTCTGTGTCAAAGGAATTATCAGAAGTACTCACTGAAGAAACTCCAGATTCGGGGACATAAGTTTCATCCATATCATCACCTTCAGAGAAAGAACTCTCATTATCTTCATAATCAGAATGAATTTCCTCTTGCTGAGTTACCTCCGCTGGATGCTTAAATTCCAATGGTATTTCTACCACATTCTGGTTTGAAGTCTCCATGATGATTACATCTCTGCTAGTTGTGACAACATTAGTTACAGGATTATATACTCTATATCCTTTAGTGTTTTCTGCATAACCTACAAAAATCAGCTTATTAGCCTTCTTATCCCATTTCAAACGTTTTTCCTTGGGAATGTGAACCATAACTACACTGCCAAAATAATATACGCAAATGACCTAGGTTTGGTTTCAGACCCGTCCAGACTTCATAAGGAGTTTTATTATTCAGCCCCGTGACAACAGATCTATTTCTCAAATATACTGATGTGTTGACAGCTTCTGCCCAAAATTTCTTCTCTAATCCAGCATCGAAGATCAAACATCTAGCCTTTTCAACTATTGACCTGTTCATCCTCTCGCAGAGACCATTTTGTTCTGGCGTATATGCGTTAGTTCTCTGGTGAACTATACCTTGCTTACTCAGATAACTGTGAAATTCTCGACTACAAAACTCCCCTCCATTATCGGTTCGAAGAAACTTGATTTTCTTGTCTTTTCGTTTTTCTACCATACACTGAAATTCTTGAAAATACTTGAATACTTCATTCTTAGCCTTCATAAAATATACAAATGCCATTTTGCTATAGTCATCCATAAACAATACATAGTATTTTGATCCTCCAATCGACTGATTTTCCATAGGACCTCCAACATCTCCAGCACATCTTCTGTTTTTGATGAACTTTGCTGAAAAGACAGTCGAGCTTGTTTGCCTTCACAACAAACAGTGCATGAAGATTTGCCTATGTTTGCCACCTCTGGATATGTAATTCCGTCTACAGCTCCATTTTTCATTTTATTCAGGCTACTTCTGTTAATATGGCCCAATCGCCGGTGCCAAGTCTCACATGATGTTATTGCAGGTGCTGCAAATATTTGTTCTGGTTGTAATGTTTGTAATTTATACACACCATCAACTAATTCTGCTTGGCCAATGAGTTCTCTCTGTTGGTTATAAACACAGCAAACATTTCCTTTGAAAATTACACTGTTGCCATTCCTAATCAACTGACTCACAGAAAGCAAGTTAGTGGTTAAATCTGGTATATACAAAACATCTGTAACTGTGACGTCGTATTTTTCATCGTTGACTACTGTAACGATGTTTAGGTCGCCAGAACACATCACTGGAACTGTAGTCTGATTTGCGATAATAATTTCTTTGGTGTCTGGCTGTTGTGATACATTCGTGAGATTATCTTTGTTTGCGGTCATGTGTTTACTTGCCCCACTATCAATATACCAGCTGTTCCGATTAAAATTTCGACTCAGAAAAAAGGCAGTAAAGGCGTTGGTCTGTTTTCGTTTTGTATTCTCCGATTGCTGGCACTGATTTTTATACTGACCTATTTGTTTGCATTTATAGCATTTTATAATCTTCTCAGGTTTTGACGTATCTGATTGTCTATTAATATGGCCGCTTTTAGTGTTGCCATTTTTCAATCTATGTCTTCCTTTCGCCATAAATGCACTTTCTGATCTGGATGTAGTACCAACCTTATCATCTGCACAAATGTCCATCAACTTGTTTTTTTTTTTTTTTTTTTTTTTTTGTTTTCGGGGGGAAACCTTCAAAAGGCGCCTGGACTTTTGGGGGAAAGACCAGGGAGTGTGGGATTCTTATCTCACTAAAACCACCCCGGTGATCACCATCAGTACATGAAAGAGGGCTCCGTGACCTCTTAAAAGACCACCCCGGAACCCTCTCTGTACAACGCCTGTTAGGGCACATCCCTGAAGAGACTGTGAGGGGTCTCCCCTGAGCCTCGTTGTGCACGGCAGCACGTGATCACTGTGCCACCGTCTTTCCTGAAGTCACTCAGCGGGCGGACAGAGTCCCCACTCTGAGAGCCCGTGACCTCGGAGTCCCGCCTACCTTAAAATGTTGTAAGCGGGTTTCAGCGTTTTAGGCGTCGCGGCGGTTGAACCTCTGACGCCTCCTTCTGCGAGCGGGATCGGCCCTCTCACGATCCCCTTCGGCAGCCTCCTTCTGGACCATTACGGTCTCACAGAAGGACGCCACTTCTCCCCAATTTTCTGTCTTCGTCAGCATAGCCCTCACTACTGCTGGCAGAGACAGATCCTGCCCGATCTTTGCAACTAAAACCTGTCGCTCAGAGGCCCACGCGGGGCATTCTTCGAGCGTATGCTGTGCTGAATTTAGGTCACTTCCGCAATGGTGGCAATTGGCTGTGGCCTCTCGCCCAATTCTGTTTAGGTACTCACCGCCACCTCTCGAGCGCGTGTCGCCGTTCCTGCCGCCTCAGCCTTACTATTACAATTCCTGGCACGCTATTACCACTTTGGCGTATGTCGCGAATCCTTTTTTTTTTTATTTTTTTTTTTTTTATTAGTGATAGGTTCGCGCTTGACCGCTATCTCACCTGATGGAAAGCGACGATACGGTCGACGATGGATCGCGTTTACCTAGAAGAAACCTATTCACTCTTGACTTAAAGATTCCCGGGTTGTAACCATCAGGAAACACAGACTCTGACAGGGAATTCCACTCCTTAGCTGTACGCATAATAAAAGTGTTCCCAAAACGCTTTGTGCGTATAGGTGGGATGTCCACCATGTACCGGTGGCGCAACGCCGTACGTCTGGTAGTCCGATGATGGAACGGGCTAGGCGGAATTAGGCTATGCAATTCCGACGCACACTCCCCGAAATGTAACCGGTAGAAAACCGACAGAGTAGCAACTCGGCGTCGATGCTCAAGACTTTGAAGCCTCGACTCGACGAGTGCATCATTGCCAATGATCCTCTTGGCTCGCCTCTCAATAGTCTCAAGCGCATCAAGCTGGTATCGGGCAGATCCGTCCCAAAGATGAGAGCAGTACTCCATACACGATCGCACTTGCGCTTGATAAAGTTTGAGCAGCTGATCCGGCGTGAAGTACCGTCTGACCTTTGCGAGGATTCCTAGCTTTTTTGCAGCCAGTTGAGCCTTTGCTTCGATGTATGGCCCAAAGTTGAGAGTAGATGTCAACGTTACACCAAGAAGATCAAGATGGTCGGATATCGGCACGGTTACACCCCGGAAAGTTGGAGCAGGGCTGAATTGACTCCTTTTAGCGGAAAATAGACACGCCTGGGTTTTAGCAGCGTTGAACCTGACCAAATTGGCATCGCCCCATTCCGAGACAGCCTCCAAGGACAAGCTCAACCGCTCAACCATAGCCTCTCGAAGAGTCCGGATCTGGGACCCACTAGCTCGTGCACTAGATATGTAACTCTCAGCAACAGTGCTGTCGTCTGCATACCCAAAGGTACCGGGTTTAAGCAGATCGTTTATATGCAGCAAGAACAAAGTTGCCGAGAGCACTGACCCCTGAGGGACCCCGGCATTAATGGTCATTTGACCAGACGAGCAACCATCGATGACCACTCGGATGGACCGGTCCCTCAGGAAGTCTGCGATCCAAGCACACAATCCAGCAGGTATACCGAAAGAAGGAAGCTTACTAATCAGGCTTTCGTGCCAGACCCTATCGAAAGCCTTCGAGATGTCGAGGGAGACGGCAAGCGCTTCCCCGTGCCTCTCGATGGCCTCACTCCAGGTGTGGATGGCATACGCTAGAAGATCACCAGTTGACCGATTTCGGCGAAATCCGTATTGTCGGTCACTTAGGATATCATTGGCTTCTAGGTATGCCAGGAGCTTACTGTTGAGTACACGTTCCATTGTCTTGCAGAGAATGGACGTTACTGAGATTGGCCTATAGTTAGCTGGGTCAGCACGACTACCCTTTTTGGGCACGGGCTGTACAGGCACAGACAGAAGTGCATGGAGAATTCCAAACCAAAATCGTTTGGCAGGGTTTCATCGCCTTAATAATATGTCTGGGATGACATAGATGGCGCTAGTACAGTAGTTGGATTGGAAAATGTACATCTCTCGTTAAAGAATATTATCTTGTTTTTTGCTAGTTACAATATTACTTAATTTTAACACAAATTCTCCTACGACATTACAAACCTTATAAAGCAAAGCACGTAATAACTAGGATTCGAACTCGGTAGCATAAAATTTACCGATACCATTAGCCACTGGACCATTGCGTCATTACGCAATGAGTTGAAATTATCCTACTCTTTAATATATTGCAGTTGTTTAGCGACTTTAACCCGTGTCATAAATCTCAAAAGAATTGAGGGTAGTTTAATATTTATTTTTATCATGAGTTCGCGTTCAAATATTGATATCGCTACGAGAGCCCAAATAGTAGCATTGCATAATCAAGGCTTAAATTATTCTGAAATTTCGAGAGAAACTGGCTTAAACGTAAGTAATGTTTCAAAATCAGTGTTCGTTATTTATTTTATTATCCATGGTTATCAATACACGAAAATAATAAATAATATATTTCCCTTACAGGTAAAGACTGTCACTTTATGGATAAAGCGGTTTCAAGAAGAGGGTTCGTTGGAACACCGTAGTAGATCTGGCAGAAGACGCCATATTGACTCAGACCAGCGTCAACTTATGGTGCAAGGTTATGAGGAAAATGGCTTTACACCAACAAGATATTACGCTGAGTTGTTTGATACATCTTTGCGGACGGTGTATCGTGCTCTTCATAGTGAAAGTCTGCATTATCGTCGACATGCTATTAAGCCATTGCTTACCGAAGCTAATAAAAGAGCACGATTGGAGTTCGCTTTGAAATACAGAAAGTTCGACTGGAGCAACGTCATCTTCAGTGATGAAAAGACTTTCAAGTCTAGCCAGCACGGGCGAGTTATGTTGTGGCGTAGGAATAATACGCGTTATGATAGTGATCACGTTGTGCCTAACTGTGAATCCGGTCGTATAACAGTGAACATATGGGGATGGATGAGTGCTGCAGGACCAGGAGAACTTACTGTAATACCCAGTCGTGCAAATAGTGTAAACTACATAGATGTGCTGAATGACGTCATGTTGCCCACCGTGCGGAATGTTTTTTCTGTAGAAGACGTGCCAGTGATAACGTTCGTGCAGGACAATTGTCCTATACACCGTTCCATAATTGTGCAAGAGTGGTTTAGCCAGCAATCGGACATACGGATTATTCCTTGGCCTGCGAGATCGCCAGATTTAAACCCCATTGAAAATTTATGGGGCGTTATGGTTCAAAGGTGGGACAATAGGAACGAAAGGACTAAGGAGGCACTGAGTACTCACTGCATGCAGGTATGGGATTCTATACGGGGTCAAAATTTATGTGAAAAATTAATAAACTTGGGTTCAAACCATGGGTTCGCGCTTGCAAGCTGTAATCGATCAAAATGGTGGATACACGAGTTATTAAAAAAAATATATAAGGTGTTGACTATTGGATTGACTAATAACATAGACCGGGGTAGCTATAATTTATTTGATAAATTACAGTATTCAAACTTGGTGTAGTGGGATAAATTTATTCACTACTTTACGAGTATAACAACAAAATGTTATTATACTAATGATTTTAATTTGTTATATAATATTTTGAGGTTTAGCTTCAATTTCTTCCTCGTTCTGGAACGAATACTTAAGCTATAAACCTTAGTCATAACATAATGCACAAATCAATCATTATAGTCAATACCCACTAACCATAATTATGCAAAACGTAATATTTTTATAATTTATGATTAAGTAAAATATTTACAGTACTAAGGTTGCATATATAGTGAAAGGTAATACAAAATTGTGTAAATAAAACTAAATAATAGAAGAATAGCACAACACAGTGATTTTGATTTAGAATGCTTATTAATATCTATTAAACAGTTTTATTTTGTTAATGTTTTCCATTTTGTAATCTTTAAGTTATAAATTTTATTTGTATTTCTCATAACAAGTGAATTAAATAATTGTCAATTGGGTCTAAAGCTGTTAGATTAGGTTATACACTGTATAAGAAAGAAATAAATTGTATTCTTTGAGAATTAAATGTCTTAAACTATAATATCACTAAAATAGTTTTATTTCTTATCCTTTACGAGAAACAAACTTAGTAAATCTTAATCTGTAAGAAAAATATATCTAGATCTTCTTACATGAATGTTTCTTTTACCTAATACTTATCACCAATTATGAAAGTATATTAATATAGAAATTATATATATAACATTATATATAGTTATATATATATATATATATATATATATATATATATATATATATATATATATATATATTATTTATAGTAGTATAAGTATACTTGTATATTATGCCTTTATTCATTTATACATCTTATATCTCATATTTTTTATATTATTTATAACATAAAATAAAATAAAAAACTTTTAAAAATATAAAAAAATAGAATATAAATTATAATAAATTAAATTTAAAAAAGTTGATTGGGAACTGGGTATCGAACCGGCGCCCTATGGAACGAACTTTGTTATTTTGACATGCTTATCCATCTGAGCTACCGATCTAACTATTAGAGAATGCGAAAATGAGAGTTACTTGTGAATGTAGGTATTCTTTATTCAGAAATCAGAAATCAGAAATCAGAAACTTATATAACTTATATACCAATTAGTTTATTTGGTTTGGTTTAGATGGCGCTGTATTAAGTACTCGGAAATAAGAAAATAAAATAATTTATGTTTATTTCTTAGTAACTACTTATTTTAGGTATTATAAACCTTATTATGGGACTCTGCATAATAAGGTTTTTAAGCTTTGCAGTGTTATTTTCATTTTTGAACAGCGCCATCTAGTCGTCTCACGAAACGGAATGCAAAACCTCACAGTCAAAAGTCGACCTAAGGCTCTCCATGCACTTTTGGCTGCATTAGTACATTAGCTTGCTTCCATGCAGTCGGCACTTTTCCGGTCTCAAATAAGAGCCTAAATAGGCGTGTCAGGATTGGAGACAGTTCAGGCGCACACGTTTTCAACACAACTGCCGGTATCCCGTCAGGACCACTAGCCTTGTTCACGTCAAGATTACGTAGCACCCTACGGACTTCCTTCTGATGGATGCGAATATCCGACATACTCGTCTCGCAACTATCAGGATAAGCAGGGGGCCGCGCGTCACCAGGATCTAGACGCGAAGATTCCGCGAAGAGAGAGACAAACAAATTCGCTTTCTCCTCAGCAGTGTGGGCCAGCGACCCGTCGGGCTTCAGCAGAGGTGGTAGTGAGGGACGGCAGAAGTTCGATTCAACCGACTTAGCCAGGGACCAAAACGCTTTACTACCAGCAGGGTATGAAGCGAGTTTGTTCCCGATGCGGCTAATGTGGTCGAACCGAGACCTCCGCATCACCTTCTTGCAAGACTTGGCAGCCCTGTTGAAGGCTCTCTTCTTCTGACTCACGTCACTCGCCTTGTGCATACGAGCGTCAGCCCAAGCCTGGTATGCCGCGTGTTTAAGCGCGTTAGCGCGATCACACTCCGCACGAAACCAAGGGCGAGCCAGGCTAGACATTGTGACGTCGGAGAATGGAATGTAGTACTCCATCCCCCGCCGCAGCACATCTGCCACAGCATCTGCGCACGACGATGGATCATCCGAAGAAAAGCAAGTAGGCTGCCAAGGATAACATGCGAAAAAAGATCGCATGCCATCCCAATCTGCTGACCTATATCGCCAAACCCGCCTGGTGCCTCTAGGGCAGGGATCGGGCGGAGAATAGACTGATACAGATTTCACCAGACAGTGGTCGGAACTCCCTAACGGTGATGATATCGACACTGAGTAGCGGTCTGGGTCTGTTGTCAGCAGAAGGTCCAAGCAATTGGCCGTGTGCGAATCAACATCTGGTACCCTCGTAGCTCCCTGGACCAGCTGAGTGAGATTTAACGTTAGCGCAAGCTTTCGCGTCTCACGACCAGCATAGTCTGTGCACTGGTATGGGAAGAGCCACTCCTGGTGGTGGGCATTAAAATCCCCCAGTAACACCAATTGTGCGGATGGGTACCTCTGCTGAGCCGCATCCGCCGTCTCACTGAGGTACTGTGTGAGCCTGGTCGTCTCCTGATCTCCACTGTGCGAACGGTAGACACAAGCATAGATAATTTTATCCATGCCTGTGTCCACCAGCGCCCAAAGCGTTGAGAACCTGGAATCCTCAAGGTTGCGGAGACGCCGATAGCAGATGTCGTCCCGAGCGTACAAACACACACCAGCGTGTGGTTTAAAATTGTGCTCCAGGATAAACCCTGGATAAGACAGGTACGAAACATCTGACGGACTTTTAATCTGCGTCTCCGAAAGAAAAAAGAGGGATGGTCTCTCAGTATCCAGGTGATGATGGACTGCTGCGAGATTGGAGTGCAGACCTCGAATATTGCTGAGGTGCACTTTAAGTGAGAGGGAGTGCAGCCGCTGTTTACCGTTCCTCTTTTTGTACCTTGGCATATTGAGAGTGAAGGTAAGAGGAGAAGGAAGTGAGATGGAATCCCATGCTGCTAACCTTCAGCCACGCACTGGCAGGACGGCATCATTGGGGTACTAGTCTGGAGACTGCGGGGACGCCCGAGCCCCCCCGGAAATGACCATCGGGCCCTCTCATCTGCTGTAGCTGACACTAATCTACAATGAAATAACTATGTATGATGATGTAATGAACCATTTGCTAAGTTTATATATCGGCTCGCTATCCTCACTAGAACACGTCTTCACTCTGCGGCGGTGGGACGCAGACTGACTCTCCCCACCCCGCACGCTGCGTGGAGTGTAGGAACGAGACGACAGATGTTTGACATTGTATGTGTGTGGTTGTATAGTTGTGCGAATTACGTAAGCTACGGCCGGAGGACTCAAAAAAAACCGATTTATTTTACAAACTAATTTAATTCAAATAAAAGTTACAATTATAATTATGATAAAACAATTAAATTGACTCGATCGAGGTTGGATCCGAAGTGCGCGGCCGTGGTCACGTAGACGGTGTCATCGGGCCTCATGGTCTGTGTCAGCAGTTTCCCCCGCTCGGTGGCAACAGCGGCGATGACGTCGATGCGCACGCGCTGCCTCGTGCCTAGGCGTCAGCGCTTTCCTTTATAGTGAGGTGCGTAACACCTCCCCCCTCAGATCGACGACTATTTCAGATTTTGAGATGAAATATCGTCGAGAGCTTAGATTGATCTTGGGAGGCCAGTTGGCTTTTTCGGGCTTCAGATGCTTCAGGCTCGGCGTAAGTGGCTTCATCTGGGATTTCCATCTGTCTACTTCGGCGAATATAAATCCGATATGATAGTATTACTCCCAGTATTAGCATGGCAAGTAATGTACCATAAAACGGGATTGTCGTATGGTAAATTGTTGTGGGGGCTTCTATGTGGATTGGCTTCTGTGAATCTATTCTGTCTTGAATACTGTGTAGCTTCTTCAAGTCAATAGCATTAATTTTGAGAGGTGGCGTGGTTAATTCCTCGATTTCCACTGGCACGTCGCTTATTTTTATGGGCTGTCCTTGGATGTGGTCGTTGATGTTAGCGATGGTAAATTCTTCTGTTCGCAGCTTGCAGCTGTGTGGGATGCTGGCCAAGAAACTCCCGGCTAAGGTCATAGATTCTTCTCGTTCGCAGATTAGTTGCACCTGTGTTGCTTTCGGGAAAACGACAGCGTAGCGGCGATCATCTAACTTTTCCATGGCGGGCTTCGTTAGGCTGATGGTAATTGTGCTGCATGGTTTTTCTGGTGTTCGCCCTCCTATGATGTCGCAAATGCAGTCTGGCTGGGTTTTCATTTGATGGTTGAATTTTTCTTCGCACAGGTACTCTGAAGCTACCTTCGGGCATTCTGCCTCTATGTACACATGAATGTTTCCAGTGATTGCTAGGAATGGGAAGGACGGGATAATAGCTTGCCTATTTTTATTTGGTACAATGACTAATTTATACAGAAGGAATTTCTGTGGAGACGTTATGGGGAATTTAAATACAAAGACTATTTGGTTACCACTATAATACGCCAAGGGTTTCATTATATCATAATATTCCCTGATTTCTAAATCTAATAGTTGATTTTTGTCATAAATCGTGCCTAATTTACGTATCATATAGCCTAATGTTTCTGTACCTAACATAGAATGATGAGTTCGCGGTTGACCGGAAAGTGCTATCGCATTCTCTAACCTACTTAATTCGCTTAATAAACTATCTACGTTATTACTAATTATTTGCAATATTTGCGAAAACTTTGCAAATTTTATTAAGTTATATTGTTTATACTTATCGGCGTCAAGTAAAATGTGCAGACTTTCATTTAATTGTGCTTGATTTTCTACTAGTTTCGTAATGATTTTTGTATGCTCGTTCATCAAATCTTTGCTTAGGCTTATATGATGATTTTGCTCAATGACTATTTGCTGCTGGTTATCATTTAGGGCCTTAAGGGCGTTGTCATAACGAAGGGCATCTGAGTGATCTAGATTACCTGTAATGCTCTTAATTACGGTTCCGAAACCATCTACTAAACCTCTCCTGAAACGATTGGGCTTTAGGCTTTGTAGATGAGATGAGGCTTTATTTAATTTTGTATGCAAATTATCTAGTTGTAGCTCATATAGCGTGCTAGTGTAGTTATCTAATCTGTCTAAGGCTTTATTCAGCTGAGTTCGTATTTTGTTAATATTGTCGTCGATCTGTGTCAGTTCTATGTTCTGGAGGAATGTGTGATAATGAGTGATGAGTTGCATGGGTCCTAATTTGAAGGGCAACAGTCCAGGTCCACTGTCGAGTCGTTCTAGATTAATCTCCTGCGCCCATGTTAGGCTGAACGTCAGCATCAAGGGTATCCTGTAACAATTTCTTGGTTTTAGGGACACGCTTTAGTCTGGATTTAGCTATCGGTCCCTTTTTCTTGGAAGTGTAGATGTGGATGGGTAAGTTAGCTAGGACTGTGTCCTGGGTGTATCTGGGTGCGAGTTTAGATCTACTGGCAGAGGG
Organism: Leucania comma; assembly: GCA_958295575.1. Lineage (NCBI taxonomy): Eukaryota > Metazoa > Arthropoda > Insecta > Lepidoptera > Noctuidae > Leucania > Leucania comma. The sequence goes on along the minus strand of OY282462.1, from coordinate 2,514,507 downwards.
ATTACTGATGAATATTTGCTGGTCGGGCTCATAGTCGACTTCGTCTTCGCGATTTTTATTACGACTCTCTATGAGCGCTGTCCGATTAGCGAGAGATGTCTCATTGATAAGTTCATATACTTTTTGCATCCGTTCTCTATGGGTTTCGGTATATTGTTGTAGTAAATGTCCAGTCAGGTCTATGTCTATCGGGTCTCGCGGGTCAGTGTGCCCTAATATAAGGTCATAAGGTTTACAACGAGTAAAGGAATGAATCGAACTATTATACGCTATGATAGCATATGGCATCAGATGTATGACTGGCTCATCTTTGTGTTTTAGTTTCAAAATACGAAGATGTTCCAGGATAGTGGAATGAAAGCGTTCAATATTTCCGTTAGCGTTTGGTGAGTATGCTAGTGTTTGGTGATGAATTATCTTGTGCACCTTGCAGAACTCGGAGAACAACTGATTTGTGAACTCGGTCCCCTGATCTGTAATAATGGTTAGTGGCAAGCCATGGTGCGTGCTGAAAGTTAATAAAGCTTGTATTATGCTTACTGCAGTCCCATCTCGTAGGAGGTAAGCTTGACCATACTTTGAAAAGGCGTCTATAAATGTTACATATTTTTCGTTCTGTGCTGAAAAACTATCCATATGTATTATTTCGAAGGGTTTGGTTGCAGGAGGAGCTATGTTGAACTTTTGCTTTACAGGGTTTCTATCGTACTTTGCTTGCCCACATACTGTGCAATCGTTGATGAATTTGGTTATATGTTCTCGCATCTTAGGCCAATAGTATCTAATAGATAATGCTAGAAAGCACTCGTTGATGCCACGGTGGTTGGTCTTGCCTTCGTGGTAGTGACGAATTATTTCCTGCTGCCTTAGGTATTCTTTTACGTTTTCTAATTCCTTTTTGGCCAATACTAGTTTCATGGATGAGCTTTTAAAATGTTTTTGTAAGAGAGGGATTATTTTGTACATTTCAAGGGGTGGATTTATTAGCAGAGCAGTTTTGATCTTAGGATTAACGTATTCCTTAATTGCATTAACCAGATCCTCTTCTAGGTTCGATTCTGATAACTGAACGGATGTTCGAGTGTGGGTGTCAAATGGCTTAGTCGCAGTGGTCCGTTTTTTAAAGTCACCTACGACGGTCAAGCATAACTGTCGGTGAAATTTATTCAGTGGTTCGTCAGTAATAGGTATGTCGAGTATGGGGTTTTCACTGGATGTGTGTGCTGTCAGAGTATTGGAGTTGTCCAGGGTTGGTGGTCTGTCGGTCGCGTTTGCGATCATTGAACTGGTCTCCTCGTTATGGATTTCGATGCGGGAGAGAGCATCGGCATTGGTGTTGTGCTTACCCTTTTTATAGATGACGGTAAAATCATATTCACTTAACTTTAATCGCCATCTGGTTAATCGCGAATTTGGTTCTTTGAGACTCATGACCCACTGCAATGGCTTATGGTCTGTTACTATTTTGAACTTGCGTCCGAAAAGGTGGGGTCGGAAATATTTTGTCGCCCAGACAATGGCCAATAGCTCCTTCTCTATCGTGCTATAATTTACCTCACTTTCATTAAGTGTCCGTGAAGCGTATGCTACGGGTTTGTCCGAACCAATCGTGCCCTGTGATAGTACTGCACCGATTGCAAAGTTAGATGCATCTGTCGTTAGAATAAACTCCTTGTCGAAGTCGGGATATTTAAGAATGGGGTCGTTTGTCAGGAGGGTCTTACATTTTTCAAAACAGTTAATATAGTCTGAGTCTAAAGTTATCCGTTTTCCTTTCTTTAGGCATTGTGTCAAGGGTTTAGTAATTCGGGAGAAATCTGGAATGAATTTTCGGTAGTAACCGAGAAGTCCGAGAAATTGTTTGATTTCTTTAGATGTTTTGGGTATAGGGTAGTTCTGGATAGCTGTGATTTTTTCGGGGTTAGGCTTTATTCCATCGGTGCTGATGACATGGCCTAGGTATGCGGTTTCGAGTTTTAAGAACTCTGATTTGTCAAGTTGAATTTTGAAGTTGGATTCTCGTAACCTTTGGAACACTTTCTCTAGATTATTCATGTGCTCCTGGAGGGAGGTACTGAATACAATTATGTCATCAAGGTACACGAGACATATGACATTTTGGAGCCCTTTGAGAACATTATCCATCACTCGTTGGAATGTGGAAGGGGAATTTTTAAGTCCCATGGGCATTCTCAGGAATTCAAAGTGCCCATGTTCAACGTTAAAGGCAGTCTTGGGAATGTCGCTGGGATTCATCTCTACTTGGTAGAAGCCTGATGCTAAATCGAGGGTGGTGAAGTATTGACACTTGCCTAATTTGTCTAGAACGTCAGTGATGTTCGGGATTGGGTACTTGTCATTTATCGTCTTTTCGTTAAGTTTCCGGAAGTCAACGACAAGGCGCCATTTCTGTTTCCCGGAGGCGTCAGTCTTCTTTGGAACGATCCAAATTGGTGAGCTCCATGCAGACTCAGATGGCCTAATGATTCCCTGATCTAACATTTTCTCTATCTGATCACTGACCTCCTGGCGGTGAATGAATGGGTATCTATAACTTTTCGTGTAAATTGGGATTTCGTCAGTGGTTCTAATGTTGTGCTTTACTTTGTTGGTGAAAGTTAAGGCTTCACCTTCAATATAAAAAACGTCAGCGTACTTTGAACATAATGCCAAGAGGTTTGCTTTTTCCTCTTCATTTAGGTGGTCGGTACGTAATCGGGATGTAACGTCTTTAGCGCGTGGTGACAGTTGTTCAGTGCTACTGCACTCAACATTGAATATCGTTGCTTGAGTAGCGTGGTCTAATGTAAAGATTATATCATTATTAGTTGGGTTTGTCACTTCAACCATGCCGCGGCTGTTAGTAACGGTAGTCAGACATTCGGATATGATGCAATTGCAAATGACCTGCTCCTCCACAAGAACCTCACCATCGGGTGTGTTAACAGGTAATCGAATTAATTTAGAACTTTTTGATGGTATGATCTCTTCGTAAAGGTTCAAATTTCGTGAATTGTAAATTTGAATAGGATTAATCGCAAATTTGGTTATTAGTGTGAGATCCTTCAAATCTAATTTAGCCTCCCACTTGGTAAGCAAGTCCATTCCTATCAGACCATCAAAACGATCGTGGAATTTATAGATGAATAATTTTATCGATTCCATATCACCGAATTCAGGAAAGCATTGTAAGTTTATGGAGTAATCGTTCCTACTTGTAGCATGAACGTTGGTAACCTCGAATGGATCATAGTTAAGAGGTATGTGTGGGAAATAGTTTTGAACTGCTTCTGGGCTGATGAATGACTGGTTCGCACCAGTATCTATAAGAAAGTTTAGTGGAGGGTTATGGATTCGAATGTACGGTAATTGTCTTTGGGTTTGTAAATTTAATTCTATCCTGATTTGTCGGACTTCGGAATCTTCTGAAAATCCTGGCTAGTCGAGGGTTGCTGTTGGTCGATGGTACCCAGTTTGTCTATGTCATTGGTCCCGTCAGTTGGTTGCGGTCCAACATAATCATATGAACAGTTGTCATAGCAAGTGTAGTCGACGTAGTTGTAGGGGTCTAAGTAATAGTAATAGTCGTATTGGTCGGGGTAGTAAAGGTCTTCCACATAATTCGAGCACTCGTTCACGTTAACGTCGCGGCTCTTGAGATAGTTGGAAGGTGGTGGGTTGCCCCGTTGGGCCCAGTTCCAGCTGCTGGTAGCAGGCAGGGGCCTGGGTACAAAGTGGCTAACGCCGCTCATTGGTCTAGGAGCATTGTTTGGTGGATTAGGATTCCTCGGAGGCATCCTGAATTCAGCACCTTGGTTGTTATTAGGTGATGCGCCGAATATCTGTTGTGTGCGAGTCGGGCCACGTGGTTGCATATTGTATGGATTAAATGGCATTCTAAATTGGTTCTGGGGTGGTAAAGGCCGTGAAATAAATTGCGGGCCTTGTGGTCTGAACGGACCAGGCATATTAAAAGAGTTGGCTTTTACTAAGGCATGCATATTGTTTGGGGGGACGGGCAATTTAAAATTGAATTCACTCTGTTGATCAGGTGGCATTCGGTTTGAAGGTTTTTTATCTGATAAACTATCATTTCTACTCTGCAAGTACATAGTGTTACTCTCCTCATGCACAAACTCCAGCGCCTTCTCAATAGTTTCTGGTCTCATGCATCTAATACGCGCGCCTAGTGGATCTTTTAGTCCGCGGACATAGGCCTGCAACGTCAGTTTACGGTATAAATCGCGTTTAGCTGCAATGGTTGATTCTAATGTATCATGCAATGAGACATAAGTCATGACGGTGCTGAAAAGATTCTGGCAACGCTCATAAAATTCCTGTGGCGTGCTGGAACCTTGCGTAAGTAAAGCCAAATCGTTGTAGAGAGCGGTTTCATCTCGTTGGTCGGCAAAGTTATTAATAAGAGCGCTACGTATGCCTAGCCAGTCGTTAGGTACACCGTTGGAGTTTATCAAACGGGCTGCAGGCCCCGTAACTTTATTCAATATGCCGTTTATAAGCGCCAATCGATTTATCTCTGGTTGCCCATCCTGCATATACGAATTGACTATCTGGTCACACAATTTGATGAACCTAGTGAGCACGTGCGGGTTCCCGTCAAAGTCGGGGACCAGGCGGAGGGCCTTGAATATGTTATCTAAGTCGGCCATCTCGGGTTCGATCTCAGGGCTTATAATATTACGTCTAGAATCTATACTTCTATCTCTACTACTACCAACTATCCTAGAGGAATTTGATCTGTGTGGGCGAAAAATGTTGGAAAGAAAAATGGAGAACTAAACACAAGAAGGAAGTAAGCAACCACTAAAAAATTCAGCGTACTTACATTAACATATCTGGTTTTCGTTGAGCTGATCGATGTCTGGATCTCCGGCGTAGTCTCGTTCTTCAGGATAACCCGGCACGACGTTGAAAGTCTATCGTAGCGAACGCGAGGCGACAAGGCGGCTATCGCAAGAACGACCCGGGTATATCCTACCGACTGCGCCAATTACGTAAGCTACGGCCGGAGGACTCAAAAAAAACCGATTTATTTTACAAACTAATTTAATTCAAATAAAAGTTACAATTATAATTATGATAAAACAATTAAATTGACTCGATCGAGGTTGGATCCGAAGTGCGCGGCCGTGGTCACGTAGACGGTGTCATCGGGCCTCATGGTCTGTGTCAGCAGTTTCCCCCGCTCGGTGGCAACAGCGGCGATGACGTCGATGCGCACGCGCTGCCTCGTGCCTAGGCGTCAGCGCTTTCCTTTATAGTGAGGCGCGTAACATGCGTGTGTCTGTTTGTATGTTTGTTATGATCGTGTATGCTACATCTCTCCCTTATTTTTTTTTATTTATTTTTTTGGTGTTATTTATACTCATTTATGTATTTGTAACTTTATTTATATATTTTCAAATCATTAGTATTTGTTTTAATTCCTGTATATAATATTAATTATTAGAATCGGTTTCACTACTGCTAGAATCGTCTCCGCCTATATCTACACTCTCGTTATCTACCTTCCACATTACTTCTACCCGTTCTACCTTCTACTCGTTTTAGTTGCAGAATGTTTCGTCTAACCACTTGGCCGCCGCCAACCAGCCAGCCAGTGCTCACCGGGGCCTCCACAAGTAAACTACTCTAACGCCACGGCACTCATTGCCGAACACCAATCACAATTGCTCTCTCACCTGTGCATCCACCACCGGCCAAGGCCGTGGATCACATTGTGTATCACTCATTATGACTTCCATCAGAGCTAAACGCGCACGTACTAGCTACTAGAACCATCCTATTGACCACGTCCACTACTCACAACGGTCACTACAGACCATGACTTCCGGCAGAGCTAAGCGTAGTTAAAAAATGTAGAGAAAATTCGTCTGACCCATATAATAGGGAACGGGCCATTCCAGGCCAAACAAAGGCTGTCAGGTAATAAGGTCATATGTCATTGAGGATGTCAATGGAGTTAGGTATAAGAGAAACAGAATTCACCTAAGGCACAAATATTCTCCTATGTTATCCAACTCATCGCAGGGGAGAGAGGAAGGTGATAGTCAGGAGTCAGCCCCTTAAGAATACTCATCTCAATCCTTAGGTCAAAGGTCAATCCGTTTTTGTAGAATTGTAAAGCCAACTAGAAGGCTAATTGATGAAATTGATTGAATGTACTAAAGTGTATTAGTGTATTCAAGTCCGTGCACAGCCTATGTTATATTGCTTGTTAAAGGTTAATTTGAACTTAACAGGGGGGATGTTGTAATATCACATCACTAGACAGTAATACTAATTGTCACAACCCTAGTGAGTTCTATGGTCATTGGTCGATATAGGTGTGACGGACTGAATATCATCTTTATATTGTAATCTCATGTACTTGTTCTAAGTGTAATAAACCAAGCATTCTCCACATCAAGTCTTTCATTACAAACATTACAACTGGAACCGTCAACTTTACTGCGGCCGATAGATTACTTTACTCGCGTGCTCCATACAACTTAGGCGCTCGCTCATCACCACTGTTATCACTATCTACTTCGACTGGTACATGACTTTCTGACATCTTTCTTAACCAACGTGGTACCTTTACAATACACACAACCAATCGAACGGATCCAAAACCCTAATCATTTAGCTTTACGTGTGATTTCTGGCTACTCATAGCCCAGTAACCTCTAGTTACCCAACCATACTTGCGCATCCCTCCAGGATCGCCAAGTCACCGATTTAATCGCAGTACTGCGTACTCACAGACTAATGTGACCACTAGATATTGATTTCAGCTACGGCTATAAATCAAATCTCCTAAAGTCCAATCCATCATATGAACTTAATTATCTCATAATCTCGACTTTTTAAATGAATCTAACTTAGTTTAATTGATCTCTTCGTTTCAAACCTAAACAAAGGTCCTTACTCGTCATTCGTCAGATCAAACATACCCTTTTAATAGGAAACTACACATTTTATATTGCGTAACGCATAATCTCTCACGATATTTAAATCAACCTAGCGGTCTACATCATCTTTCGTCATCAACAGTAGAGAATACGCGACTAAAATCGATGAGAAATGATTTCGTGACAAGAGGTTCCATGTAACACTATTACAGGGCTTCATCCGCTTGGATCCAGCCATATCCCATGGTCTCACCTGCCTTGGATCTAGTCTCCTTACTTGGCATCACCAGTTGAAAATCTAGTCACACACAGTGAAATCACACGCATAGGATCTAGCCACACCTGACGTCACCCGCCTAGGATCCAACCATGCCGCATGGCATCATCCGCCACGGATCAAGCCTCGCAACTTAAATTTCATTATCAAAACAAAGTTCCACTTTTTTAAAATGTAACGTTAATCCGGCTTTAGTCGACGTCCTCAAAACTACTTCAAGTCTCCTGACGCGATCGCGAACTCAAAAGTTTCCAACATAATCAAAATATCGACTGCTCAAACTATGTAGTAGGTATTTACCGATTAGCTTAGGACAATAAAATTTGTCCGTTAGAAAACTCAGATCGCATTTCTAAACTTCAAATGTTTATACTGGCCGTCCACCGTCATAAGCACTACTGAAAGCCTGATACGAAATCTAATTTTGTAAAATAAGGCGCACTATGTAAACGAGTTATTTTGTCTGAGATCATTGGTAATGAATACCGGTTATGCACGATTTTATTTAGTTTACAGCAATCTTTTCACCAGATATTATATCTGATCCGAGAACTAAACTAACAAACACCGAATTACTTAATCGAATAATCTTTGCACCCAATAATTCATCACCCGTTCAGGCATTAATTTTAATTTATCTAACCCCTCACGCATTCCTTCACACTAAACCGCGGTGGTCGTCTTTATACAGTCATAGATGAACCAATTAAACGAATAGGTTCACTTTTTGATACACGCTTTAACGCCTACTGGTTATAAAATAATCCAAATAACCGACGATTCAACACCGAAACAACCGCAGATTTATGTTCTACGACACGTAGAAGTCAATAACGTCACGGACTATCACGTTTGTTTTTAACCGAAAGAGCTGGACTAGCAAACACCACATTACATGGTCAAATAATTTATAATAATTACACACAAATAAATGGCACGAGGGCAGCATGAGGGTGTGATGTATGTTAATATTTAGAATATGTGGGTAGTTAGTTAGAACATATTTTTGTAATCACCGCCGCGCCAGTCTGCGAATATACTCTGTGTTATCGAGACGTTACCTACTTGTTTTATTCTGCTCCTAGCTGAAAGGTCACCTAAGCTACTTTCATATCCTTCAGTGGCGACGAGGATTGAACTTTGCGCGTGTGAAGCTAAGTGTGACGATGTCGATCGGAAAAATAACCGAGTTCAACGTACATAAAGACGACTGGAAACTGTACGTTGAACGGTTAGAACAGTACTTCATTGTGAACAAAATTCAGCAGGATTTACATGTACCGACCCTAATTACCGTTATGGGAGCAGAGAGCTACGAGTTATTGGTTAATCTGTGCACACCAAATAAACCAAAAACGAAGACATTTGAGCAGTTATCGGAAATTATGTGCAAACATTTACAACCAAAACCTAGTGAACTCGCCGAAAGGTATAAATTCCGGCATAGGAAACAGAAAGAGGGTGAAACCATATCGGAGTACGTGGCGGCGCTTAAAAAAATGTCGAAGACCTGTGAATTCGGGACCTGGCTCGAGGAAAGTCTGAGAGACCAATTGGTGTGCGGAACAGCGAGCGAGAATATTAGGCAAAGGTTGTTCGCAGAGTCAAAATTGGATTTTGCCAAGGCATATAAATTGGCCGCCAGCATGAAATCAGCGGAGAAGGACGCCGCTATAGTGGAAGAGCATAAATCATCAACGGGAGCGGACACAACGATGACGGTGAGGTGTCAAGCGATGACGACGAAACGGCACACAGCAAGCGGCGCGGAGCACAGCGAGCGTTATAGGCGCGAACGACGCGATTTCCAAGAGCGGCGAGCGGGCCACGAGTCTGTGCTGGGTGACCGGGCTCGGCCGAGGGAGCGGGCTCGGCCGGAGGAGCGGGCTCGGCCGGGGGAGCGAGCTCGGCTGCAGCGGCCGTGTCGTGCATGTGGCGCTAACCACCATGAATCGACGTGCAAGTTCACAAGTTACGTGTGCAGGGTGTGTAACCGGCCAGGCCACCTACGACGGGTGTGTCCCAATATTGTGGAACAGTATCAGGTAGACGTGAAAACCGCTGGCAGGGACGAAGAGGTGGACAGTGACGAGGTAATTTTTGTAGATGTTTGTCGGTTGTCGATAGAAAGTTGCAAACCAATTTATATTACACTGAACGTGCATAATAAACATATTGCTATGGAATGTGACACAGGTAGTGCAGTGTCTTGTATTAGTCGCGATTGTTACGATGGATTATTTAGCGACCTGCCTTTACAACCTTGTAAATTAACATTGAGATATTATACTGGAGAAACTGTCAAACCTTTAGGTATAATAAAGCCCTTAGTTAAATATAACGATAAAAGTGAATTTTTAGAATTACTTGTTATCGAAAAAGGAAAAACTGTACTGTTAGGACGACATTGGATAGCAGCATTAAAAATACAGCTACCCGATTTAAGATATGATGTGCATAAAATGGAGGAAAGTATTGAGTATAATGTTTCCTATTTCAGTTCCAAATACTGTAACGTGTTCGCGGAGGGTCTCGGGCGTTTCACGGGCGGCGCAGTGAGCATATACGTGCGAGAGGGCGCGCGGCCGGTGTTCATGCGCGCGCGCCCGCTGGCGTATGCGCTGCGTGAACCGGTGGAGCGCGCGCTAGACCAGTTCGTGCGCGACGGAGTTCTCACCCCCGTGGAGCGTTCTGACTGGGCCACGCCGATAGTTCCAGTGGTGAAGAAGGATGGTACCATTCGTATCTGTGCCGATTACAAACTGACCTTAAACAAGGTGATAGAAATTGACCGTTATCCTTTACCTAGGGTAGAAGATTTGTTAATTCGTCTCAGAGGGGGTGAATATTACAGCAAAATCGATTTGTCGCAAGCATACGCACAATTTGAGCTCGATGACACAAAGAAATATACAGTAATAAATACCCACAGGGGGTTATACATGTATAACAGATTAGTGTATGGTTTAGCGTCTAGCCCGGGCATTTTTCAAAGGAAAATAGAACAATTATTTGCCGACATGCCGAGGGTAGGTGTCTTCCTAGATGATATTATCGTGACAGGTATTACGAAGGCCGACCATGTTGCTAATTTACATAAAGTCTTCCAGCGTTTACAAGACTACGGACTTAGGGTAAAGAAGGAAAAGTGCGTTTTCTTTGAAAAGTCTGTCTCTTATTTAGGTCACGTTATTAGCAAAGAAGGCGTGCACACGTGCCCGGAGAAAGTAAAAGCAGTGATGGAGACGCCGGCGCCCACCAATATCACCGAATTAAGAGCGTTTATAGGTCTAGTAATGTATTATGCGAAATTCATTAGAAATATTAGTACAGTTCTGGCACCCTTATACAATTTGTTAAAGTCAGGTGCTAAGTATAATTGGAATGAAGATTGTCGGATCGCATTTGAAAGAGTGAAACGTCTGTTAGCGGATGGTGAAGTACTAGTTCACTACAATCCAGAGCTACCACTGATTTTGACCACGGATGCGAGTAGCGTGGGTGTCGGTGCGGTAATTTCGCATGTAACGGCGGAGGGTGAGCGCCCGGTGGCGTATGCGTCGCGCTCGCTCTCACCTACTGAGCGAGCTTATGCACAAATAGATAGGGAAGCTCTTGGAATTGTTTTTGGTATACGAAAGTTCCATCAATACCTTTACGGCCGTCACTTTACACTACGGACAGATCACAAACCCTTGACACATATTTTTGGTGATAAGACGGGTATTCCGGTGATGGCCGCTTCACGACTACAGCGGTGGGCGGTACTGCTATCGGGTTACAGTTACAAGATCGAGTACATTACTTCGAGTAGGAACAGCGCAGATGCGTTATCACGACTGCCGTGTAACAGTAACTATTCGAGTAAGCCAAAAACAGAAAGTACATACGTTAACTTTGTAGAGAATTTCTTACCTATCACTAGCAATGATATCAGGCATATGATACCCAAAGATAGGATACTTAGTAGGGTGATGTTGTATACACAATCAGGATGGCCGTCGGTTTGCCCTAGTGATGAAGTTAAACCGTTCTTTGCTAGGAGAAACGAATTATATGTAGAATGTGGGTGCATAATGTGGGGCTATCGTATTGTAATTCCGCAGGCGTTACAATGTCAAATATTACAACAATTGCATAGCAGTCACATGGGGATTGTAAAAATGAAAAGCTTGGCTAGGAGTTACGTTTGGTGGCCTAACATTGATAAAGACATCGAAGACCTGGGAAGAAGGTGTGAGACGTGTGCGGCGGAAGCGAGCACGCCCCCGCGATCCACTATTCACCCATGGCCGTATTATACTCAACCGTGGACTAGACTTCACGTTGATTTCTTAGGCCCATACCGAGGAATGACGTTCTTGGTACTGATAGATTCGACGTCAAAATGGTTAGAGATATTCGAAATGTCACGAACTAACGCATCTAACGTAATTAAAGTGCTGCGTTCAACTTTTGCGAGATTTGGTTTACCGGAACAGTTAGTATCAGATCAAGGACCACCATTCACCAGTGCAGAGTTCAAAGACTTCCTCATGAAAAATGGAATTAGGCAGCATTTTTCACCCGCTTATCATCCGTCTTCCAACGGAGCTGCTGAAAATGCAGTTAACATTTGTAAACGCGCAATCAAAAAGGCGATTAGGGATCGCGTGGATGTAGACACAGCCATACAAGCATTTCTACTAACATACAGAAACACAACACACAGCAGTACGGGTGAGACACCCGCTATGCTGTTGCAGAAACGAACACTACGTTCCAGGCTAGATTTGTTACGGACGGAACGATCAGTAAGTACCAGAGTGCAGGATGCACAGCGGAGACAAATCGATTCAGCTGGTGGGATTGCACGATCATTCAACGAGGGTGACCCCGTTTGGATGAGGGAATACAATTCTCCAAACAAATGGGTAAAAGGTTCGATCTCAAACGTTGATAGCTCTCGTCGGTATATTATAGCAAGGGATAACGGCCAATTAATAAAAAGACACGTGGATCAGATACGGCGTAGGACTCGTACATCGGTTGGTGGACCGAACACCGAGGAAGAGGGAATGATGGAGGGTGAGAGCTCCCTGGCGCAGGCTAACGGCAATTTAATGAATGAGGATGAGCGCAAAGATGAGAGTGTGAGTGAAGAACAAAAGTCGAAAAAAGGAGTGAATGAGGACTATGAGGAGGTAGGAGGTGTTGATAATGACCAACCATCTGATCAATCACCTGGGTTATCAGTTCAGCAGCAAGCAGAGTACCCGAAGCGAACACGAAAACCGGTTATCCGGTTTACTCATACATAAATGTTTAAATTTAGTATTTAAATAAACCTATTGTATTTTAAGAAGGGAGGTGTGATGTATGTTAATATTTAGAATATGTGGGTAGTTAGTTAGAACATATTTTTGTAACCACCGCCGCGCCAGTCTGCGAATATACTCTGTGTTTTCGAGACGTTACCTACTTGTTTTATTCTGCTCCTAGCTGAAAGGTCACCTAAGCTACTTTCATATCCTTCAGAGGGTTGTTTTGATTATATTGTTAACGTCGTGAACTAAGCAATTTTAAAATGTATCGCGGTCACACTTCTGGAACTAAACCCTTGCGACAATTTTTCACGGCCTAAGATATCATCTCGCAAATGGATGTTGGGCAAATCGCAATAAAACTCGATTAAGCTATTATCATTTTAACTACAAAATTAATTAATAGTACCGAGTACCTACACTAGACTGCCATACGTTATCTAAACCTGTCAATGTTGCCATCCTTTGTTTTACGTCTACCGATAAATTTATATGACAGAGGGTGTAAACTTTAACACTCAGCTACAGAATCAAAATGGAATGTGAATACCTGACCTTTTCCTGAATTCCTGATGAAGTATCAACGACCCAAAACCCCCAAACTGGTGACCCTCGACAAAGAACGTCAGCGCAGCCTTCGTGCAGCTACCACATCGTGACGTCATCATCACTTCCTCAAGCTTTCGAGCAGCGAGCCATACAGCCAGCACCCACGGCTATATGAGTATCCTGACCACCAGCATGCCTACTTGGTCATACCTGGTCATCACCCTCAGCCTCATCAGCGACCTTGGCTAAACACCTGCACCTTCGGCCACTCACATGAAGAGCCTTGAAGAACCTCTCCTGGTCGACGACAGCAGTCAAGCCCTACGTCGCACAGCACCGCTCCGACTCACTGGAGCCAGCCGCACTACTCCGACTCACTGGAGCCTGCAGCATCGTATCCCGACTCACTGGGATAGCACCACCCTGACTCACTGGGGCATCACCGCAGACAGTTCCGACTCACCGAGAACTATGCTAAATCCGGTTCCGACTCACTGGAACCAACCTCCATTGGCCTGGCACGCATCACGACGCCTCAAGAAGCATCAAGAACCATCGATCTCCGATCTCCGGAGGGGAGTGATGTAGCGACATCTATGTCGTCACAAATGAACTAATCCTGCATCACGCAAGTAAGATTCGCGGCGCGATTGGAACATATAGAACAAACCCGAATTCATCTATCGGGCAATAGCCCACCAGACATAACACCTGTCTGGTCGGAGGATCCTCCCTTTTCAACGGAGGTATGTGGGACTTTACTCTCTGTTCCATAACCCCCCAAACACCCGTTGCTCGCTGCGTAATGCCTTGGCGCCACTGTTACTAACGCGCCTCTTCCATCAGGGCTCCGGGTCTCCACCCAGACATCTCCATGTGACCTTTTCCGCCAAGGCTAATCCTGGCCAATCTTGCTGCCTCGTTACTGGAGGTTTTGAAGCTTGAATATTCTTATTTTCAGCCTGCCTACGTCCAAATTTTCCATAGCGACCCCCGACCCGCTACCCGTCTCTCCAGATCGAATTCGGGCAGACTCACAATCTGGAAAGAACGCTGCAACTCGCTCTCTGGGGACACAGCGTAACTATGGTCCAAGATTTGTTGCTCAGGATTAGGGAAAAACCCCAGAAAAACCTAATCAGACCACTCAAGCCTATGCATGCCTCGATCCGGGCCTTCACTTATGAATCTTTGCACTTCGAATAATAACCGCCAACCCTCTTCACAGCGTCTCGCGACTGTTGCTCACACAGCTTGTCGAATCATTTGCACGATTTTATCCCAGTTCCGACGACGGCCCGTTCAGGATAGTTCGAGCTCTGATCATCTACCAGGCGGGCCCAAGCGGTCATCGTGCAATGAATAAAAACGGTTAGGAACCGAATCAGTTTACTTCTCAATACATTTCGGCACAGTGCACCACTATTAGGCAGGTACAAACAACAAAACGGACAGCCCCACAACGTCTTGACTCCGCGACGGCTGGATTACGCAATTTAATGCATTTCATAAATTCCCATGTTTATTACTAGCTCAATGGCCCGCAATTTAATGCTTAATTCCTTACATCGCAGTCGAATGCACAATTATTAATACTATTAACGCAATCAAATGCATAGTCTTATTATGTCATCGCAATTTAATGCCACAACACTATTATTCGCAATTTAATGCCATGATTCTTTTATTCGCAATTTAATGCCTGGTTGCGCCAATTTGCTATGATCCGCGATTTTGTTTTTTGTAATTTATTTTTTTGGCCTAGCAATCCTATCCCTTCCGTTTCTTTTTCCCGCACGACCTCTAGAAATGAAATGACATTGACGTTTGTGCATCGATTGTGAATGTGACCGCACCGCTAACATCGCCCGCCCGAAATTACAAGAAAATTGACTATTTCGTGATCCAACCATTCAAAACTCAACAATAGTGCAGTGTAGTGCAAACAGGACCTGGCAGTGATTAAATGTGCGAAGTCGAGGATCGCCGACCGGCGCCACGTGGAACCTTCGAAGTCTAAAGGTCAGTGTTCCTTCCCAATACATTTATCCCATTAATGAACGCCAAGCACAGTATCTGCATATTGTTAACAAACCTTAGATCGCTTTTCAAACCTACAGTCCACATCAAGCAAATTCGCGCATCCATTACTTTTGGTCCTACGAGCAGGATCGTGAAT
Organism: Leucania comma; assembly: GCA_958295575.1. Classification (NCBI taxonomy): domain Eukaryota; kingdom Metazoa; phylum Arthropoda; class Insecta; order Lepidoptera; family Noctuidae; genus Leucania; species Leucania comma. The sequence goes on along the minus strand of OY282462.1, from coordinate 2,499,285 downwards.
CATTTTCTTGTAATTTCGCAATATAGTATTTGTTCCATAGGGAATAAACGCAACGCGCCTGTTTACCTAGATATAATAGTAGAAAACCCGCATCTAGGCATTTAGGCAACTATACGTTATTTCGCTCGTATAGTTAAAGAGTCATTGATAATTACGGTACCTACGCCGTCAACCGCACAGCATAATTATAGTTAGCTACGTAAATATCAGCGTAGATATAAATCGATCGCATTCTTTTTCTTGACAAAATTCATTCGGAAGTCCTACAAATTGCATGTAGGTAGACGCATTTCAAAAATACCCGTTCATTGTTGAGTGAATATTTGTAGGAAACGGATAAACCATAGATTATATACGCATATGAACGACGCCGTTCACTTTGTTGTTTACAATATTACCATATTGTTATCTGATAATTATCGCTTACTTAATAATTCGTTAAGTGTTTGTTTGAGTGTATAGTGTGAATATATCAAAACAAGATGTCTCTTAAGGGCACTAAGGTTAGTACTGATTTAAAGGTTCAGTTAAAGCTTTTATACGCTAAAAGGGACTCACAGTTTTCACGTGTTCAATCAATTTGTGATAAATCTTTGCAAACCTCGGATCTGGCGATTAGAGATGCTTTCTTGTGTTCGTTGGAAACTTTAGATAGTTTGCGCGCGGATTTTGAATCTACAATTAATAATATAAACATTTTAGAGTTGGAGTTAAATCCTGATTACTGTGTGAGTTATCAGGCATTGTCGTCCTTTGATGACTTGTATTGTCGTATCAAACGTATTGCTAGGAGTTTAGAGACTCCCCCCCCCGCGAGTGGTTTATCCAACCCTCCTCGCGAACGCCCACGATTGCCGCCAATTCAAATACCTGAATTTAATGGTGATATTCGAAATTGGAATTTATTTATAGATAGTTTCGAAAATATAATACATAGGAACACATCGCTGACAGATCACGAGAGATTGCATTATCTCGTAGAAAAATTGACCGGTAAGGCAAAGGCTGTCTGTGCTGGAATTACGTTTAGCGCTGAAAATTACAATTTAGTTTTGAACACTTTAAAAACAAAATACGAAGATAAGCGATTAGTAGCCACCGCATATTTAGATCAATTATTCGATTTGAAAAGTTTTTCCGTTTGTAACGATCATAATTTAGAGAAGTTTTTAAATATTTTCGCATCATCTGTTCGTGCAGTAAAGAACCTAAAGGTCAATGACCTCTGTGACTTTTTGTTTTTGTATATCGGTTTAAATAAATTGGATCCTGAAACTGTTCGTCTGTTTGAAACGACTCAGCGCGGCAAAGAAATACCTAAGTTCGAAGATTTAGAATCTTTTATTCGCGACCATATTAAGGTATTGCAGGGCACGTCGGCACGTCATGAAGTCACGAATAGGACAGGTTCCGATCGCCGTATAGACGCGTCATCGAAGTCAGTCAAGACTGCACATACGCTAGTCAATACCGCCTCAACACCTGACTGTTCTCTGTGTAAGGGTAGCCATACACAGCTGTACAAGTGTTCGGGATTTCAGAGATTATCGCCTAGTGATCGTTACAAGTTTGTCCGCACTAATAATTTGTGTTTTAATTGTCTAAGTGACAAACATCTGGTTACGTCATGTAACAGTGGTGTTAGCTGTCGTAAATGTCTAGCTAGACATCATACCCTCTTACATTTTGAGAGTAGTAAGCTGCCATCGCAGCAGCAGCCTGCGCAGACGCGCGACGCTTGTGACGCGCGGCCTGCTGCAAGTGCAAACGACGTAACCTTGTGTTCGCTTTCCGCCGCTGGTACTCAAATCACTACCGTTTTACTTGCGACCGCGCAAGTTGTCATTGTAGATGCCTTTGGCAAACCGCACACCGTTCGAGCGCTACTAGATGGCGCTTCCCAGAGTAATTTTATTACTCGGGATTGTTGTCAACGCCTTGGTTTTAGTTTTAATAATTGGTCATCCCGCTCAGAAGTGAAAGGTTTTGGAGGTTTAAAGGCAACCATTCACGGTTCCATTAAAATAATATTTAGTTCACGTTTTAATCGTAATATTTCGTTTGAAATGGATTCGCTAGTCGCAGATAAGATTACGGAACGGTTGCCCACGGTACCGGTTGACACGTCCATGCTGACGGAGTTTAAGAACTTACAGTTAGCCGACGGAAATTACGCTTTCCCTGGAGATATCGATCTATTGATCGGTGCTTCGATTCTCCCGCATCTCCAGTTATCACGTAAAATTCAAGGTCTTCCGATGTACCCCGCTCCGCACGCACTGGAAACAGTTCTCGGGTTTGTTATAGTTGGTTCCGCACCCGCTTGTTTAGTTAGTTACTCGACTGTGTCGCACTGTTGCACCGTCGAGCCGCCGCTTGAGTCTACCATCCGCAAGTTCTGGGAGATTGAAGAGGTCAATGTCCCGCCTATTCTCAGCCCTGAGGATCAGGTCACTGAGGAGATTTATACCCGCACGACTACTCGTGATAAAGATGGTCGTTATGTTGTCGCGCTCCCTTTCAAGGGTGATATTTTTTCGCTCGGTGGCTCCCGTGCCTCCGCAGAAAAACGCTTTCTATGCTTGGAACGCAAGATTCAAGCTGAATTGTCACCGGAAAATATGTTCCATGTCGCTGGAACAGAAAACCCAGCTGATTGTCTCTCACGTGGTTTGCTTCCTGCGCAAATTTTAAATCGTCCGCTTTGGTTTTGTGGCCCTCCCTGGCTTCATGCCACTCCTAACGAGTGGCCAAATGCTCCGTTTAACCCCGCTACTGTTTCAGAGCCACCCGAGGAGAAGAAACATACGCTTGTAGTATCGGTTCCGCGTGAGGAGTCAGTTGTTTTGTTGTTGTCTAATCGAGTCTCGTCTTGGTCGAGACTATTACGCTGTGTAGTTTGCGTCCTAAGATTTTTGAGATTATTACCATCGCGTGGTGCTATAATCGCAGCTGATTTGGATAGAGCTGAATCAGTTGTACTTCGAGAGTTGCAGAAATTTTATTTTTCAATAGAATTTCGTAGTTTAGAATCACAAAAACCTTGTAGTCGCGCACTTCAACATTTGAAACCATTTTTGCAAGACGGACTCATTCGTGTCGGTGGCCGTCTGCGAAATGCTAAGTTGGAGTTTGAACAAATGCATCCAGTGGTTCTACCACGCAGGGATCACGTTTTGGATTTGTTGGTGGACTATCACCATAAGGTGAATTGTCACGCTGGTCCCGATTTATTAATGTCCATTCTTCGACAGAAGTACTGGATACTTTCCGCTCGCAATTTGATACGCGCTAGAGTGCACAGATGTGTGCCCTGCTTTAAGCTCCGCCCGCGTTTCAACGCGCCGGAAATGGCCGACCATCGTTCTTGTCGTGTTGTACAGACGGTGAAACCTTTCATACATACTGGGACGGACTATGCTGGACCGTTTAAAGTCACTATTGCCCGTGGTCGTGGTATACGTTCCACAAAGGCATACATTTGCCTATTCGTTTGTATGACAACTCGTGCGGTTCACATAGAGTTAACCAGTGATTTGAGTACGCAGGGTTTTATGTCCGCATTTAAACGATTTTTATCTCGCCGTGGTCCCGTTAAGCGCTTATACTCTGACAACGGCACAAATTATGTTGGAGCGCGACGCAATATTTCGGAATTACATACATTCTTACGCTCCAAGTACTACCAAAGTGAATTCGCCCATGTCTTAGCTGAGAATCGCATTGATTGGTGTTTTAATACGCCAGCGGCTAGTCATTTTGGTGGCAATTGGGAGGCGAATATTAAAAGCCTTAAGTCGCACCTGTTTCGGGTCATAGGCGAACAGATTCTCTCGTACGAGGAGTTGAGCACCGTACTCGCTCAGGTAGAGGCGTTGATGAATACGCGTCCGTTGTGTCGGACTTTGTCTAGTGATCCATCGGAGCCACTAGCGTTGACGCCGGCTCACTTCTTGACGACGACTCCTCTTAAATATTTGCCCGCTTTAGATGTCGAGACTGACAAACTGCAGCTTCACCCGCGTCACGCTCTGCTAGATAGCTTAGTTCAGTCCTTTTGGAAGCGATGGAGGACAGATTATCTGCATACGCTGCAGTCGCGTCAAAAGTGGAACACTCCTTCAGATCCAGTCACAGTCGGTACTGTGGTGATACTGAAGACTGAGAGTGCGCCTCCTCTGCACTGGCCTCTTGGTGTAGTGGAAGAAGTTTTTCCGGGTTCGAACGGAATAACGCGAGTCGTAAAGGTTAAAACCGCAACTGGATCGTACCTGCGTCCGGTTATTCGCCTCTGCCCTCTGCCTAATCAGTAGTAGTGGCATAGTTAGTTATAAGTTGTTTCGCTACCTAGTATTGATAGTTTAGATATAGTAATAGGGTTTAGTTTCGCTTTTGTTTTTTTTCTTTTCTTTGAAGGTAACCCTTCAAACCCGGGGGGAATGGTTGCGCCAATTTGCTATGATCCGCGATTTTGTTTTTTGTAATTTATTTTTTTGGCCTAGCAATCCTATCCCTTCCGTTTCTTTTTCCCGCACGACCTCTAGAAATGAAATGACATTGACGTTTGTGCATCGATTGTGAATGTGACCGCACCGCTAACATCGCCCGCCCGAAATTACAAGAAAATTGACTATTTCGTGATCCAACCATTCAAAACTCAACAATAGTGCAGTGTAGTGCAAACAGGACCTGGCAGTGATTAAATGTGCGAAGTCGAGGATCGCTGGCCGGCGCCACGTGGAACCTTCGAAGTCTAAAGGTCAGTGTTCCTTCCCAATACATTTATCCCATTAATGAACGCCAAGCACAGTATCTGCATATTGTTTTTTTTTTGTAAACCTTAGATCGCTTTTCAAACCTACAGTCCACATCAAGCAAATTCGCGCATCCAATGCCATAACTCTTTTATTCGCAATTTAATGCCATAACTGTTTTATTCGCAATTTAATGCCATAACTCTTTTATTCGCAATTTAATGCCATAACTGTTTTATTCGCAATTTAATGCCATGTTACTAGGGTTACCAGATAGAACCCTATCAAATCCGGGACCACTCCAGGACAACAGTGTCGGGCCGTGGCCATAGTATTATTTTTTTTTTTTATATTTATGTTTGTACTTAAAGAGGAAATTAACATTTATTTTTAAATGCATACTTTTATTAAATAGTTATCTACATTCACTGTAGGTAATTAACGCTAGTTATAATTTTAAGATGAAGCCCAGACCAAAACCTTAGTAGTAAATAATTTCGGAATCCGGGACAGCAAGGTCTAATTACTAGACACGGGATAAGAGGCGAAATTCCGGGGCAATCCCGGACCTCCCGGCCATCTGGCAAGCCTACATGTTACATACAAGTAGTCATAAATATCAAAATGCGGCTTTGTTTACGATATGTCGTAATCGTACTACTTCTTGCTGTTAAAATACCTACGCGCGTAGCGTTATACGTTAAAACTTAATTTCTGTTTATGTTTTACCTATAACATCATTAAATAACTAACAATAACAATCCCTACGCAAAAGTAGCAGCTGTGCGTTATTTGCCTGCCATAATATCTACCATCTTTTTGATGGACTAGGCAAGTTACATTGTAAGTTTATTTGTCATTAATACGCTCTGGTAATGCGCGGTTATCGAGGTACTTACATAACTAAAACATGAAGATAGGCAACCTTGCACATATCCCTTAGATCACTGGAACATTATGCAAATCAAAATATGTACCCGTGTCTAAAGTGCACAAGCAGTAGGTAAACAAAACAAAGATACATTGTTCATTTTCCACCATGGATAATTATTTCGTAAAATGATGGGTAAGTAGGTATGCAAAAATTATTTATTATATTCTTTATTGCAATTAAAAGTACATACAGTGGAACAAAGAAAAACAGTTTAAAACGGTTGTTTTTTTTTCTTTTTCTTTTTTTTTTTTTTTTTTTGAAGCTGAACAATAATAAAAGGTAGGTTCATGAAATTTTAACTACCTATCTGAGCATTTGTTTGATTATACTTTATTGGTGGTTGAAATAAATAAAAATTGCTACGGATCTAAAAAGGGTCTTACATTAAAAGAATAAATATGTTTGTTTAATTAAGAAACCAAACGAATTACTTTTCCCTTTTTATTTAAATAGGTCAAACAAATTACTTACAGTTTTCCTCGTCGCCAAAATGTAGTAGACACTAATCTACAATGAAATAACTATGTATGATGATGTAATGAACCATTTGCTAAGTTTATATATCGGCTCGCTATCCTCACTAGAACACGTCTTCACTCTGCGGCGGTGGGACGCAGACTGACTCTCCCCACCCCGCACGCTGCGTGGAGTGTAGGAACGAGACGACAGATGTTTGACATTGTGTGTGTGTGGTTGTATAGTTGTGCGTGTGTCTGTTTGTATGTTTGTTATGATCGTGTATGCTACAGGTGCATTCCGGGATTTTTCGTCAGTTGGCGGGGCAGCCTTTCCTGTGTGGCTAGCACATTACTTGGGCCCCCTACTAACTGCGGTCGGCCAGCGGTGCACCGTGCCTCGGATCCCGCTACTCTCCGCGACTAGTCTCCCGATACGTCAATACTAACGCGAGGTAGGCTGGTCTGCATGCAATGGAACCGCCACTTCGACCCAACTCCTCTGAATTGGCTACACTGGGCATCGTACCGGAACACGGCTAGGCCGCTTGGCGGTACGCCTTTGCCCAGTGGGTGGTCACAAGCCATCGGTCGAAACCTACCACCAGTTAATGTCACCTGATTAGCACCACCCGGGGACCACGTGTAGGGCCTAGCTGTGGGTATACTCCTACGGACGAGGGTGACTCAGTCCCCCTCCGGTTATATCCGGTTATATCCGGTTATATACCCTCGCATCCATATCTGCCAGTATGTCCAATGGTGGAAAGCGTGCCAAGAGAGTTGCCGCCTCGAAGGATACCGTTCGGTAACCACGTGCGATGCGAATGGCCATTCTCCGCTGCAGACTATTAATTTTAGTCCTGCAGCGACGGACACCTGATAGTCTATTTGACCACACAGGTGCCCCATAAAGGACCATCGATCGCACGACACCTGCGTACAGGCGACGAACTTCTTCCCGCGGTCCTCCTAGATTGGGCAACAATCTATGCAGAGCACCCACTGCTCTTCCAACGCGAGGGATCAGGCGTCAAAATGTTCTTCGAAGCCCCACCGACTGTCCAAGGTCAAGCCAAGGTACTTAATGTACTGACTCACCTGGACTTGCGCATCTCCTACGGTTACTGACGAGCTGGGTGGTTCTCTACTCCTCGACAATTTATGAAACCATAGCGCCTCAGTTTTATGCGGTGCTATTTCTAAACCCAGCTCGCAGATTGAAGCCACGACCCTTGCCACCCCGAGCTCGCAAAGCCTGATGGTCTCATCGAAAGTGTCCCCGCTGGCCAGCACCAGAGTATCGTCTGCGTAACAGACAATATTTACGCCAGCGGGGAGCTCGACGCGCAGGACCACGTCATATGCAAGATTCCACAAGGGTGGACCCAAAACCGACCCCTGCGGAACTCCACACATAATCGATCCAATGTACGCAACCATCTCGGCCCACATAGCTAATGTACCTATCTCGTAGGTAATCGCCGATGATGCACTGCAGGTAAGGGGGCACTCTGTGATGTTCTAGTGCCGCCCTTATTGCATCCCAGGGTAGGGAGTTAAAAGCGTTGACGATATCCAAACTTACCGCCAACGCCACCCCACCCCGGGACACAGCCTGTTCTGACAACGAGCAGATGCGTAGTATCGCATCCACTGTAGAGCGCTGATGTCGGAAACCGTACTGGCAATCGGCAAGATCGGGACCAACTCGCGACAGGTGCTCAACGAGTCTTTCGGCAATTATTCTTTCGAATAACTTAGAAACCTCGTCGAGCAGGCAAATGGGACGGTATGCAGAGGGATACTCCGAATCTCTGCCTGCTTTCCTCAATAAAACTAATCTAGCCTCCTTCCAGTCAGAGGGGAACACGCCCGCACGAAGACAGCTGTTGAACAGCCGTCTTAAGCGATCCCCCAGAGAAGCCAGAGCCAGAACCCACGCACGGCCAGGGATACCATCTGGGCCTGGCGCTGTGTTACGAGCTCCCATTCGTCTTATGGCTCTTTCAAGCTCGCCTTCATTCACTTCCATCTCGTCAGACCAATCCGAAGGTGTCCGAGGTGATGAGGAGCTGTCTCTAGCTACTGGGAAGAGCGTGCTTACGACTCTTTCCAGTAGAGCCGGGTCCATAGTTTCTGTGATGGGAGGAACCCAAGGACGTAATTTTTCCATAACTAATTTATAAGGTTTTCCCCATGGATTCCTGTCCAGCCCCTTAAGAAGCTCTCTCCAAGACATTGACTTGGCATCAGCGATGGCGTGCTGAAGTCTCATAGTGGCCTCTCGGTACGCTCTATAGGTTCTATTTATCTCCTCATCTGTAGCTCTTGGTTCCCTCCTGCGTCGAGTGCGTTGATACTGGCGTCGGGACCTAAGACAGAAAACTCGCAATTGCACAAAGTCTTCCGACCACCAGTAAACCGCACTAGGACGTTGAGCGCACCTGACTCGGGGCATGGCAGCATCACATATCGACGTCATCTTGTCCCGGAACCAAGCCGCCTCTTCTTCTGGATTGTGCGAAATCCCCTGGGAATCATCCTCTGGCCACGCCACGACGTTGGCAGCTGCAATAAGCATATCTTGATTGAGCCGCTTGAGGGCCCAACGTCGCGCCAATGGACTATGAACTGGACGGCCAAGGTTATTTGAGGGGCGCAGAATCACATCAAATACAATGTGGCGATGGTCGGAAAGTGTGACCATCTCTTCCGCTACCCTCCAATCCGACACCATGCGAGCAGCAGAAGGAGTCGCCCATGAGAGATCCACAATTGACTCCCCCTGCCACCGAACGCACGTAACCACGGATCCGCGATTTAAAAGACGGAGGTCAAGCAACACCGCCCAGTCTTGTACTGCGTGTCCCCTCGACGTGTCTCGGGTGTTTCCCCAAACTCTGGAATGAGCATTGAAGTCACCTAAGACGAGCACCGGGCGGGGTAAGCATTTATGCTGAATGCAGTTTGCAACCCCGTCCAAATATTCCCCGAATTCGGTGAGAGAAATGTTAGGAGACACATAGCAGCCCACTATAGCCAAAGGACCCCATTCCACTGCAACGAATCCATGCCCCCTATCAAGTAGGGAGCAATGAGGCTCTCCTGTTCCACCAGCCCAATAAACGGCGACGGAGTCCACAGAGTCTCGGAACCAGCGAGGGTGATCCCTAAGACCGTATGGCTCGGCTACTACAGCTAAAGCAACCGACCACTCCGCAACAATCTGGAAAAAAAGATTCTGTGCATTGCGGCAGTGGTTCAGGTTGCACTGGAGAACTTTTAAGGCTGGGAAGGCGAAGTGTCCATTACTTCCGAGGGGCCTGCACCAAGTGGTGTTAGCGTCGATCCCTGAGCTACTACAGGAGCAAGTGAGACACGCGTCTTGCGCGGATTACATTTTTTACCACCTAGCCGGTGATCCGCTGGAAGACCCTGGTCCGCACACAACGGGCATCGCATGACCGGCGACGTGCACTCTCTCGCTTTATGTGCTCCACCGCAGGCATAGCACTGAACACTCCGATCAACTGCACTAGTGCACTGGCAGCGAACGTGCCCGGGTTCAAGGCAACGGAAGCACATCAATCGACGCGCCCCCAAAACTTGAACCCTCACTGACGTCCAGCCTAAGCGCATATGCTTATCGGACTCCAACTTTTTAATTGCCGCCAGTGGGCCACGGACCCAGACGTGCCCCAGAGAAGTACGTGAACGACGGATTTCACCCACTTTAACATCTTCGGGTGAACAGCCTCCCACATCGGCGATAGCAGCTGCCACATCCTCAGGTGTAACGGCATCATCAAGATCCATGATCCTTGCCTCAGCTCTCTTGGTCGGACGTGAGATTTTGACATCAAACTCCAACTCGGCGAGGACTTCTCGCATGCGGTTAGCGAGATGATCCGCTTTGGTAGAAGAATCGGTGCCTGCAATGGTAAGCACCATACCACCATCAGCAGCCCTCCTTTGGCCGACAGTGTCAGTACCAACATCTGCTAAACGGATTCTCTGCCTTATTACAGACATAACCTCGCCGAGTTTGGCGGAGGATCCCTCCCTCACAGATACCGTTATAGCTGCCGTGGAGGGAACTTTTGGCAGTTTTATTTTCTGCTTTTTGGGCGGCACAGTGATGGACTTGGGGTTGGATTGGGAAATCTTGTCTCTCTTGGCTTTCCTCCCTACTACAGTAGACCAGACCTCCGTCCTAGTAATTACTGCATCCCGCAAAGCCTGGGAGGCTTGTGTAGTTGCCGCAGACTCTGTGGGTAGTTCCACTACTGGAGCCTCTGTATTATTTTGGCCTTTTCGCTTTCTTTTCACCTTTTTTTCTCCCTTTTTCCCCGCAGGGTTAGAAATCAGGTTCAGATCGGGTAATGACTGCTTCTTTGGAGCTGATGAAGACGCAGTTCTTTCGTCTGCGGAGAGTGGCGGTCGTAAGAGTTTTTCAGGAGGAAGTCTCTTTTCTAAAGCGGCTAGTTTAGCGTCTACCATAAACCCAATTTCTAGGGCTATAGAACGCCGAAACTGGGCCTCTGCCTCGTCAGATCGGTAATTCACTGGAGTAGCCTGACTTGGTGTCATTAGTGGTGCTGCCACAATAGGGGGGCTGCCCTGTTAACACGCCCTGACGACTTAAGAGGCTGACCTGCGTTGTCAACTTCTCAACCTGTGCTGATAGACTTTTTTTTTTTTTTTTTTTTTTTTAAAGTAGGTAAAATCATCCAATGACGAATCCCGCCCTTGGGTGGGGCGGGAAACAGTGTCAGACTTTTACTGACTAAAAACCTACCTTTCCATTCCTTGCCTTTATCCTGGGGCCCGTGGTGACAGTCTCACATAACCTTTGGGCCCCAGTAGGCTTCGGCCCTGCTGGACCCCTACAGTTTGCTGACAACTCCTTGAGGCGCGCGGGAACGGTGCGCGCCGTAGACGACCTGAGCTCGGACCGGTCTGTTACCGGACGGACGGACAGCGAGCTACCCATTGCCCACCGTCCGCGAGCCCGTGCCTACGGTGGCCGGAAATTGGGATCGGAAACCCGGCGGCGGCGGCGGCGTGTGCGCCTTTGCCTAATGCGGTCGGCCTCCTCCTTTACTAGCATAACTGCTTCGCAAAAGGAGGCGACCGCCTGCCACTCCTCCTCGCTCCGGAGCATGGCTTGAACCAAGCCCCGGCGCGAGAGATCGCCGCCGATCGCCCCCACGAGGACACGGCGATGCTCTTCCCAAGCGGGGCACACCTCGACTGTGTGCTCCACCGTGTCCACCGGGCGGTCCGCACAGTGGCGACACCCGGGCGTCGTCTCCGCACGAATCTTGTACAGGTACGGACCGAACTTGCCGTGTTCGGTCAACACCTGCGCCAAACGGAAGGTGACGACGCCGTGGGGCCTTTCCAGCCACGCCTCAAAGAGGGGCCTTACCGCCTCGATCGTGGCGTGCCCAGCACGAGGTTGCGACAGTCGCTCTCGCCATTTCACCATGAGATCCCGCCGGAGCTCTGTCCGCCATGCCGCGACTTGTCGCGGCAGCGGAGTTTCGCCCCGACGTTGCATCTCCACGCGTAAGTCATGCATGTGTGCAAGGACTGTTGCCTCCAAATCCCATGGTGGTAGGCCAGCAAGGAGGCTCGCCGCTTCACAGGACACCGTACGGTATCCGTGGATCATCCGGATGGCCATGACCCTCTGGCAGGCGGTTAGCCGGGCCGCCACTCGCTTTCGTAGCGATGGCGCCCACACCGGCGCACCGTAAAGGGCCATGGACCGAACGATGCCTGCGTAGAGCCTCCGGCAGGAGGCGTCTGGACCCCCTAGGTTCGGCAGGAGCCGCTTGAGCGCAGCCGTGCTGATAGACTGGCAAGCCGAGCCTTCAACTCAGCGTTTTCAGTCTCTAACCTCTCAACATTAACCTCAACTGCTGATCGCGAGGTCAATTCAGCTACTGCAGCTTGAACTGTGACTGCCGCCAGTTTGAGGCTGTAAACAAAGCTTCCTTTGAGGTTTCTCGACTCGTTTGCAACCTCCTCTATAGTCTTAAGACTATCCTTAATGCAGGAATTAAGTCCCGCTGTTGGTTGCGCCTGCATCGTCTTAGCCAAAATTTCTGAATTTGGCAAGTCCTGCTTTGCCGTTGCCCTGGTCTTTGGCTGCTTTGCTGGTGGACTCACTGGTTCTGAATCTCCATCCTGCTGCCCTTCGTTAGTGAGGGGCTTGCTAAGGTTTAGCGGCTTAACAGACTTCTTCTTGGTTGTAATCAACTCTCTACTTTCTCTTGTCTGCGTACGCTTGCGTGTGCGAGCTCGAGTCGATCTCGTTGACGTCTCAGAGGCGTATGACATTTGCGAACACGACGATTCGCCGGTATCACTAGCCATCTCATCGGCAATAGGGGTAGGTGGACGCACGAATTGTACCCGAGATGATGTTCTCTTTGACACTTTCTGCGTCTTCGTGGAAGTTAAATCCATCAATACCGCCGCGTTGGTTTCATGTTGCAAGCCAATCTCTCTACTGTTATCAGAGAGTAGGTTAACAGTAGCTTTCTCGTTAGGATTTGGTGCTTTGGATGTGCAGGAAATATCTCCCAGCGACTCCTGACTACCGGTATGTGAGCCACCCTGGCTCAGTGCGCCTCTGAAAGACGGATAAAAATCCGATTGGGATTTAGAGCGATCATTGTCCCCCCCAGAATACGTGGGACTGACCGAGCGCTGCTCGGTGAGGGATTCTCCTAATGCAGAGCAATAGGTACCCTCCTGGGGTAGTTTATCTTTATGATGCGCTTCCATTGTTGATGCTGGACACAGCTTTGCCTTTTTTATGGGGTGGGGTCCACAGAACTTTGTTTTTTTTTTTTTCCCCCTTTTTTTTTCTTTTTTTTTGGGGTTTGTCTCCCCACTACACTCCACAGTATACCAGCAATACCTAGCAGGCAAACTCGCTGCCATCTTGACATAGCATCATGGTACACAGTAAGCCCCGATTTGCACCCCACAAGGCCGGTGAACCCAATAGGTACATGAACCACCATGCGATGCAAACCAAAACCCTCTTACTCACTCTCCAGAAGCTTTGAGAGTGAATAGCGCACGTTCAAGTCCAGACGGTGCGCCCATCACGGTAGTCCGATGTAATAGACTCCGCCCCGTGTCCCTCTTAGTCTGGTCTCTCACTTGGGACCTTCCGGCATGAGTGTCTCTACCGGTAAAGCCCCCAAGATCATTGAGACACACAAGCCCCACCACGACGACAACGTGGGGACACCCTCGGTGGGGGTTTTTATGATATCTGCACTAACCTCAATTCCTGAGTGCTCAATAGCCATTATCATAGGCGCATATTTTTCGGGCAAACCCGCTAACACCAATGCTCCAATCCACTCGTCGGTTATTCTGAATCCTGTTCCTTGAAGTCGCTGGCCCGTTTCCACAATTTGAGTAACATACTGTGCCATTGACTCACAGTTTTCAAGCCGAATATTAATGAGATTTCTCAGCAGACTAATCTTCCTAGTGTAGCCGGAATCATCATACATATGTTTAAGCATAGACCATAAATCATATGCAGTAGCTGCCTGCTTGATGTGTCGATTGTTAATATTAATTTTGCCTTGGCTTTAGCATCACTCTCAATATCACTCGCAGACGCCGATGCCGATAACTTTGTCTTGATTTTATCCGCCATGCCCTCTAACACCAAAACATTTTGCGCCGCAAAACACCAATCGTCGTAGTTTTCACGACCCTTTAACTTTGGGACGTTCACTATGTAGTTCGTCGACATTATTATCGCAGTATGATAGAAAAAAGCTTGCTTTAAATACACTTAAATATGAGACTGGGCCCATAACCTAATAAAACAACGGTTGACAGCAATGAACTGAACTATATTTCAAAAGTACTAGAACATACATTACATGTAGATGGCGCTAGTGGTATTGATATTGTTACCATACCTCCTAATAAAAGCAACAGTCTACGTCATAGTAGTTATATGCATGCAAAGTCTCAGCCCGATCGGTTTAAAATTGACAAAGTTTCATACAAACTTTCATCCCCTATTTTATCCCCTTGAGGGTAGAATTTATCAAAATTCTTTCTTAGAGGATGCCTACGTAATAGTAGCTTTATGCATGCAAAGTCTCAGCCCGATTTGTTTAAAATTGACAAAGTTTCATACAAACTTTCATCCCCTATTTTATCCCCTTGGGGGTAGAATTTATCAAAATCCTTTCTTAGCGGATGCCTACGTCATAACATCTACCTGCATGCCAAATTTCAGCCCGATCCCTCCTGTGGTTTGGGCTGTGCGTTGATAGATCACTATGTCAGTCAGTCAGTCACCTTTGAGTTTTATATATTTAGATTTATCTACCTTTGTAATAGTCCTAGGCAAATTATATTTTTGCCTCAACCCAATAACTACCTACTAAATACTAAAAAAAAAAAATTCAGAACAATATTCCTTTTTTCAAATACTAATTACACCGAAGACAAAAAAATGAGTCATTTGGGAAATTCACCAATAAAGATGTAGAAACTTATGTTAACAGTGTTGTCAAACTTGTAAAGAGTACAAACCTTTTACTTCTAAATTGGCACCGAGTTTTCTAAGATGTGCTATCTCCAAGAAACACTCACCTGTCGTGTATAGCTTAAAAGACATGCTGGGTAAAGATTTAGGTAAATTTCACATTAAAGACATTTTGAAATATGAAGACTCCTAGTTTTGTACATTATTATGTAATTTTCCAAATATTTGCACGAAATTATATAGACGTGTAAATATTGGAGTTTGAAAGGGGATGAATGCATGCTGATATGGTAAAAGGTATTTTTTTTTTTCAAAATCAATGACGTCAATTTTAATAATTTAGAGGACGGATGGATGGATGAAAGGAAACACAACAATGAAGACTTAGTAGTGTTCTAATGTGGTATTTTATAAATCACAACTTATAGTTTGGTACACAACATATCTATGACCGAACACGGCAAGTTCGGTCCGTACCTGTACAAGATTCGTGCGGAGACGACGCCCGGGTGTCGCCACTGTGCGGACCGCCCGGTGGACACGGTGGAGCACACAGTCGAGGTGTGCCCCGCTTGGAAAGAGCAGCGCCGTGTCCTCGTGGGGGCGATCGGCGGCGATCTCTCGCGCCGGGGCTTGGTTCAAGCCATGCTCCGGAGCGAGGAGGAGTGGCAGGCGGTCGCCTCCTTCTGCGAAGCAGTAATGCTAGTAAAGGAGGAGGCCGACCGCCTTAGGCAAAGGCGGACACGCCGCCGCCGCCGCCGGGTTTCCGATCCCAATTTCCGGCCACCGTAGGCGCGGGCTCGCGGACGGTGGGCAATGGGTAGCTCGCTGTCCGTCCGTCCGGTAACAGACCGGTCCGAGCTCAGGTCGTCTACGGCGCGCACCGTTCCCGCGCGCCTCAAGGAATTGTCAGCAAACTGTAGGGGTCCAGCAGGGCCGAAGCCTACTGGGGCCAAAGGTTATGTGAGACTGTCACCAAAGGCCCCAGGATAAGGCAAGGAATGGAAAGGTAGGTTTTTAGTCAGTAAAAGTCTGACACTGTTTCCCGCCCCACCCAAGGGCGGGATTCGTCATTGGATGATTTTACCTACGTTAAAAAAAAAAAAAAAAAAAAAAACATATCTATGTTTGGAAATTGTGTTTACCTAATAACTGAAAATTTAAGTAGGTACTTCCCTACAATTAAGTTACACTTAATTAGTCACAATTTAATATTCAGTGTGTATCACTTATCTACATTTAAAGATTGTGTCCACTTAATATAAACTTAATACTTAATTTTATAAAACGCTCATCTTAACAAAGAAAGATAGCGTTTACTAAAAATATATAAATTTAAAATTTAACTCTAGCTTAGCTTGGTTATGCTTGCTTGCTTGACCAAGCATACTTATAAGAAATTTAAACTTAAATTACATTGAGCAGGACTAGTTATTATATTACTTATTTTGAAACTTACATGTATTGCATATGAATAGGCATGCATGCGCTAATTGTATGTAATAATAATAATAATATTTATTTATTTGTTAACATAGGTAATAGATTACAGATGGTATTTTAAATGAACAGAGCGCTATGTTATGCCTGGAGGCGTACAAATGTGTCTTGCAATTCTCACTGATAATTTCATTACATATTTACCAAAAAATTAAAATAATAAAACATGCAAAATTATTATCACATAATGAAAATAAATTAAACGAGTTACGAAATAATTAAAGTTTCAAAACAATTAAAATGTCATATTATTAAAATATCCAAATAATTTAAATTTGCAGACTATTAAAGTTACAAAATAACTAAAATGTCAAGGTAATGAAAAATGGCAAATTAGTTGAAATGTCAAAATTATTAAAAAATCAAAATAATTAAAATGTCAAATAATTACAATGAGAAAATAATTTAAATGTCAAATAATTACAATAAGAAAATAATTTAAAAGTCAATAATTAAAATTTCAGATAACTAGAGTGAGAAAATAACACTATGCAACAAAATAGAAAAAAGACAAATTCACTGGGTTCACTGGACGTAATTACGATTCCCCACCCTAGGCCTAATTGAAATATATAAATATTTTTTTTACATCACATCAAGTTTAGCAGTGAAAGGCATTTAGTGATTTTACTTAAAATTATATGAAGTAGGAACATAAATTGTTATTCTACATGAAAAAAACCTTTTTTTTTGGAACGATTGGCTTTCTTCTTATAGTCATTAGTGGCAGTGTCCCTCTGAAGGATCCTACGGTAGTCCACAAGCATGCCTGGTAACCATCTACCTTGATAACTTGATAGCTTTTTATACCCTGTAATTTTTTGATGAAATCTTTCACCGTGTTCATCACTTATTACACCCATGTATACGAAAAGAAACTTAAAACAAAAAGTATTTGAAAATCCATTTCTTACACTCCCGAGTGTAAGAAATGGATTTTCAAATACTTTTTGCATCTTCACTTATGATACACATTTGAAAACATGTTAAGTTTTTCATAGAAGTCTCGTAACTTGTGATTCCAAAGGGTTTTTTTTTTTTGTAATGTCAACATATTAAACTGACCATGCATTTTTTCAATGGGACTGAGGGTATCATCGATTTATATGTACTACGGAGGCTATATAATAAAGTTGAATCTTTGATTAGTGCTCATATGCCAGGAGCAAAGAAATTGTCATTGGTTTTTGCCCCACTTAGTGTTCGAGAAACAAAAATTCAAATCCGCCTTTGGAGAGTGCTTTTACAATTTTTTTTTTTTTCTCAAACCAACTTAGGTGTCTGGAAAATTATCTTCATTGCCACTGATGACATATTAGCATACTTCACTGAAAGTTTCGAGTTTTTGAAAAACCTTTCACAGTGGTTGTGCAGTTATAGACGCCAACATGATTTTTAGGTTTACAGCACTGCATTAGTTCACCAAAAAGTATCTGGTTTTTAAATATTACCTATAGGACAACTCGTCAAATATTTATACCATTTTAAACAACATACTATTAACCCACATTTAGTGCTAGATTTTAAATTTCAATTTTAGTTTAAAATTAGTACGGCCATTCTCCGATAAGCAAGTTTTACGTGTCCGGGCTCGTATAATCCGTAATATTATCATATTCAATCATGGTTTTTTTTTTTTTATATGTTAGTATCCGTATCTAGCTGTAAACAAAAACATTGGCTTCTGTTTTAAGTAGTTAAGACTAAATTAATTGAACCTATCGACGGTCCCTACGTATATAAAGACATGTCGAAAATGCCATTTTTTTTTTATTGTATCATTGGCTTTAGATTATCTATGCGCACATACTGACATGAGATTTTTTTTAAAATTTTGTTTATTTACTTTGTTTTACAAATCGTATATGAGAACAAGTATTATAAATATAACGAATAAGTGTCGTAGATGCGGACATCTGTACATATCTTTTTGTACGGTGTTTTAAAATGCGCCCCGCTCGGTGCTAACGCGGTCTTGTCAGACATGTCCGTTTATACTATGACTTAGTAATTGCGACAATTTTTTTTCACAAATAATAATTATAAATTGTAGGCTTCTTTCAAATATGATTTCCTAAATAATTGTTACAAAGAAAACAACTTCTAATTGTTATCAAAGTAAATGAAGTTATGTCCTACATGTTTGTTTTTACGCGTAACTCTTAAAATTTTTATGGACTTGTTATTATTTACGGTTACTTACTAGAAAACATTAAACATTTTTTTACTTACTATAAACTTTTTTTTTAGAGAAGAGATTTGTATTCCTCGGTATAAATGATTATAGTTTGACTTTTTTAGACTCGCGTCGTGTTTATACCGAAAATAGTAAATTTTAATGGATCTTGAGGAAGTTTCTAACGACGAAAATCAATCAGCTAATATACTATCGTAAATTGATTTAAATTATATAATAGACACCTATTTGTGAAAATGAAACATCATGACAAGTACCTGAAAATGATAATGAAGAATCTTTGATTACAACACCAATGCCAAGTCCATGCAGGACCTTTGGGGACACCGTAAGTGAGTTTAACTATTTGAGTGAGAGTAGCGCTATTTTTTAAGATCAAGCCCGTTAGGTTCCAGTGAAATTGCCACGTTTTTTTTTCAAAATCAATGACGTCAATTTTAATAATTTAGAGGACGGATGGATGGATGAAAGGAAACACAACAATGAAGACTTAGTAGTGTTCTAATGTGGTATTTTATAAATCACAACTTATAGTTTGGTACACAACATATCTATGTTTCGGCGTCGTCACCTTCCGTTTGGCGCAGGTGCTGACCGAACACGGCAAGTTCGGTCCGTACCTGTACAAGATTCGTGCGGAGACGACGCCCGGGTGTCGCCACTGTGCGGACCGCCCGGTGGACACGGTGGAGCACACAGTCGAGGTGCGCCCCGCTTGGAAAGAGCAGCGCCGTGTCCTCGTGGGGGCGATCGGCGGCGATCTCTCGCGCCGGGGCTTGGTTCAAGCCATGCTCCGGAGCGAGGAGGAGTGGCAGGCGGTCGCCTCGACGAAACGACGAAAATCAATCAGCTAATATACTATCGTAAATTGATTTAAATTATATAATAGACACCTATTTGTG
The DNA here is from genome assembly GCA_958295575.1 of Leucania comma. Classification (NCBI taxonomy): domain Eukaryota; kingdom Metazoa; phylum Arthropoda; class Insecta; order Lepidoptera; family Noctuidae; genus Leucania; species Leucania comma. The sequence goes on along the minus strand of OY282462.1, from coordinate 2,479,998 downwards.
AAAATGAAACATCATGACAAGTACCTGAAAATGATAATGAAGAATCTTTGATTACAACACCAATGCCAAGTCCATGCAGGACCTTTGGGGACACCGTAAGTGAGTTTAACTATTTGAGTGAGAGTAGCGCTATTTTTTAAGATCAAGCCCGTTAGGTTCCAGTGAAATTGCCACGTTGGATGGCAATGCTGATTCGTTGACCGAAGTAAAGCCCAGACCAGTTTTCTGATACCACGCAAAACTCGATGAGCGTTCGGACCCCATGGCCCTAGTGTTTTAACCCCAAACGACTCAAACATATAACTTCCGATATATATTATAATTACACCTTTTGAGGTTTTCTGCACTTGTAGCAGCCGCCCCAGCGCAGCCCGCCGTACTCAGAAGATGAAATGGCGCAAGGGTGTCGACACATGTTGCATCCCACACCAAAGGCCTACCAAACGCTTCTTCTGCAAGATAGGCCATGGTGTCCGAGGCGGTCGACTGCTTCAGCGCATTGACACCGGTATGAATGGAGCTCCGCTAGGAGCAGCCAGTCGCATTCTGTACCAATCTGCAGAGCGGCTCATTCCACTGTTTCTGGGAAAATGGATTCTTGGGCAACGCCTTATCCGGTCAAGCCATTTTCCAGGCGTTCACGGCATCGGCTAAGCACGGCAACTCATAGCTAACCAGTGATGGAGTCAAAATTCTATTGGTCAACTGTTGAGTACTGTGGACTGAAGATAGGAACGCCAGTAGGCTTACACTAGAAATTTTGCGGATACCGAGCCCACCAAAACGAATGGGTGGCTTGTAGCCATGCTCGATCATCCAGGGTCACATTTAATATGGAAGTTAGAGTATACCAAATGGTCTGAACAATTTTGTCCAAGGGATGTGGCTACTTTCATAAAGGGGAAGAGCGGAGAAAATACATGAAAGTTGGTGTAAAACAACAATACCGTGTGAGGGTGAAAGCCGAATGTAGGTTAATTTTGGAAAGTCTTACCGAAATGTTGTTAAAACGTTCAATTTTGTCGTCAACGAATAAAGAAAAACTGTCTTCCAAAATTGGAGAACCTAGGGGGAACCTAGGAACCTTTTTATGTTTAGTTCCTACTTCAGTGTGACTATACCTAGTTACCTATTATTTAGATGCTAAGAAGATTTTTTGTTAATAATAAATAATGTTGAATTTATAAACCTTGTTTAATTAATAAAACACAAGCCTGATCATTTTATTTAAAGACATGTCTTTGTTTACATTAAAAGAACTATAGTCCTACCCCGAAAGACTATAACCACGTATAAAGTGATATGTCTTCATTGAAGTACTTTTTATATATAAGTATGTTCAAAGAACCTCTGTTCTCTAATTACCGTGGTGTGTCCGCACACCAACTTAATGTTAAAAATTGCTTGTAATTTTTGTAACGTACATCATTTACTTTGATCCATTCAACGTTTGAAACGGTATTAAACAACGTGTATCGTTTATCAAAATGTGGACTCGATAGAACCAGTCTATAATTAACTATCACTAAGTAACCGCATGTCCAGTCGAAAGTTATAATTGCCGTGACATTTTCTGTTCTCGGGTGCACACCCCTAAATAACAATATTTTGCACATCACTACCGTACGTGTCGCGTCTGCTCAGCATGTGTCGCAACCTATCAGCAGTTGCTCGTCTCTAACGTTAGTGTACCGCCAATGAAGCACGTGAGTGTATAATTACCGTGGCCTTGGTTAAAAACTTTTCTAATTACCGTTGTACTTATTTTAACACTTGATTTTTTAAGTTAGATCCAAGTTAATCATGTAAATGGAGACAGTACTTTGGCCTCCTTACGTTGTAATAAGCTAGTATTTACATACTGTGTCGGTTTTTGACATTTTTAAGAAAATCTGTCGTTTTCTAATTTCCGTATACTAATTACCATATGCTTATAGTTACCGTTGTATGTAAAATTAATACTTTTTACGCCCTTGGGTAGAGCGGGAAGTAGTGTTAGACTCTTACTGACTAAAAACCTACCCCGTTCCTTCGTTGCCTATCGTGTCGGGGCCGGGTATTCCTTTCGGAAGCTGACCCATGACCCAAACAGGCCTCTACGGTTTGCTGACAGCTCCTTAAGGGAACAGTACGCGCCGTCGACGACTTGGGCTCGGTCCGGTCGGTTATCGGACAATCGGACAGCGTGTTACCCATTGCACGCCGTTCGCAAGCCCGCGCCTACGGTGGCCGGAAATCGGGATCGGAATCCCGGCGTCGGCTGGGGCGAGCGCCCCGTTGCCTCTGCCTGATGCGGTCGGCCTCCTCGTTTGCTAGCATTACAGTTTGGCAGAAGGAGGCGACCGCCTGCCATCCCTGCTCACTCCGGACCATGGCCTGAACCAAGGCCTGGCGAGAGAGATCGCTGCCGCCGATCGCCCTCACGAGGACACGGCGCTGCTCCGCCCAGTAGAGGTTTAAGAGGTTCGAAAAGGCGGCAAATAGCGTAAGTCTATCTAACATAGTGCGATTTCTTTAACCAGTGCATGTTGCCAGTGATGACATATGGCTCTGAAACGTGGTCGCTTACAATGGGCCTCATAAGAAGAACGTCACCTCATAAACTCGCCCAAATGGCAATGGAAAGGGCTATGCTTGGAGTTTCCTTGCGTGATTGAATCAGGATTGAAGATATCCGCAAGAGAACCAGGGTTGCCGACATAGCACGAAGAATTGCCAAACTTAAATGGCAATGGGCAGGACACATTGCACGCAGAACAGATGGCCGTTGGGGCTGAAAGGTTCTGAAGTGGCGGCCGCGTACCGAAAGACGCAGCCTTGGAAGGCCTCCGACAAGGTGGACCGATGACCTGGTCAGGGTCACTGGAGTCCGATGGATGCGAGACGTACAGGACTGGCCATTGTGGCGACGCTTGGGGGAGGCCTATGTCCAACAGTGGACGTCTTTTGGCTGAAATGATAATGATGATGATCTAACACAGACAATTTTTGGGCTCCGTGTCTCTTGATTCCAACGTTTTCCTTTAAAACAATGACAAACGTTCCAAATAATAGCATTAAAGATAGGAAGAATCTATTTTTAAAACATTAATATGTATATTCTGTTTTTATATTGATTTTTGTTTGCTTGTTATTTTTAAATAGAAGATTACTATAAAACAAGACTGATTGAAATTTATGACATACTAGTCGAGTGTATAATTATGATGATTCTTTATCAAGGATATATGTACTTAGTAATATTAATATAAGCAAATCTTAAAAGAGCTGTGAGTAGCTTTAAGCGAAAGATAGTTCTATCTTTATTATCTAAGAAGATTTAGAATATTATTCTTTTAAGTTCCATCCTACTCAACTTTTTTTATAAATATCATTTCAACAAAATAAAAAAAATACCAATTAAAACAATGTTTGTTTTATTTAGTTTGTTTTTACCTGATTTTCATTGAAAGTGTCTAATTTTTAATAAATTATAGTAATGATAAAGTGTTTTTTTTGTACTATTTAAAATGGTTATGAGGGACATCTTTAATTCTATTGCTTTATAATTATATGTGTACAAATTATTAGTGTGTGTTATTATCATTTTATTATGTCATATTTTACATAGACTTGATGATATTTTCTAATTACCGTTACATTAAAACTTTTTTCTTTCTAATTACCGTACTCATAATTTTTTTTAGTCTCAATAACCAGAAAACCACTATTAATTGTTACATGCCACATTAATTATTGAATTCGTATCTTTGATTTCTTTTATATTTTAATGTGTTTAAGTCAAATCAGTGAAAAATAAAAAAAGTTACGGTAATTAGGCAAAGAACGCCGAATTGGAGAATGACCGAGTAATACTCTCAAACTAAAGCGAAAATTGCACTATTTTTTTCACTTTTATGAATTAATTGACCACAAATTGAACAAATTAAGTGAAACTTAACAGAAAAATGCGACATTTTGTAGATTTAAGAGTAATATTGCTTTGTACACATTAATGATCTACCTAATCGAACGTGTACGCTCGAACAAGTGTTGCGCAAAGTAAACAAAGTGAGATTTCGGTTTTGGGATGTGATATCTAAATATAAATGTGTAGTCTATCGTTTATAAGGTATACATAATACGAATCACCATCCGGAATATCGGTGATTTTTTCGGTGTTGCATAGTGTAATTAAAATGGCAAATAATTATGTCATGCCATGTCAAAATAATTGAGAAATCGTGATCAAATGAAATAAAATGTCAACAATTAATAATAAATAATTAAAATGTCAAAAATAAATAAAAATGTCTAAATAATTTATATATTTACAATTAAAATATCAATATTATTTAATGTAAAAATGTGATTCTATAATAATTCGTCATTTAAGTATTCTGCCTGCAAAGACGAAGACTATGCTTGTGCAAACTTTAATTTTCCCTGTAGTCGACTATGGTGACGTGTGCTACTTTGACCTGAACGCAGTGTTGCTGGACAAACTAGACAGACTTCTTAACAACTGCATCAGGTTCATATTTAACTTGAGAAAATATGACCACATCTCGAGTTACAGATCCGAACTAAAATGGATGCCGATTCGCCAGAGAAGAAATCTGCGTGCACTGACTACTCTTTACTCTCTACTCAACTCACCCACTCCTCCTTCTTATCTTATTTCCCACTTTCAATATCTTTGTTCTTCTCACGCTAAGAATCTGCGTTCTTCTAACAATCTTCTACTACTTTGTCCTTCTCATACTTCTGATTTTCTTCATTCTTCCTTTCATATACAGTCCATACTTCTGTGGAATGTGCTTCCTCTTGACATCAAGACGGCCACCAGTCATTATGCATTCAAGCAGAAGTTGCGGAATTATTTTCTTCACAGATAGCGAAGTCGTCTCATAAACAACTTTCTTTTACTTCATAAAATATATGTATTTGTATATGTAGGTATATATTACATTAAATATATATGTATGTATATTTTATTTATATATATTTGAATCCTTGTTTTTCTTAATAATCTTTTGTTTTTTTTTTTTTATGCACCTGCCATGTTTTCTCTTCACCACCCTTGGTTGACTGGTAGAGAATGCCTAAGGCATTAAGTTCGCCTGTGTACCTTTGTGTTGCATAAAGTTGAAATAAATAAATAAATATTCCTCAATCGTATAATAACATTTGTCAATTAGGAACAATTTCATTTTTTTCTTAAATTGTGTAAAATTTAATTCCTTTATGGCGTCTGGAATTTTATTATAAATGCGCGGTGCCATACCCAGGATACTTTTTTTAACCAGTGCAGTTTTACATTTATAATTATTTAAAGAATTTTTGTACTGACTACGAATTGGAACACTTCGTACCATTGTAATTTTTTCAAAAAGGTTGGGATTTGTTTTGACGAATATACTAATTTCTAAAATATATAACGCCGGTAGCGTAAGTATATTTAAGGATTTAAAATACGGTGCACAGCTGTCTTCTGTTTTCAGACCACACATTGCTCTACTACACCTTTTTTGTGCCTTGAATGGTAATTCCTTATCCGTGGAATTACCCCAGAAAATAATCCCGTATCTTAGAAGGGAAGCTATTAGACCATGGTAGGCAACAAGTAACGTGTCTATATTTACTTTTTTAGCCAATTGAAAAAGTGCATAGGCAGATTTATTTACTCTTTTGCAAAGCTGTTCTATATGAGGTTTCCAATTAAGGTTGTTATCAATATGGATACCTAGGAAAACACTTACTTTTACTTCTTCTATTTGATGGCCATTATAATTCATACAAATTTTTGGACCTTCAATTCTTTGATGGAAATGCATTATTTTGGTTTTATCAAGGTTAATTATTAAATTATTCATATTAAGCCAATTAATCATGTCAGTAAGGGTTTTATTAATGTCAAATTCATAAGTAGTCAAGTCATTACATTTTACTATGGCGGTGCTATCGTCTGCAAACAAAATCATTTGTTGTTGTGTCACTTTTGGTAAATCATTTATGTAAATGAGAAATAAAGGTGGCCCAAGCACGCCACCTTGAGGCACTCCGTATTTTATGCTTCTGAAATTTGACATATACGTTCGTTCTGTTTTTGTTTTTTCACATACTCTTGTGATTTCAGTACATTGCAGTCTATGACTTAGATATGATTCTAGTAATTTTAAAATGTTGCCTCTGATGCCATAGCAATGTAATTTATGTAAAATAATTTTTGGGTCAACATAATTAAAAGCTTTAGTCATATCTGTGTAAATAGCGCATACGGGAGTCTTTCTGTCAACAGCAGACATTACAATATTTAAAAAATCGAAAATAGCCATGTTGATTGTTTTATTTTTCCGGAAGCCGTTTTGTTCTTTGCACAGAATATTGAATTTATTAAGATATCGACATAACGATTTATAAATAATTTTTTCAAAAATTTTGGAAAATATAGGAACTTTAGCTATTGGCCGATAATTTTTTATATTCTTTTTGTCTTCCTTTTTGTGGAGCGGTTTTATTATCACTTTTTTCAGTTCAGTGGGATAGATGCCCTCGGTAATACCCATATTAAAAATATCTGCTAAAAAAACAGGAGCTATAACCTCAATTATGTATTTAATTACTTTGGTAGATATACCGTCAATACCTACAGTACTAGTGTTTTTAAGAGTCTTTGTGGCTGAAATGATATCAGATTCTAGAATAGGCTGCATAAACATTGATTGCTTTGTCAAATTATCTAAATTATTTTTTATTTTAATTTTAATGTCATTTGTTATGTTATTTTCAATGTCATCTATGAAGTAGTTATTAAATGCATTTGCTATATCTTCCGTGTTTGTATGAGTCAAATTCTCTGTTTTTATCGTCATTATTTGTTCTTTAGGTGCGTTAGTTCTAGATCTATTGACTATCTGCCATGTGGCTTTAGATTTATTTTGCGAGTTGTTTATGAAGTAATTATTTTGTGCCTTCTGGGTTAGTCTAACAATTTTTTTGTAGCGTTTAGTGTATTTTTTCAGATCACTTTTTGCTTGTTTTGTTGGATGTAGTCTGTAAGCCCACAATAGCCGTCTCTGTCTTTTACTACATGTTTTTATGCCATGAGAAATCCAATTAATCCGTTTGTCCGTTTTTATAGTTATTATTTTATCTGGAAAACAAAGATTGTAGAACAATGAGAAAATATCAAGAAAGGTCTTATAGGCTACATTAACGTCATTACTTTCGTAAACTTCTTTGAAAGATAAATTTTGTATACATGATTTAAATTTATCAAGATTCTCTTTAGAATAATCTCTTTTTACGGTTTTCCAAAATTTTAGGCGACACGTTTTATTAACCGGTATTTTAAGTATTTGTGATGTGTGATCTGATAACATGAGATCAATAACTTCCGTTTTCCATCCTTTTCTTAGATTATGTGCAAAGTTATCAATGCACGTTTTACTAAGAGGCCTAGTGGGCTGGTTTAGAGCTAGATTTAAATTATAGTTAAGCAGGAAGTGTTCCAAATCCAGAGTAATCTTATTTCTTAACAGTACATTAATGTTAAGATCACCACACAACACAATTTTTTTATTCGATAATAAACAATTTTTTTTAAATATAATGTCAAGTTTTTCATAAAATGTCAAATAATTAAATTTTGGCACTCTATATACACATATAATAACAATTGAATACGTAGTTAATTCTATAGCACAAATTTCAAATACGCCTGGTACAGAATGTTTAGCAACATCTGGTAGTTCCTTGTACTGGTGCCCCTGTCTTACAAAAATACAGGTTCCTCCCCGATTAGTGTTACGTGAAAAGAAAGCAACTAAGTGGAAATTTGGAATGTACAGTAAACTCTCATGTCCAGATGTTATAAAATGCTCTGTCAAACAGAGTACATCTATAGTTGTCCCTTGATTTTCTAAGTTTTCTAACTGTACAGTTAACAATTCTGATTTGTTTAACAATCTAGCAATGTTCTGATGCATTACATTAATGTGACTAAAGAAAAAACTGCCCCGCGTCTTCTGAATCCGTTACTGTCTTCATTTGGTTGTCAGGTTGTTGGTGAAAGTCAGTGTTTGATGTTTGTATGTCCATAGTCATTTTGAAAATATCCATAATAAAAAGCGATTGCATTCCAGAATAATTTATTCTACCCGTGTGCTTATTGAACATAGTGTCATCATACTTTAGGTTCATGTTGCAGTCTAAAAAATAAGCGTGTTCATGAGTGATAATATCTAGGTATAATAAATTATTGAAGGTTCCCACTCTTGAATTATATAGGTAGTTGTTTGTGAAGAATTTATATGTTGGAGTGCAGATAATTATATTTGTGTTCGAGACTTCTTGCAACGTTTGTCTGATTAGTAAGATGCTTTCAAAATATTTATTTGTCCTAGTACGGCGGAAAGTAATATTTTCTACACAGAAAATAGAAAATAAATAAATTCATATTTTATACAGTCAATTTAATTTAATTTTAATGATAAAATATGGAAAAAGAATTATAAATCTCGGATTTGAACTCGCACACTTTTGTGTTCTGATGTATCGGTTCCGGCTCCTAGACCGATCGCACAATTAATTTGTTAGGCGAAATAGTAGTCTCAGTGTTGATGGGTCATTTGCGGCGACACCTGTTGGTTACTTTGATATTCGCAAGTAGAGAATCAATACGCACGCTGCGGCTGCGCTCATTAACCATCGAGGTTCAAATTTTAATAGGTAGCACAGTATATATTCGCTAGATGGCACTTACTAATTACATCGCGCAATCATAGTGATTTTGCATATTTGAATTTGTTTTGAATGACACTGCCGTTATTTACTTTTTCACTGTTTAGTGTTTTCGAACATAATACTTTTAGAAAATAGTTTTTTTTGGCTTAAAATAGTTTGTAAAATAGTATTTAAGAGCGATATTCACACAAAAAACGAATTATATTGTTATTTACACTGTTGATTTGTATTGTCACATTTCTCACTGAGTTATTTTCACTTTATTGTCAATTTAGCACATAGTTATTATTACGGTCCGTGCGTTTTAGATTACTGTTCATTTGAAACACTTGCTCTTATAGAAATAAACACTTTTACTATTATTAAATATAAAAAATCACAGAGCTGATGTTAACGTGCCAATGTAGATGGCGCTACTCTGTACTATGTAGTAGATTCTTAGTCTAGTACGTAGTTTAAGCATAAAGCAATCAATGATCGCATCTGCCGGATTGTAGGTAATAGTTATAAGCTTTTACTTAGGTAGATGTTATACACTTATATCCTAAGCCTTTGTGGGGTTAGGTGTATGATTAAAGCTTTAAACTTAGGGTCTGATTAAAATTTGTTTTCAGACTGTCTCATCTTATTTCTTAGACCATGTAAAGATTTTTGATGCACATGCTAAGAAAAAAAATTAAGTTGGAATTTCTCAACATGTGAATTTTCTTTGACAGGGTTCAAGAAATTATTTTATTTTAATAAGACCATATCCCATGGATATGTAATAAAAAGAAAAATCGTCTCCCAATAGTGAAAGCAAACCACAAAATATAATATTGTTCCAAATATATTTATTTCAAACTTGTACATATACACTCAGTTTACACCTTACAGTTCAACCGCCAAAGATAGACTGTCAGAAAGAACACATTCTAGTGAACAGCTCCCGTGTCCACGTCATAAGAGTGGGGCATCGGCTCGCGCAATAAGTCAATGGATAGACTAATTTATAAATTGTTTCTGATTGAAAGTGTAAATATCTTTTAAATGTTTGAGCTAATTTTAATTATAAAAACGTATGACAATAATTAATCAAACTATCAACAATTTATTGAACCAAATTATCATTACTAGTCAAATAGTGTACTAATAAAATCATCGAATGTCTGTATTTACTTTAAAAATTATGTTGAGATTATTAGATTTATATTGTAATTGCTTACAATAGAATTATTTACGGAAAAATGAAGCTACAACTCTGCTCATGAATTGTTGACGAACAATCATCACGTGGACAGCTAGGCGACAGTTTCTGAATACAGCGCATATCTTTGGACCTTGGATGAACCGCATTGGTTAACGGTACTGGCCACGAGGACTACTGGATATTCATAGTTAAGGTTAATTTAGACCACTCCATGTAAGTTCCTTTATTGTTTAAACTTACCATATATGTTCCTGTCACGGGCTGTAACCAGTGTAGCTGATAACTAAATATATATTGTGGAGACAAGTTATATCTTTTCTTCCAGTCAACACCTCATGCGAAAAGCACCCTTTAGTCTCATGCAAACTACCGCTGGGTAAGTCGGTGGTAAGGCAAAAAACTAACCTTACAAGGCGGCTCGGGCCGCCAGGAGACGAGAGCGGCAAAAGCTGCGGAAGTGGACGGCCATCGAGGCCAGGATTCGCACCTCGCGCTCTACGGCTGTAGTGATCACACTGCAGCCGGAGGCAGCGAAAAAGGGTGCGACCTATGGCGAGGTCGTCCGGAAGGCGAGGCAGGCGGTGAACCTCACCGAGCTCGGGATCACCGAGGGCTTCCGGATGCGGCATACCGCAACCGGTGCTCTGATGCTGGAGGTCCCCGGGGCCAACAGCGGCCCCAGGGCGCCCGGCCAGGGCGTCTGTGGTACAGACGCCCTGGCTGAAAAAATCAGGGCGTCCTTGGATGCGGAGGAGGCCATGGTGTCCAGACCCACAAGATGCGTCGACATGCGCATTATTGTATTAGAATTGATAATTTGATTTGTTATTATGTTGCAATTACAAGAATTTTTGTTCTTATATATAAGGTGTTAAAAAATTAACTGCAAGAAATGTAAGAACTGGTTTAGAATTACAAATAAAAAAAATTGGCGAAAAAAAGATTTTTAAATAACAACCCGTTTCGGAGATATGCAATATTTTCACTTCACACAAAATTATTGAATATGCGTACTGTACACCGCACGTGCGCAGGCGCGGCCGCCCCGCCGTAGGTACGCGTGAGTCGTTCACCCCTGTGACACGACACGCGACGGCGCAAATTCGTAAACAGCTGATTCTAATTTTTCCATAACATTTCTCAGACTTTGGACTGGCAAATTATCGAGCTTACTTACAAATAGCATATTTTATTATACCTATAGGACTATTAAAAGCATTGGTAGACTCCTAGGATTGTTTGGACAGCAGGCAGTCGTCGTTGCTCACCATACAGTTCACGGTAACGGTTACGTGCCGCAGCTAAACTTTGACCAGTCGTAATGTAGCACACTACCATATCTAAGTACTCTCGATTGGAATACGTAAACGGCATTATTAAAAGCACGAAACTGCACGAACGCACGTATTCGCCGTAATGACAAGAAAACACCCTTACCGCGCGACGGATTTCGGACAACTAAGGGTCGGGAGGGGTAGAGAGAGCTGCGGGAAGAGTAGCGGGTGGCGGGGGAACTGCTAGCAAGCCGCTCGCGCGCGATACGATGGCGGCCCAAGCCGCAAGCGCAGCCCTGGGTACAGCGCACAAAAAAATATTATACTAAATTATTTTATTTATGTGAAAATATAAAAACGCTCAAAAAAATTTTTTTTTTTTTGATGTGTTCGTTTTTCGATGGCGAGTAAGTGGACAAAATTCTTGCAGTTAATTTTTTAACACCTTATATATCACTCCTTAATTCGAGAATGCTGGTTGACCTGTAATTGGCGACTGTGTAAGACTTAGGCCAATTTTTATTCTTACTTGTAAAATGCTGTACACAGAAGCTGTTAGTCTAACCTTAATAAATCTAAATATATAAAACTCAAAGGTGACTGACTGACTGACATAGTGATCTATCAACGCACAGCCCAAACCACTGGAGGGATCGGGCTGAAATTTGGCATGCAGGTAGATGTTATGACGTAGGCATCCGCTAAGAAAGGATTTTGATAAATTCTACCCCCAAGGGGATAAAATAGGGGATGAAAGTTTGTATGAAACTTTGTCAATTTTAAACAAATCGGGCTGAGACTTTGCATGCATATAGCTACTATTACGTAGGCATCCTCTAAGAAAGAATTTTGATAAATTCTACCCTCAAGGGGATAAAATAGGGGATGAAAGTTTGTATGAAACTTTGTCAATTTTAAACCGACCGGGCTTTTTTTTTTTTTTTTTTTTTTTACGGTAGGTAAAATCATCCAATGACAAATCCCGCCCTTGAGTGGAGCGGGAAATAGTGTCAGACTTTTACTGACTAAAAACCTACCCTGTTCCTTCCCTGCCTTGGTTCCAGGGCCCTGGTATGCATTTTCATACCTTCCCAGAGCCCCAGACTAGGCCTCGACCCTACTGGGTCCCTACGGTTTGCTGACAACTCCTTGAGGCGCACGGGAACAGTGCGCGCCGTAAACGACTTGGGCTCGGTCCGGTCTGTTACCGGACAAACGGACAGCGAGCTACCCATTGCCCGCCGTCCGCAAGCCCGCGTCTACGGTGGCCGGAAATTTGGATCGGAGTTACGGCGGCGGCTGCGGCGTGAGCGCCGTTGCCTGATACGGTCAGCCTCCTCCTTTGCTAGCATTACTGCTTCGCAGAAGGAGGCGACCGCCTGCCACTCCTCCTCGCTCCGGAGCATGGCTTGAACCAAGCCCCGGCGCGAGAGATCGCCTCCGATTGCCCCCACGAGGACACGGCGATGCTCTTCCCAAGCGGGGCACACCTCTACCGTGTGCTCCACCGTGTCCACCGGGCGTTCCGCACAGTGACGACACCCGGGCGTCACCTCCGCACGGATCTTGTACAGGTACGGCCCGAACTTGCCATGTTCGGTTAGTACCTGCGCCATGCGGAAGGTTATGACGCCGTGAGGCCTTTCCAGCCACGCCTCAAAGAGGGGCCTTACCGCCTCAATCGTGGCGTGCCCAAAACCGACCGGGCTGAGACTTTGCATGCATATAACTACTATGACGTAGATATTCCTTAAGAAAGGATTTTGATAAATTCTACCCCCAAGGGGATAAAATAATACCTTTGTTCAAAACGGGTAGTACATCTGACCCCACGAATTACAGACCCATTTCAGTGCTACCCACTTTTAGTAAAATATTTACAAAACTTATTTTAGAGAAACTTCAAAGATTTTTTAATAGGCATACATTGTTGCATACCAAACAGTTTGGTTTTACAAGGGGTCGTTCAACAACCGATGCCGGTGTTGAACTTTTAGGACATATTTATGATGCATGAGAGGATAAGTGCGATGCCCTGGGCATTTTTTGCGATTTGTCTAAGGCATTTGATTGTGTTCCTCATGAAACATTAATCAGGAAACTACACCATTACGGAATCCGGAACTCCTCCCTGGATCTTCTTACATCATATTTGAGTGAAAGGATTCAGAGAGTTGAGGTAAACGGTACAAGATCTCCCGGATCTGTGGTAAGAATGGGTGTCCCCCAGGGCTCAATTCTTGGCCCATTTCTGTTTCTTATTTATATTAACGACTTACCTTACCTCATAAAGGATAACCATAATATAGTGTTGTTTGCAGACCACACTTCAAATTTTACACGACTGCCCCAAAAAAGGAGTGTTATGTTTTCAGGGTTCATGTCTGTATGTATGTGAGTTTCTTTATTCCACCGTAACTTCTAAATGACTGAACCGATTTACACGTATGAGGTATCCTTGCATCATCCCGAGTAACATAGGCTATCGAAAAAATATGGAAATACAATGTGATGGGTAAGATAAATAAATGAACACCCACCTATTTTTTTTTATTATTCTCTTAATGCATGTGATTGTCGTCTAGGATTTGACGAGTGGATTTCAAAAATATATATATGTTACACTATTAATCGAAACTGTCGAGTAAAAAAAAATTTTTTTTCTTTACCAGAAGTGGTAAGACGAATTTTGGCTATGGTGACCCCCGTAGTCAAAACTTATTTATATACTTTACACTTCTTTGTTTGAGTAGCAAAAAGACATTAAAACCAAATTTCAACCACCAAAACGGCATATAGGTTTAAAGCAAATTGGGTGTTACATGTTATATTTATGACTGGTCTTCTTCCTGCCTTTTTCCCATGTTATTTGTGGTCGGCGCTACCCTTTTAATAACATGTATTTCATCCTTATTTTTTACATGACCATACCAAGACAAACGATTCAAACTTCCTCTAATATACTCATTTCTCACTTAATCCTTTTTTGTCACACCACACTTCCATCTCAACATTTTCATCCTGTTACGTATTTTACGGGAGCGGGGATAGCGCACGTGCAATCAAACCGCGAGTCAGTGTCATACTGGTTTATTGTTGCATTGCATCGATACAGTGTCGCGTGCGCGCACACGTGTTATACACCGTGTAATTGACAGGTTGGCAAAAACTGAAACAGTAGCTTCATGACCATGATTATGACTGAAAAACGTTGGAATTTTCTTCAGGAAAATTGTCGAATTTTCCGACCGTTTTTCAACTAGATTTGTGTTCTATTAATTTGTTACAACAAAATCCAGCCCTAAAAACACAATTTTAGTGAAAAAAAGCAAAAAACTTAAATTCAGCAATGTAATCGTAAAAGAAAATTCGTACAACCCGCGCGAAATCAGCTGTTAGCTGTAAAAGTTTACTGCCCTCCGTAGTGCCTACGACAGACAGAGACAGCATACCGCTCGCTCGCTCGCTCCTTTTGTTTGGTGCGCCTTTGCTCGCGCCGACACTGATAGGGTTGTACCGCGTACGGAATTTAATACTTGTAATTTTATTTTCTTTATGTAAAATGCTTTAATAATAATTAGATACTCAGGAGTATGATTACTTTATTATTTCTTAATTCCAAAAACCTTATTTTAAATCGTTAATGATCTACAGTATCAATTACGAAGCTGCCCGAACTGTAGACACGCGTTGCCTTACAGTAATGTAAATTGTTTGCTTTAGACAATTTAGTGGGACATAAAACATAAAAAACATCGTGTCAATATTGCCAGATTCACATTCTTTAAACTTGGAAGCAGAACCATGAGTAAAAGTTACAAAAGATAGCGGTTAATAACAATGTTTATCATACGATTACGATACGATTATTTTTCAATACCTAGTTCTTCATCTTTATCTCAATCGCAGGCCGACCACTGTAACTACTGCGCCATGGGCACCACGACTAACGTACTTACTATTACCGAAATAAAAATGTTTAATTTCATACCATGTGGGCAGCCCTAATTGCTACACGTGTCACAGTCTCAAAGGCGTGCCGACAAACGAAGCCGCTGAGGCGCTGAGCCGCCATTTGAGTTTGCCGCGATTGCTGGTACGATCTGGACGTCTATTTCGTTTTCTTTCAACTGTCGAGAGTTCGGGACTGTGTATTGCGTTCAGTTGAGTTGTGTGTTTTTGTGTTGTGTGGTATCGTCATGAATCGGCGTAATGAAACGTTTAGTGCTCGCGAATATGGCCAGATGTTAATTTGCTTGGGTGAAGCTAGAGGAAACGCGTCGTTGGCATTAAGGCTCTATGTTCAAAGACACCCAAATGAACGACATCCAGCTAATAGTCGTACTATCACACGGGCATATCAGCGTGTTTTAGAAAATTTACCTATTGTGCCGCATCAGGAAGGTGCTGGAAGGACAATCCGTGCTCGTTCTGAGCAGGCGATTTTAGATGTTGTCCGTCGAAATCCGCGTTTGGGAACCCGTACTGCTGCAAAACTTGTAAGGCGTAGGTAATAACGGACCCCGTGTTTCACATTGGGCTGTGCACAAAGGCCTTCGAAAGGACAAGCAACGTCCATATCGGATCCATAAAGTGCAGGCTCTGGTACCTGGTGACTCAACGCGTAGACTGGCGTACTGCAGATGGCTGATACATCGGCAGCAGCTAAATCGCCAATTCGTTTCACGGGTGAACGACCCGAGAGACTTTAGGTAAGTGACTATTTTAATTTTTGATAGGTGTTGAATTTGTGTTTAAATTTTTTGATAGGTGTGTTTGTGTGTGTAGTGTACTATGTATTTATTCCAAACAAGGTCCACGAAGTACCTACCTATTAGTATTCTTTCTGTGTTCCGTGGTATGAATGGACAACGCGCGAGGTATAGGGTCGCGCGCGTATCGCAATGTTCGTTATACATTGCGTAGACGAAATAAAATTGAAAATTGAAAAACGTTCGCCTATCATTTCCGGGAAAATATTTCACTATCAAAATATTAACAATAGCAGTCTGAATTCATACTTTTCGTTTTTGCCAACCTGTCAATTACACCCAGTATATTAGTATGTATGACTAATTAAATTACGAATTTTAACTGTTTCGCTATTGTTGTTTGTTGTGTTTTATACATTGGTAACATTTGTGAAGTTCAAATCAAATATAAAAGTACCTACCAAGACAAATATTGATGTGTGTACAAATACAAAACTCGAAACTTATAAAAAGACGTGTTGATGATAATCCTCTAAATTATTACGTATTTTTTAATGATCATTAAGCTATAACTTGCAATTTATATTGCTACTCTGTTGTAATAAGTTGTTATGACGATTAATATAGAACTGTCATTTGGTATTATATTCTTTCAAATAAGAACTAAGAAATACAAATCCAAGTGTTGTAATATTGTTCAAATGATCTTATTTGGTTTTAAAGCTGTTTAACTATATAACAATGGTAATTAAAGACTTATAAAATAAGTTAAATTATGATAATCTTGATGGTTGGTTGAAAGTGGCGGGATATTATTATTTGAAGTTTGAGTGAAGTGTTTAGTAAAACAACGTTATGTTCGGATGACAGTACAGTTTAATAATGGAGAACACCCCTTTGTAACAGTTCACACACAAAACAATCAAAGAGAACTATTATATACTTAATTATATGAAAAATTATTATCTCTATAACGTGCCGGCAGGCGTCTCGGTCGCACATTGCCTGTCACCGTCTTGCCAACCGATGCCGCGGGGTTCTCATCCGCGGCGTCGCGGGAAATTTTGAAATCGCGCGTTATACACTCCCCCTCCAAGTTGGTATCGCGCCCCGAGTTTAACTTGGGGCTTAACTCACGATCGCGCGGTTGTCCTCTGCGTCTTTTCGGCATAATCGGTGCTGCCGTATCTAATGGAGTAGTCAACAATGTCAGATCTGAGCTATGATACTTCCCTATCACATTATTCGAGAGATCAGTAAGAACATAGGTCGTAGGACTGGTGATCTGCCGTATACGATAAGGGCCATCCCGTCTGGGCATGAATTTCCGTGTGATACCCTTAGATGCGCTGCTAAGATTGTGTGACTTGAGCAAAACTAAATCCCCTACACATATCTTAGGTTCTTTCTGGCGAGAGTCATCAGCTGCCTTTTTGCGAATATCCTGACACTTTTCTACACGTTCCCTAATTTCAGAAAGAGACGAAATAAACGACCGCAAGTAGGGCGTGACTTGAGGAACGAAGTTTTCCTTGTCCAGAATACCACGGAGATCACGACCAGCATCAAACGGGGTTCGCAACTCTCGTGCGAACGTCAAATAGGCGGGGGTCTTACCAGTGGTGGAGCACACGGCGCTGTTCATGGCAAACCTAACGTTTGCCAAGTGCTTAGGCCAATCGGTGTGAGTTGTTTGAACTAGCATGGATAGCTGTACCTTAAGGTCCCGGTTTTTCCTTTCCGCGGGATTGGCCTCTGGATGGTATAACGGTATGAGCTCCTGCTTGACGCCCATTAAGTGCATGCATTGCTGCATGACAGCAGATACGAATTGCGTGCCGTTGTCTGAAACGACACGTCGAGGTAACCCGTATCGAAGGAAATAATCTTCTAAGAGGATGCGGGAGCAAGCCTCTGCGGTAGCATCAACAAGTGGAAAAAGTTCTACCCACCTCGTAGCTACATCCTCTATTAGAAATATCCAACGCTCCCCCTGGTCTCCAGTTGGGAGTGGACCAAAAAAATCTATAGCAAGTACTTCGCCTCGCTATTGCAATACAGGAGTTTGTAGTAAGCCCGAGGGTTTTTGGTTCGAAGGTTTATACCGAAGACAATCAACGCATTTTTTTAAATATTCGACTACATACCTGCGCATAACTGGAAAATAAAACCTCTCTCTTAATCTTTGGAGGGTCCGTTCTACTCCCTGATGGCCTGCGGTAGGAGAGTCGTGGAACTCCTTTAGAATTTCTTCCGCATGGAGCTGGGCACTACCAATTGTGCGTCCTCTACATCAGAATCAGGGTCATATCGATAGAGAACACCGTGAGACATTACATACCCTCTCTCCAACCATCGACTACTGGTAAGTTCATCGGGATTTTCCAGATCCTGTATTATTTTATGTAATTCTGAGTCAGCTACTTGAGCAGCTCGTAGATCAGCTGGGCTGGTAGAAGGTAAATTTATGACCACAGGACACAAACCATATTCCTCCTCCGCATCTTCTTCCTTGGAACAAGGGGGCCGACTCAACGTGTCTGCTACTACGTTAGCCTTGCCTGGTGTATACTGATAGGTAATATTAAATGACTGAAGCTTAAGTGCCCAGCGGACTAACCTACCTGAAGGTGACTTAACTGTAAGTAGCCATTTCAACGACTGATGGTCACTCCTGACTATTACTTCGTGTCCGTCGATATACCCTCTAAAACCGCACCCAATGTATAATTACTAGCGTCCGTTCTGAGGACAAACGGCTGAGAATAGTCAGCTTGAATCAAAATTGGGGCAGAAATGAGGCGCTGCTTTAGCTCTCTATAGGCGGCCGCTTGCTCTGACTCCCAAACCCAAGGTTGGTTCTTTTTAGTCAGGCGCGTTAGGGGCTCAGCAATAGCGGAGAAGTTAGGTACAAACTTAAGGAACCAGGAACACGTCTGCAGGTAAGTTCTCAGCTGTTTAAGGTTTTGTGGTGGCTCCATATCCACTATAGCCTGCACCTTGTCATAATCTGGAGACACGCCATCCTGTGTAATAACATGACCAAGGTACTTTACCTTTTTCCTGCAAAAGACACATTTGTCACGATTCGCCCTCAAACTGAAAGTGCGCAGTTTCTCAAAAACGGCTTGCAGAGCTGCTAAGTGCCCTAAGTACGTTTCAGTAATAAGGAGCAGGTCGTCCTGATAAGCCAACAGCGTAACATTCTCTCCCTCTATTTGGGAGAAATCGCGGTTCAACGATGAGCGAAGCTTATCAATCAGCCGTTGGAACGTGGAGGACGCGTTTTTAAGACCAAACGGCATGCCGGTAAAGCGGTAAGTACCGAAAGGCGTTTGAAAAGCTGTTTTGTCCTTGTCGCTCTCTTTCATCATTACCTGCCAGAAGCCACTCCTCAAATCAAGCGTGGACATGAAGCAGTTGCGCTTAGTCGATTGGACTAAGTCATCGATGAGCGGCATAGGGTAAGCATCAGTTTTGGTAACCGCGTTTAATTTGCGATAATCCGCGCAAAATCTTACCTTGCCATCTTTCTTGGGCACAAGCACAGCAGGGGAAGTCCAAGCCGATTCACATTCCTCGATCACGCCTTCGGCGAGCATCTTCTCCAATTCAGCTTTCATAAGGTCCTTTTTGGCGGGCGTAAGCCTATAAGGCGGAACTGATATTGGAGGATGGTCGCCCGTGTCGATGTGGTGCTCCGCATATGGAGTTGGCCTCCCCTGTTCTGCAAAAACATCACTGTTTTGCTGCAGCATATCAGACAAAAGCTGTCTTTGATCAGGACACAACATAAGTCCCTCATAATCACGCAAAAAGTCAGCAGCAAATATATTTGTGTATGGCCTTAAACGTTCATACTCAATATCAAATAAAACATGCTCACCTGAAAAGTGCCAGGTTGAAGAAGCAAAATCAAGCACAATGCCCGCTGCCACCAAGAAATCCATTCCAAGCAAGGTTTCATTATTTTCAGCATCAGGAAAAATGGTAAACTGGAGTTTTACTGACCTTTCCGGGGTTATCCTTACTTCTAAAGTGGTAAGTAGTACTTGCCGCGTACAGGTGGAGCCGTCTGCAAGTCTTACTCGTCGAGTGGTCTCCTCGCATGAATGCTGGTGCGCCAGCAGCAGTTTATGTAGAAGGGCGCCGGCAACACTGCTCTTAGCACCTGAGTCCAATAGGCCTTTTCCTCGAACTCCTAAAATCTGAACACTTAAAGTTGGCCTTAACCTAGCCTGATGCTCAACAAATTCGCTCTGGGAACCTTTTTTATCAACAATGTTTACTGTGGAAAATTGTCCCAAATTTCCCATGGGTACTCTACATTCATTCCTCAAGGTCACCCTACTCGGTGAAGATATAACATTTTTATCAATAGGACTATCTAAAGAAAGTTGTCCTGGACTATTCATGGACACACTACCATCTAAAGTTATGGTCACCATTATTATTATTCGAATTATCAGTAGAATAATGATTACCATAGCAATGCTTAGGCACCTTGGTACCGTTATACTTACAATTTACAGACCAACCAATGGATTTATCATTATTAGGACTCAGATCGGAGAACCCCATGACATCTATGGCATAGTGGTCAGCATTACAATTGGAACACTGTGACCTAGTAACTCCTTTTGTATTACAACCATAACATGTTGGTACCCGATCACTTTCCTGTACATTGTCATTCACTTTTAATTTAAAACAGTTGTCACGGTTATGTCCATGCCGCTTGCAATATGAGCAAAACTTTCTCTTCGAAGATGGAGCAGCGTCGCTCGGAGGACGTGCAGTGGACCCGGCGCTGTTGCCAGGCACGACGTCGTCCTTACTAGGCGGGCCGCTGAGATTCGACGCACTGTCCCTGCGAGTCTCTCGTGGCGTCGTCGTTTTCTTCGGGAGCGCTTCGCCCGCGGCGGTGGATGGACGTTGTGGCGTCGTAGGGCGTCGACGCTGATAATCATTTCGGACTTCATCGGTCGCGTCTTCGATATGTCTCGCCTTATAAAGAAGCATTTCGTATGACAAGATTTCATCACGACGTAGGCGTTCGCGGACACGATGGTGTAGAAGTCCGTAGATCATATCCAATTGCACTTTTATGCTGAGATCGCCGACTGGAAGCCGGGCGAACATGGCTCGAACTTTAGCGACAAATATTTCCGTCTTTTCACGACCTTGTGACATATTGAACAACTCCCGGTAGATTCTATGAGGTGGACGAGTGTCACCGAAGGCGCTTCGTAGTGACGTCACGGCTTCGCTCCAGGAGCTGATGGTGCACTTTATTCCCTGCCACCAGACTGCTGCATCGATAAACCTCGTAGGGCATTTTCGTCCCCTACATAGGCACATTCCTTATATGATTCCATGGCGTCGATGAAACCGTCGAGCGAGTCGTCAGGCGCTCCGCTGAACCTCGCTGTGCACTTAGCGAAGTTTCCGGAAAGGGGAGCGGGCGCAGGCGCCGCGGCCGGCGTGGGAGCCGCCGCTGGGTAAATAAACTAAACGCATTAGAAAAAAAGTTTTTCATCATTGCACCGTTATTTTTTTATCTCAGTCATTTAAACCAAGAGCATATTGTATCTATTATATTATATTTAAAGGCGCCAATAATATTTGGTCCGGGAATATTACGTATTAATAGAAAGTTAACAAAACACGCACCTAACATCATTTCCAACCCGACGTAAAATCGTGTATCGAACTATAAATATCAAAATAACACCAAAACGGGTTGTAAGGGTGCGTTTTTAAAACAAAACCATAGGACCACTATAAAACAAAGATGCATTACTGCTAAACGTTTTGAAAGTGAACTATAAAATTAAGTCTAAAATAAATGATTCATGAAATGTTACGATATTTTCATGATTTCCGTAAAAGTTCGTCAAACTGTTTTTTTTTCTTACTCTGTCTCACAAAGCACATAACGCCCCGCGCCCGCATCTTCCTCAGTTTCCAAACAGGCCGCCGAGTAAGTGGACGCGTGATCACAGTGCAATTGGTGCTCAAAATTTATTGTTAAAAATTTACGCAAGACGATTTTCACGCATCACATCATTTCCAAAAAGACGCATTAAACTGTAAGTAACGAATATATTTATCTGATACATTTTACATATATCCCGACTGTTCGCGTGTGTCATATGAGATTATTATTATTACGTTATTACTGTATTTTGTGAGCAAGTTTCGACTTGAAATAAAATAAGTCATTTCCAGTAAGATCATCTCCAGTAAAATGTTAAAGACGGAAATGATTCGTGGTTACCGGTAATGACTATTAACTTTGCTTCTTCTTAGTTTCGTGTGGAATTATCAACACCAATTAGTGACAATTTACTCATTAATATGATATATATGAAGTAGTACAAGTCCCAGACGAATTGCAGCTCGTCTCGGACTTGTACCTTTAAGCAAGATACAAAATATTGTTCTAGGTTTGGTGATCATGAACAAAAAGCCATCGACAGCCAATCTATCAGCCTACAAGCGTAAAAGGTACGCAGAACTTAAAAATGACCCAGAAATGAACGAAAGAGAAAAAGAAAAGGAACGACTACGGTATATCAAAAAGAAAGAAAAAGGACAAGTTATTCCTATTGATGAAAAATCACCGAGGGATCAAAGGCAACAAAGGAAAAAATGGCGTGAAGCATCAAAAAGGTACAGGGAAAATAAAAAATGTAACTAAGTTACCAGAAGTAGTACTGCTTGAACATCAGGACCAAGAAGATATATTAGTTAAAAAGACAACACAAACGACTTCAGTTATAAAAGATCCTTTAAATTCACCAGCTACGAAAATAAGACGCATAAAGTACAAAGAACAAAAAAGACGTAAAATGTTAATTAATATTATACAAAATTTAAGAAAAGAAAATGAGAGTCTAAAGAAGAAGTTAAGAAAGGTGTCAGTGGAAAAATCACAGTTGATTTCAAAAAAGATAGAGAAACGGGGTAAAAAAGGAACAGCTCAAGAAACGCAAACAAAGGAAAGATTATCAATACTTATTATGAAGTTTTTTGAACAAGATTCAAACAGCGTAATTATTCCTGGCAAAAAGCAGTACATCACTCGAAATAAGGTTCAAAAACAAAAACGACAGTTAACATTACCATTAAAACAATTACATAACAAATTTATATCAGAGCATGGAATTCCTGTTAGTTATGCCTTTTTTTGTAGACATCGCCCATTTTGGGTTATCTTTCCTAGCAAAGCACTCAGAGAAACTTGTGCCTGCATAATTCACAGTAATATAGATTTGGCAGTTCTGTGTCTGCATAAAGCGAATATAATAAAGGAGACTAATTTTGAACAGATTTTACAGTCCCTATGTTGTTCTCAATACAACGAACAAAGTTAGAAAAGAGACTGCCCTTTATGTAAAGATAATGTTTAACCCAATAACGAATTTTCAAATGATCAAAGCCATACACTCCACCAGTGGGTTCGTTGCAAAGAAACTGTAAAGACTAAGAAGGGTATGAAAACACAATATATTACTACAAAAAAGGCAACTGAAATGACTCCACTACAAGTTATAGAAAAACTAGATTACCTATCTACCAAATTTTTTCAAACACACATTTATTATAAACGTACAATACAACACTATGAGACACAAGAAGAATAATCTAATTGTAACAGAAGCATTCATACATATTGACTTTTCAGAAAATTTTGGACTCAAATATGGAAAAGAAGTGCAGAGTCTTCATTTTGGGCCAAGTCGTAAAGTGATTTGTTTGCATACTGGTGTCATATATACCTACGACTTCCATCGTAGTACCATTGGCACTACCTGTGCATGCACAGTTAGTCAGTGCTTGAGACATGACGCCGCTGCCATCTGGGCGCATCTAATACCCATGATTAAACTAGCTATACAGATAAATCCTTTTGTAGATACCATCCATTTTCAATCTGATTTTCCAAGTTCCCAGTACCGCAATAAATATATCTTCTACATAATATCAGTTCTTTGGAAGGATTTCCCACAACTTAAGGCAATAACCTGGAATTACAGTGAAGCTGGACATGGGAAGGGTGCGCCAGATGGGATTGGAGGAGTGCTAAAACGGACTGCAGACAATCTTGCGACTTTTGGTCAAGACGTCAGCACATTTGATCAGTTCATAGATATTGTAAAACAGAACATTGAAAATAATACCATAATGACTATCATTGAAGATGAGGTTTTAGCCAAAGAAGCTCTACTTCCCAAAAATTTGAAACCGTTTCATGGCACGTTAAATGTTCACCAAGTCTTATGGAAAAAAGATATATTTAATCTCGTATTCAGGAAAGTCAGCTGTTTTGACTGTGATTATTTTTGTGTTCACGATAAACATTTAGGATTTTTGAAAGTTCTCAACTCCTGTGCTTCTGAAGAAGAACGCCCTGGACCGAGTTCTGGAGACTCAAATACCCCTGAATACGTAGCACCTCTCGTTAGGACTAAGAAATCTCGCCGTATTCTTACTAATGTGACAAATACATCCCCTAACATTAATATCATTTCTAGTACACCAAAAAATATTGTTATTTTGTCTAACAAAAAGGTTTCTTTTAATTTAAATAAATAAAAAGGTATTAATATTTTAAAACGCGGCTTGATTTGATGATATTTTGACTTTGGTTAGCAATGATAGAAGAAACATTGTACCAAAAGAATTTAAGTGAAAAAAATATCTAGACTATTTGGCTATTACAATGATAAGTGTTGAGTATTAAAGTACTTAATTTTTTAATTTTATCTTCAC
Source organism: Leucania comma (assembly GCA_958295575.1). NCBI lineage: Eukaryota > Metazoa > Arthropoda > Insecta > Lepidoptera > Noctuidae > Leucania > Leucania comma. The sequence goes on along the minus strand of OY282462.1, from coordinate 2,455,318 downwards.
AAATCGATAGTGTTTCATGTACCAGATCAACCCTCAACGGGATTAAAACGACCGAAATTTAACGGTGTTTATTACTTGCTCGAGATTAAGTGTTGAAAGCATATTTTTAATCATGTAAGCTTTTAGAAATCCAAATATTGTTTAAAGATAATACGAAATTGACAAGACTGATTATGTTTCTACGACTGATTTTACCAAAGAATTATTGAAATGTCTAAAGAAATAAAACTTATGGTTGCGCCAATTTGCTATGTTCCGCGATTTTGTTTTTTGTAATTTATTTTTTTGGCCTAGCAATCCTATCCCTTCCGTTTATTTCCCCGCACGACCTCTAGAAATGATTTGACATTGACGTTTGTGCATCGATTGTGAATGTGACCGCACCGCTAACCGCGCCCGCTCGAAATTACAAGAAAATTGACTATTTTCGTGATCCAACCATTCAAACTCAACAACAGTGCAGTGTAGTGCAAAACAGGACCTGGCAGTGATTTAAATGTGCGAAGTCGAAAATCGCCGTCCGGTGCCACGTGCAACCTTCGAAGTCTAAAGGTCAGTGTTCCTTCCCAATACATTTATCCCATTAATAAACGCTAGACGCAGTACCTGCATGTGGGAACACATAGCTGCATAAGCAAAGTGCCACAATGTAGAACTATGAATACAGTTGGTAATTGACTCTCGAGCGTTTCACTTGTGTTATCCCGTACACGAAACCTTACACGCTACACACATATCACATTGGTGACCCTCGACGCTCGACACTCAACGCTCGACACTCGACGCTCGACACGACGCGTACCTTAAGATAACGCGCTACAATTATCGCACACCACACGTCGCGCTAGTTAACGAAAATGACTGCACCACAAAAAAAAGAAGAACCTGCGACAGATTTCTCAACTGTTTCGACCGTATCAGTTTCGAGCAGAATACCGGAATTTTGGACAGACAATCCGAGGCTGTGGTTTATCCAAGTGGAAGCCGTTTTGACACCACAAAAGACATCGGACACAAACAAATATTTCATGGCCGTATCAAAACTCACGAAAGAAGCCATCCAGCAAGTTGCAGACATCGTAGCAAAGCCTCCAGAAAACAACAAATACGAAGCGCTAAAAGACCGATTACTACAAATTTATGAAGAATCAGAAACGAGACAAGTACAAAAATTAGTGTCAGAAGTAGAACTAGGAGACCAGAAACCCAGTCAACTTTTGCGCCGCATGAAGGAACTATCTAGAGGAAAAATAGAAGATGACACACTTAGTATACTATGGCAAGGACACTTACCGTCGTCAGTTCGCGCCGTACTTACCGTCACATCCGCGAAGAACCTAGAAGAATTAGCAATGATAGCTGATAAGATAATGGATACTTACCAACCCGCGCAAGTCAGCGAAGTAACTCGAAGCCGTCAGGAACAGACAACAGGATATGATATAGCGACAATAATGGCAGAGATAGCCAAGATTAACCTGAAAATAAACGAAATGGAGAACCGCAGAGGACGATCAACGAGCACACACAGGAATCTGCCAAGATCACGTTCCAGCTCAAGACCACGCATAACACCCGATAGTCCCAAATGGCTGTGCACGTACCACCTCAGGTTCAGAGGAAGAGCACGAAAATGCATCGCACCCTGCAACTGGAAGGTCAAGAAACCATCTACACAGTCGGAAAACTAGGAGAACTGCAGCAGGTGGCGGGGAGCTGTGCAGTTAAGGATCACCGCCTAATTGTAAGTGACAAAAATTCTCGCCTTAAGTTTCTAATAGATTCAGGAGCATGTATATCTGTTCTACCTAAATGTGCAGTTAAAAATAAATCTGAATTAAATCCTGACTGTAACTATAAGCTATTCGCAGCTAATGGGTCCGAGATAAAAACATACGGAACCAAATCAATCACACTAGATTTAAAGTTAAGAAGACCTTTCAAGTGGACATTTGTCATATGTGATGTTAAGCAACCAATACTAGGAGTAGATTTTTTAGATTATCATAAGTTAATTATAGACATTAATGGTCAACGACTTATAGATAATATAACTAACCTAGCAGCGTACGGAAAGATCGTAAACCATTGTGAACCAGCAATTTTAACACTACGAAATGATCATCCCATTCATGACATTTTAAAAAAATATCCAGATATTCTCAAACCTATGTCGTTTAAAGACGCACCTAAGCACACCGTCTACCACTATATTGAAACTACAGGTACCCCAGTATTTTGTAAACCTAGACCCTTAGCGCCTGAGAGATATAAATTAGCAAAGGACGAGTTTAAAAACATGCTAGAGATAGGTATATGTAGGCCGTCTAAATCAGCTTGGGCAAGTCCCTTACATTTAGTTCCAAAAAAAGATGGGCAAGTACGTCCTTGTGGCGATTACAGAGCCTTAAACGCGGTTACTAAACCAGATAGGTACCCTATACCTCGCGTACAGGATTTCACTTACTTACTATCTGGAAAGACAATATTCTCAAAAATTGATATTAAAAAAGCCTATCATAATATATTAGTAAACCCACAAGATATCTGCAAAACTGCGATAACAACACCGTTTGGTCTATACGAATTTGAGCGCATGACCTTCGGACTAAGAAACGCAGCGCAAACCTTCCAGAGGTTCATGACAAACACCGTCTTATCAGGTCTAGACTTCTTATACTGTTACTCTGATGACATCTTAGTTAGCTCAGAAAATGCCGCGCAACACCGAGAGCATTTAGAACAAGTTTTTCAACGCCTAAACGAATTCGGCATAACTATAAACTTAGAAAAATGTACATTCCAAGCCTCTAAAGTAGAATTCCTAGGATACGAAGTTACGACTACTGGTATTAAGCCAATAGAGAGCAAAATACAAGCCATCACAGAATACCCCAAGCCCCAAAATGTATCTCAACTAAGAAAATTTTTGGGCATGGTAAATTTTTACAGAAATCATCTACCAAGAGCAATTGAGTATTTAGATACGTTAAACAAATATATTCACAAGGCTAAAAAGAATGACAAAACACCCATAGAATGGACACAGGATGCTGAACAAGCATTCTCAAAATGTAAAGCGAGTCTCATGAATGCGGTCACGTTATCGTTTCCTGTAACCAACGTGCCATATGCACTTTTTGCAGACGCGTCAAATAATTGCGTAGGCGCCGTATTGCAGCAACATGTCAACGGACAATGGTATCCATTAGGGTATTTCTCAAGGAAATTGAATGAAACACAAAAGAAATATAGTACATACGACAGAGAACTACTCGCCATCTTCTTAGCTGTAGAACATTTCAGATGTTTATTCGAAGGGGGTGAAATAATCATTTTTACCGATCACAAACCCTTAACATTTGCGTTTACAAAGCTAAGTAAAAATAATAACAAAGAAAGTCCAAGGCGTATTAGGCAGCTACTCTTTATAAGCGAATTTACGACCGACATACGCCATGTGAGTGGGCAGGATAATGTCGTCGCAGACGCATTATCACGTATAGAAAGTGTAGAGTGTACATCAAGCGTAGTAGACTATGAAAAGTTAGCACTAGAACAAAGCGAAGACACAGACCTCAAAGCATTATTAAACAATCCTAGATACCAAATTAAAAAGATATTAATTCCAAATACCAACAAATACGTATACTGCGAGATGTCAAATGACACTGCAAGACCTTATATAACAGAAAACTACAGAAGAGACATATTTCGGGCAATACATAATCTTAGTCATCCCGGCACGCGCGCGTCACGCCAACTCATTAAAGAAAAATTTTTCTGGCCAGACATGAACCAAGACATCGGAATATGGTCTAAAACATGCATCAATTGTCAAAAATCAAAAATAAATAGACATGCAAAATCCAGCTATGGTACATATCCACCAGTAGATAGATTTGATCACATACACATTGACTTAATAGGACCTCTCCCTACAACCGCAGACGAGTACAGATACTGTCTAACAATTATAGATAGGAGTACTGGTTGGCCAGAAGCATTTCCGTTAAAGGACATGACAGCAGAGAACGTAGCAAAAACATTATATAAGGAATGGATAAGCAGATTTGGCTGCCCTGTTAAACTAACCAGTGACCAGGGTAGGCAATTTGAAAGCAAATTGTTCACAATATTAATGTCCTACTTAGGTACACAAAAGATAAGAACAACCCCATACCATCCGCAAAGCAACGGAGCGGTGGAACGGTGGCACAGATGTGTTAAGGCGTCATTAATGGCAAGGTTAAATGGTAACAAAAACTGGACGCACGAACTACCTAGTGTAATGCTAGGACTTCGCGCTGCCATCAAATCAGAAACAGGCGTCAGCGCTGCACAAATGGTTTACGGGCGATCCCTACGATTGCCAGGCGAATTTTTCATAGAAGTAAAAAATAACTTAGATCCCTATACATTAGTACAGAATATTAGTAATACGATAAAGCAATATAAGCCCATGAGTGTTAAGACACACAATTCCAAAACATTTTTTGTGCACTCAGACCTTAAAGATTGTACACATGTATTCCTAAGAAATGACAAGATAAAAAAATCACTAGTATGTCCCTACGAAGGACCATTTAAAGTTTTAGAAAGATCAGAAAAATTGTATAAAATATTATTAACAGATAGAGAAGCAACTGTATCAATAGATAGACTTAAACCTGCCTATTTATTAAATGAAAATGCTTGTGTACAAGAGAGTAACAAAAATACAAAAACATGCTTACAAAGTAATAGCACAAATGTAAAAACATCCAGGTCAGGCAGAACTATCAAAACCCCTGTTAGATTTGTATAAATAAGATAAAAGTAGTAGTAAAAAATGTATAAGCAAACCTTGGTTAAATAGCTAGTATGTAAGAAATGTCGACTCAACTTATAATTATTACGAAGTAATTAAGTAGGTCAGTAACATTGTGCGCTGAGCCAACAAAATAATCATAAGATAGTACCTTGTAAGTAACAGGCACAAATAAAAAATTAGCGCCAAAATAAGTACATTTATAGATCACCAACTTCGTAGACTATACAGTATTGTATTAAAATGGGAAAAACGTACAGTGTTGAGGAAAAAACGGAAGAAGTTATCATAGCTCAAAATGGAGCGAACGACGCAACGAATTCGCATTTTGAGCGAACCGCAGAAAAGTATGGAATAGTGATACTTGTCATAGCAGCAGCGATTGGTATATACCTCATGTACGTATTGCATAAAAAGTGTAAACAAGGTGCTCAGAAAATTATACGGAAAGAATTGACAGTGTGGCATAGTGCAAGCAATTTACAGTTGCCTCAACAATCCACAGCGCACCCACAACAAGTTCACATAGTGTAGTGAAATATTGTAACGTAGAATAAGTACCCCATATATATAAAAAACCATAGTACCAAAATAAAATAAGTATGTTATTAAAAATCAACAGCATGTATATAAGTCATAAATAATGTCAGCTCAAAAAAATGTTCACTAAAAATAAAACAGCCTGTATCAATGAAACTCAACGCCAGGTATTATTAGAACTAAGTATAAACAATGTCGACACATGTATTAGTATGTAAGAGAATAGTAATAAAATGAAACAACATGTATATTTTACAACCATTTATTTCAATGTAAACCAGATTAAATTTTATAATGTAAAATTTTGTAAAAAGGGGGAATACTGTGGGAACACATAGCTGCATAAGCAAAGTGCCACAATGTAGAACTATGAATACAGTTGGTAATTGACTCTCGAGCGTTTCACTTGTGTTATCCCGTACACGAAACCTTACACGCTACACACATATCACATGCATATTGTTAACAAACCTTAGATCGCTTTTTCAAACATACAGTCCATTAAAACATCATAGCAAATTCGCGCAACCATTACTTTTGGTCCTACGAGCAGGATCGTGAATCATTTTCTTGTAATTTCGCAATATAGTATTTGTTCCATAGGGAATAAACGCAACGCGCCTGTTTACCTAGATATAATAGTAGAAAACCCGCATCTAGGCATTTAGGCAACTATACGTTATTTCGCTCGTATAGTTAAAGTGTCATTGTTAATTACGGTACCTACGCCGTCAACCGCACCGCATAATTATAGTTAGCTACGTAAATATCAGCGTAGATATAAATCGATCGCATTCTTTTTCTTGACAAAATTCATTCGGAAGTCCTACAAATTGCATGTAGGTAGACGCATTTCAAAAATACCCGTTCATTGTTGAGTGAATATTTGTAGGAAACGGATAAACCATAGATTATATACGCATATATTTAATCGAGAAATTGGGTAATATTCACTCATTGATTCGGGTTGTTCCGTTCGTTCGCCGTTCACTTTGTTGTTTACAATATTACCATATTGTTATCTGTTAATTATCGCTTACATAATAATTCGTTAAGTGTTTGTTTGAGTGTATAGTGTGAATATATCAAAACAAGATGTCTCTTAAGGGAACCAAGGTTAGTACTGATTTAAAGGTTCAGTTAAAGCTTTTATACGCTAAAATGGACTCACAGTTTTCACGTGTTCAATCGATTTGTGATAAATCTTCGCAAACCTCGGATCTGGCGATTAGAGATGCTTTCTTGTGTTCGTTGGAAACTTTAGATAGTTTGCGCGCGGATTTTGAATCTACAATTAATAATATAAACATTTTAGAGTTGGAGTTAAATCCTGATTACTGTGTGAGTTATCAGGCATTGTCGTCCTTTGATGACTTGTATTGTCGTATCAAACGTATTGCTAGGAGTTTAGAGACTCCCCCCCCGCGAGTGGTTTATCCAACCCTCCTCGCGAACGCCCACGATTGCCGCCAATTCAAATACCTGAATTTAATGGTGACATTCGAAATTGGAATTTATTTATAGATAGTTTCGAAAATATAATACATAGGAACACATCGCTGACAGATCACGAGAGATTGCATTATCTCGTAGAAAAATTGACCGGTAAGGCAAAGGCTGTCTGTGCTGGAATTACGTTTAGCGCTGAAAATTACACTTTAGTTTTGGACACTTTAAAAACAAAATACGAAGATAAGCGATTAGTAGCCACCGCATATTTAGATCAATTATTCGATTTGAAAAGTTTTTCTGTTTGTAACGATCATAATTTAGAGAAGTTTTTAAATATTTTCGCATCATCTGTTCGTGCAGTAAAGAACCTAAAGGTCAATGACCTCTGTGACTTTTTGTTTTTGTATATCGGTTTAAATAAATTAGATCCTGAAACTGTTCGTCTGTTTGAAACGACTCAGCGCGGCAAAGAAATACCTAAGTTCGAAGATTTAGAATCTTTTATTCGCGACCATATTAAGGTATTGCAGCGCACGTCGGCACGTCATGAAGTCACGAATAGGACAGGTTCCGATCGCCGTATAGACGCGTCATCGAAGTCAGTCAAGACTGCACATACGCTAGTTAATACCGCCTCAACACCTGACTGTTCTCTGTGTAAGGGTAGCCATACACAGCTGTACAAGTGTTCGGGATTTCAGAGATTATCGCCTAGTGATCGTTACAAGTTTGTCCGCACTAATAATTTGTGTTTTAATTGTCTAAGTGACAAACATCTGGTTACGTCATGTAACAGTGGTGTTAGCTGTCGTAAATGTCTAGCTAGACATCATACCTTCTTACATTTTGAGAGTAGTAAGCTGCCATCGCAGCAGCAGCCTGCGCAGACGCGCGACGCTTGTGACGCGCGGCCTGCTGCAAGTGCAAACGACGTAACATTGTGTTCGCTTTCCGCCGCTGGTACTCAAATCACTACCGTTTTACTTGCGACCGCGCAAGTTGTCATTGTAGATGCCTTTGGCAAACCGCACACCGTTCGAGCGCTACTAGATGGCGCTTCCCAGAGTAATTTTATTACTCGGGATTGTTGTCAACGCCTTGGTTTTAGTTTTAATAATTGGTCATCCCGCTCAGAAGTGAAAGGTTTTGGAGGTTTAAAGGCAACCATTCACGGTTCCATTAAAATAATATTTAGTTCACGTTTTAATCGTAATATTTCGTTTGAAATGGATTCGCTAGTCGCAGATAAGATTACGGAACGGTTGCCCACGGTACCGGTTGACACGTCCATGCTGACGGAGTTTAAGAACTTGCAGTTAGCCGACGGAAATTACGCTCTCCCTGGAGATATCGATCTATTGATCGGTGCTTCGATTCTCCCGCATCTCCAGTTATCACGTAAAATTCAAGGTCTTCCGATGTACCCCGCTCCGCACGCACTGGAAACAGTTCTCGGGTTTGTTATAGTTGGTTCCGCACCCGCTTGTTTAGTTAGTTACTCGACTGTGTCGCACTGTTGCACCGTCGAGCCGCCGCTTGAGTCTACCATCCGTAAATTCTGGGAGATTGAAGAGGTCAATGTCCCGCCTATTCTCAGCCCTGAGGATCAGGTCACTGAGGAGATTTATACCCGCACGACTACTCGTGATAAAGATGGTCGTTGTGTTGTCGCGCTCCCTTTCAAGGGTGATATTTTTTCGCTCGGTGGCTCCCGTGCCTCCGCAGAAAAACGCTTTCTATGCTTGGAACGCAAGATTCAAGCTGAATTGTCACCGGAAAATATATTCCATGTCGCTGGAACAGAAAACCCAGCTGATTGTCTCTCACGTGGTTTGCTTCCTGCGCAAATTTTAAATCATCCGCTTTGGTTTTGTGGCCCTCCCTGGCTGCATACCACTCCTAACGAGTGGCCAAATGCTCCGTTTAACCCCGCTACTGTTTCAGAACCACCCGAGGAGAAGAAACATACGCTTGTAGTATCAGTTCCGCGTGAAGAGTCAGTTGTTTTGTTGTTGTCTAATCGAGTCTCGTCTTGGTCGAGACTATTACGCTGTGTAGTTTATGTCCTAAGATTTTTGAGATTATTACCATCGCGTGGTGCTATAATCGCAGCTGATTTGGATAGAGCTGAATCAGTTGTACTTCGAGAGTTGCAGAAATTTTATTTTTCAATAGAATTTCGTAGTTTAGAATCACAAAAACCTTGTAGTCGCGCACTTCAACATTTGAAACCATTTTTGCAAGACGGACTCATTCGTGTCGGTGGCCGTCTGCGAAATGCTAAGTTAGAGTTTGAACAAATGCATCCAGTAGTTCTACCACGCAGGGATCACGTTTTGGATTTGTTGGTGGACTATCACCATAAGGTGAATTGTCACGCTGGTCCCGATTTATTAATGTCCATTCTTCGACAGAAGTACTGGATACTTTCCGCTCGCAATTTGATACGCGCTAGAGTGCACAGATGTGTGCCCTGCTTTAAGCTCCGCCCGCGTTTCAACGCGCCGGAAATGGCCGACCATCGTTCTTGTCGTGTTGTACAGACGGTGAAACCTTTCATACATACTGGGACGGACTATGCTGGACCGTTTAAAGTCACTATTGCCCGTGGTCGTGGTATACGTTCCACAAAGGCATACATTTGCCTATTCGTTTGTATGACAACTCGTGCGGTTCACATAGAGTTAACCAGTGATTTGAGTATGCAGGGTTTTATGTCTGCATTTAAACGATTTTTATCTCGCCGTGGTCCCGTTAAGCGCTTATACTCTGACAACGGCACAAATTATGTTGGAGCGCGACGCAATATTTCGGAATTACATACATTCTTACGCTCCAAGTACTACCAAAGTGAATTCGCCCATGTCTTAGCTGAGAATCGCATTGATTGGTGTTTTAATACGCCAGCGGCTAGTCATTTTGGTGGCAATTGGGAGGCGAATATTAAAAGCCTTAAGTCGCACCTGTTTCGGGTCATAGGCGAACAGATTCTCTCGTACGAGGAGTTGAGCACTGTACTCGCTCAGGTAGAGGCGTTGATGAATACGCGTCCGTTGTGTCGGACTTTGTCTAGTGATCCATCGGAGCCACTAGCGTTGACGCCGGCTCACTTCTTGACGACGACTCCTCTTAAATATTTGCCCGCTTTAGATGTCGAGACTGACAAACTGCAGCTTCACCCGCGTCACGCTCTGCTAGATAGCTTAGTTCAGTCCTTTTGGAAGCGATGGAGGACAGATTATCTGCATACGCTGCAGTCGCGTCAAAAGTGGAACACTCCTTCAGATCCAGTCACAGTCGGTACTGTGGTGATACTGAAGACTGAGAGTGCGCCTCCTCTGCACTGGCCTCTTGGTGTAGTGGAAGAAGTTTTTCCGGGTTCGAACGGAATAACGCGAGTCGTAAAAGTTAAAACCGCAACTGGATCGTACCTGCGTCCGGTTATTCGCCTCTGCCCTCTGCCTAATCAGTAGTAGTGGCATAGTTAGTTATAAGTTGTTTCGCTACCTAGTATTGATAGTTTAGATTAGTAATAGGGTTTAGTTTCGCTTTTGTTTTTTTTCTTTTCTTTGAAGGTAACCCTTCAAACCCGGGGGGAATGGTTGCGCCAATTTGCTATGTTCCGCGATTTTGTTTTTTGTAATTTATTTTTTTGGCCTAGCAATCCTATCCCTTCCGTTTATTTCCCCGCACGACCTCTAGAAATGATTTGACATTGACGTTTGTGCATCGATTGTGAATGTGACCGCACCGCTAACCGCGCCCGCTCGAAATTACAAGAAAATTGACTATTTTCGTGATCCAACCATTCAAACTCAACAACAGTGCAGTGTAGTGCAAAACAGGACCTGGCAGTGATTTAAATGTGCGAAGTCGAAAATCGCCGTCCGGTGCCACGTGCAACCTTCGAAGTCTAAAGGTCAGTGTTCCTTCCCAATACATTTATCCCATTAATAAACGCTAGACGCAGTACCTGCATATTGTTAACAAACCTTAGATCGCTTTTTCAAACATACAGTCCATTAAAACATCATAGCAAATTCGCGCAACCAACTTATGTTGATTATAATGATATTTTATTCATAAACCCTGAGTTATTATAGATTATACCATTTGAATCAACTCGGATAATTGATCTATAGACATATTGTTTGTAACAACGGTAACAACAAATCATTGCCAGTCATGTCAGGTCATTTCCAGAAATGAGAATATCATTTCCTTCCTACTATTGTCATTTCCATAACTGCCAGAAATTTTAAAATATAATATCTCTTTAAAAAAACGTCTAACAGGTGTGCCTTTTACATATAATTCACATTTTTAGTTGTATAATTCATTAGACTTGCTCAAAAAACCTTTCGATACTACTTTAAAAAATTTATGATAAAGTACACTGTAGAATCAAATTTAGTTTATTTACCCCGCTAGCGTCGATGACAATGATTCGCGACGAGTCTCGTGTTCGAGGACACGGTCGAGTAGGCGTTCGAATGCTGCGGTTTGCGTTTGCTGTAGCGTCGCCATGATGGACGCCATGTCGTCGGGGGTGAAGCTTGACCTCGCCGCCGGCTGTGTGGAAGGTGTTTCTGCGTCATCATCGCCGGCATCCTCATAATCGGATTGTCGACGTGATTGACGTCGTGTACGTGTCATTATTGTGGGTCGCGCACTGTGTGTATTCCACTTTTCACTATGTTCGTAACTGACACACACAGGCCCGCGCTTGGGCAGCCAGTTTAGTAAAACAACGTTATGTTCGGATGACAGTACACTTTAATAATGGAGAACACCCCTTTGTGACAGTTCACACACAAAACAATCAAAGAGAACTACATATTATATACTTAATTATATGAAAAATTATTATCTCTATAACGTGCCGGCAGGCGTCTCGGTCGCACATTGCCTGTCACCGTCTTGCCAACCGATGCCGCGGGGTTCTCATCCGCGGCGTCGCGGGAAATTTTGAAATCGCGCGTTATAAGTGTCAATCCACCGGTTGGGTTTTACTATAAAAAGGGTCTCTGCCTTTTTACTTGGTCACTTTTGATCCAGCAATAAACCACTACTGGCCATCAAAGTTCACGTAAGTTATTTAATATATGATATTTTAATGGTGTTGATTCTGTGTATGTGTCATTGTGGCTTATGTTTTTAAATATGTTATACGGTATTGGAGAATACTTCTTCAAATTCTTTACCCTACTATTGTGAAATGGCCCATGACATAGAACATAGAATTACTTGTAGATATTATTGTGACAAACTTTAAGTAATGATATTGTAATATGTCTATAAATATTATAATTGAAGCTACCACAGGTTTTCTTGCTTGTTCTTTCCTGTGACGACCTTTTGGAACAAGCAACTAGTTTTTTGATTAATTGACAAGCCTATTTAAAATAAATACTTAGTCTTGTCTTTCTGTGCTTTTCTTCATAAAACCCTTTCCTTACACACCACAATCATAAAAACTTTGATACACAGTAAATAACCGTTACCCATCTTGACATTTTAGAATGATATATAGTTAGATATAAACATATATAAATATAGTTAACCATCCACCCTAAATTCTAACACACGCATGTCGTGCGCGCAGTAGGTACAAACCTAATATTATATGTCTACTAAATACACAACATTCCCTTCCCACCTAATTTAAAAATATGGCTTATAATTAACCGGCTGTAGACGTCGTTTGGATCTTCAATTTTGAGGGTCTGATTCCGGATTATTCCCAGCGCCTTCTGTGAGTTGCTTCTGGTGTCGAGGGCGATTGTGAGGCTACTGACTCAACACCCGTCCCTTCCTCCTGAACTTCTTCGGCGGTTGTTGGGAGTTTGGCGCCTACGGAATCGCCGTCCTCACCCGCTACGCCTGCTGATTCCGGATGTGGCGATACGCTGCTATCTTCGATATCTATGTCCAAATGGCAATCATTATTTTTGTTCTGGAACTCTGAAATACCTTCGGCTTGAAAACGTCGAATCTGGTCTATGTGACGAATTACTTTGCAATTCAGTTCCGGGATATACCGACGGGTCCTACGTATACTAGTACAAGTGCAAAAACACAAATGTTCAGGAGAGCGGTTTAAAGGTTCCAAAGCTTGTAATTTTGTCATACATCAATGGAAATACTTGAAATTTTGATATGTTATATTTGAATATCTAAGGGAAAAGGCTACATTATTGGTTTTTCTTATATTTTTATACTTTGGAAAATAGCATCACTTGCATTGATGTAGCTTGTTTTCTTTACTATGGTAGAACCTGTAAACTGATACAAGTGGCCACTTATACCAGTATATAGTGTACTTGTTTATATTTCTAATAAAAGAAAATTGAAGGATTTTACTCTTTTAACATGCTATTTCCAATCTATTGATTAATCTGAGGTTATAATATTAACAATAACACCTTCTTTTATCGAATTTTAAACACTTAGAACAGTTTACTCAGTACTGGAAAACTACTTGCAACAGTTTTCTGCATTGTTATTAACCTTAAATATTTGAATGGGTGACGCAGGAAATGAAATAAAAACATTAAAAATACAAAATAAAAGTTTATTTCAAATAAATGACCTTTCGAGACCTATGCTTAATAAGAAAGAAAGAAAATACGTTTATTCTGCTTAAAATCGACGCACAAATTATTTACAACAAACAGTTTCCCCGTCAGGCCATGTGTGAAACGGGCTTAACAACATTGCACCTTGTGAACATAGACAACCAAGTCGTCTAGGTTATCTACTACATCCGCGACACCGGCTGACACCGGCCTCAGCAGAGACAAACATAACCAACAAATAACAAAAATACAGAAAAAGAGACATTTACAATCTATAAATACAAGTTGTGCGTCGCATTCAAGCAAGAATGGGCCATTGCTCAGCGTATACCGTGAAGCTAGGCAAATCAAGCTATCAACGATGCTGATTTTCAGTAACAACCCGTTGTGACAATTTGGCGTTTCCTCCGCGAGAAAACAGTAAACCGTTTTGGCAGGTTAGTACCTAAATACACGCCTTTACGTCCTTTTTTATACACAAATACACAATTTTAACAACAACACTACAAACAAACATTAATTCACGACAAATTACATTACCATATTAACACAAAACTGACATTAGATTACATAAATATACGACAATTACACCATTATAATTATATTGAACTGAGACCAGATCACTCGTAACCATTATATTTACAGTTGATAATGATGGCATAAACAACAGGCCAAAAATTGCACCATATTATGGGGAGGCAGCATGACGGCCGGTACTAGTACAGGGAGGCATTAAATCGATGACCATCACTGTGGAAGACCATATCCATTGCCTGAAGTCCATGACCAAAGAGGCAAAGCTAAAAACAATAGTGGATGTTGTCGAACCTAGATTAGTGAATATTTAAGTCATAATTATTGTTCTCAAGTAAGCGACATGTAATGTTTTTATTGAGAATAAAGTTTCTTTAAACCTTAAACCTTATAGTGTAATCTGATCAAAATACTCAAATTATGTGGCTTGTTGAATCTGCATGTTTTTTTTTAAAAAAAACGTTAATGAATTGTTTTTTTGACTTCAGGACTCTAATTGGTGGATCGAGGTTATTCCAACAGTGCGTTGCGGTATATCTAAAACTTCCCCTGAATGCTGCGGTTCTGTGATGTGGTGTACAAAGAGGATACGTGGAGAAACGTGGTTCAAATTTGCTATGTCTCCACTTTAGCTTGTCAAATAGGTATTTTGGTTTCTGTGTAGTTACAACTCCAAACAATAAACCAGCCAAATGTAACTTTCTCCTCGCTGCCATTTTCATAATGTAATGCTGATTGATATAGGGAGTGACATGGCTCCTATATGGTATATTTACACAAAACCTTACACATGCATTCTGTATACGTTGAATTAATCTTTCTGTTCTGGCTAACAGGCATGGACCATAAACTGTGTCACAATAATTCAGACGAGACAAAATTAGGCTGTCTACCAGTTGTTTGCGAAGATCAACACTCAGATGGGCTCTAATTTTATATAGTAGTTTCAACCTATAAAAGCAATTACGCATGACATTACTGATGTGCTTCTCAAATCTAAGTTGAGGGTCCATAATCAAACCCAGATTGCATGCCAATTCTACCCTGTCTATTTTGCTCCCTTTGATGACAAATTCTGGATTAGCTGACAGTATCGCACTGATCATTTTTCTACTTCCCAAAACCATGAACTTAGATTTTAGTGGGTTTAAAACTAGTGAGTTTGCATCCGACCATTCTACCACTCTTTTGAGATCTGCATTAATTTTATCCACTGCCTCTTTTAGATCTTAGAATTAAAACAAGTGTATAACTGAATGTCATCAGCATACATGTGATAACTGCAGTGTTGGAAGGACTTGACAATGTCTGCACTGTAAAGAATATACAAAAGGGGCCCCAGAATTGATCCCTGGGGCACACCACGTGACACAAGCCGCGGAGAGGATGAGCTAGTTGATCCATCCTCCCTCCCGATTTCCACGAGCTGTGACCTATTCTGTAAGTAGCTAGCGAACCACTCGATTGTTTCCGCAGTAAAACCATAGTACGCTAACTTGGAAAGTAATAGAGTAGTGTTAATTGCATCGAAGGCACGTGAAAAATCAAGAAGAGCAAGTATGGTCCCCTCCCCTCGATCACGCGCTTCCAAGATATTTCCCACCACATCTGAAAGGGCTGTGGCTGTTCCACGACCTTTCCTAAAACCAGACAGCAAGTCAGGAAGCATATTATTTGTTTCTAGATACTCCAGCATTTGGTTGTAGACTACTCTCTCCAAGACTTTAGATAAACATGGGAGAATGCTTACAGGTCGTAGGTCTTTAACAGTGCAAGGGTTACTGGTTTTAGGCAATGGACGCACTATAGCACATTTCCATGAGTCAGGGAAAGAGTTTGTATCAATAGACTTATTTACTATTGTTGTGATGGCATGGAGGGTGGTCGGTAATGTGAGCATTATAATATCGAGACTCAACCCATCCACTCCCTTAGCATTTGATCCCAAACTCTTAATAATTTTAGAAATTTCTGCCTCACTAACATTTTGCAGCTTAAATTGAGTGTCCCCATGTCTGTTTGAGACAAAATATGTAACTTGTGATGTTGACAACATGTTCTGACCAGGCACATCAAGAAATGCCCTGTTAATTTCATCTGGGTTGTTAAATTGACTGGGAAGCATGCCATCACTGTGATCTGAGAGCACATCGGTCTTGAGATTATGCCATAGTTTTTTTGGGTTTTTCAACTGATTATTGATGTGCCTGTCAAAGTAAACCTTCTTTTCCCGCATCAATGCAGCAGAAGCTTGTTTTTTTAAATCTAAATAATATTTTTTTTTAGTATCTTGTTTATTCTTGTTATAGTTGTTTTTTGCCTCATTTCTTAACATAATTGTTGTAATATCACATCACTAGTTAGTAAAACTAATGGTCACAACCCTAGTGAGTCATATTCTTTATTGTCGATATAGGTGTGGCGACCTAAGCAGTGTCTGATTAATCCTAATATTATGTACTTGTTCTAAGTCTAATAAATCTAGTATTCACTATATCAAGTGTTTCAATATAAACATTACATGGTGTCAGAAGTTAAGGAATCCAAGAAACACGAAAAAAGTCGCGAAAATGCAACATTCAAAGTCAGCGTCGACGGCCGGCAGCCATTTTGAACGTGTCGATAGTCTGAACAATGCAATTAAAGCCTTGCAAATCACCTCAGATTCCACAAACAACAATGCGGAAGCATGGAAACGCTGGTGGCAGCAATTTGAGCTGTATTTGTTAGCCACAGGTCTGGACAGGGCAGGTGAAAAACGCAAGATCGCCATTTTACTCCATCTCATTGGTGAGAACGGTTTAAATATATTTAACACTTTTAACCTCAAATTAGAAGAGACCACGATACTGGATGTCAAAGAAAAATTCGACCATTATTTTGAGCCAAGGAGAAACTTGACCATGTGCCGTTATAGTTTCTTCACAAGGAGACAACAGAAATCCGAGTCCATCGAGGGATTCCTGGCAGATTTAGAAAACAAAAGCCAAGAATGCGAATTTGGAACGCTCAGGGAATCACTCATCAGGGATATTTTTATCGCAAATCTAAATCTAGATTTAGCACATGTCCGTCAGAGATTGCTGCAGGAACCTGATCTGACATACCAGAGGATGCGAGAACTAGCAAGGACACTCATCGTTGCTCAGCAGGATGCAGAAAAGATGCTCAATGGTTCTACAAACAATGGTTCTACAAATGAAAATACGGAAAATGTCATGCATCTACGTCGGAGGAGCCGTAGTCGAGGGGAACGTCGACAGCGAGCTTCACCAGTCGGTCAGCAGGGATCTGGCGCAGGGAAGTCACCCAACAAAGGAAAACAGTCTCCCAACCCTGAAAAGCGCTCGAGGACGTGTAGCCGCTGTGGGCAGTCTCACCGCTACAAGTGCCCAGCGCAAGGAGTCAAATGCAGGTCATGTAAATCTTTTGGTCATTTTGCTAAGTACTGTTTTACAAATAAAAAAGTCAGTCATTTAGAGTCGTTTATTTCAAGTCATAATAATAGTCAAGATAATTTTGTTGGAATTATAAGTCATAAGTCAAGTCAATCCAACAGTCATTCAAAGTCACATAAACATGTCAAGTCAATAGGCACACCGTCACACACAATGCAACTACACCGACAATCACAAGCAGGGTGGTCATATAATGGCCAGTCACAGTCTAGGAATGATTCCGATGATGAGATTGGTGTCATATCTGAGAGATCTCATGTAGACTCACATTGTCATAAAAAATATAAGTCATGTCTCAATGATGAAAGTGGTGAAAATGTAATATCTGAGAGGTCTAAAAATAGCCTCGGTGATGAATGCAATCACCAGTCTGAGAGATTCAGTGTCAAGTCAAAGAAGTCAAATAAATATAGTCAAAGTCAAAGTTCATATCTCGATGATGAACACAGACACATGTCTGAGGAATCACTCACTATCACAACAAAACCATTTCATCAAAAGTCATTTGTTACACTTAGAACAAGTACGTCAATTACATCACCACAAAGTCAACAAGTCAACACAGTAGATACAACACAAAACAAATACTATTCTAATCAGTCATGGAACATAAACATTTTAGTAGGTCATACACAAATTAGTTGTATCATTGATTCAGGAGCTGATCTTAACATAATGTCTATTCTATTCTATTTTTGTTAATGGCAAATGAGCCGATGTCGACTATTCTGCCAATGTCGATTAACATAATGTCAAAACAAACTTTTCTTTGTTTAAAACGTCATTCTCAAATGACACTTGTCAAATGTCAGATAAATGTCACTGGATTTGGTGGCAAGTCAATACCCATAATTGGTAAAGTCAATATCAGATGCAGCTTAACCTTGAATAACAGTACTATTATAGAAAATATAGTATTTATAGTCGCAGATTTAGTTTGTCCAAATGTCCTAGGTCTTCCCACTTGTGAGAAATTAGGTATAATTAAAAGAGTTTTTTCAGTGTCAAAACAAAATTTTTGTCAACAAATTCTTACACAATACAATGATGTATTCCAGGGTCTTGGATGTCTGCCTCCTGTCTGTCACCTGAAACTCAAACCTGATGCAGTGCCATGTGTGGATCCTCCCAGGAGAGTACCATTTGCGTTGCTCGATAAACTTCGCGAAGAGTTGGATCGCATGGAAAGAATGCAGGTGATTGAGAAAGTCACTAAGCCTACAGAATGGGTGAATAGCATAGTAATTACTGTCAAGAGTTTAGGTCAGTTGAGAATTTGTTTAGATCCTAGAAATTTAAATAAGAATATTATAAGGGAAATCTATCCACTTAAGTCAATTGATGAGATAATATCTCAGTTAGTTGGAGCTGAATGTTTCTCTCATTTAGATGCTTTTTCAGGATTTTGGATGTTAAGATTAGATGAATATAGTTCTGATTTATGTACCTTTCAAACACCCTTTGGTAGATATAAATATTTAAGATTGCCTTTTGGTATAAATGCATCATCAGAAATATTTCAGAGAGTTATGATGAATTTGTTTGGTGATTTAGAAGGAGTCTTAATATTCATCGATGACATTCTTGTCTATGGACCGAATGAGGCCATACATAATGAGAGATTACATAAAGTCATGCAAAGAGCACGTCAAGTCAATTTAAAGTTCAATAAGTCAAAATGTAAATTTCTAGTTTCAGAAGTCTGTTTTTTAGGTTATGTTTTTAGTAAACATGGTGCTAGGGTCTATCAAGAAAAAGTAAAAGCAATTGTCAATATGCCTACACCACAAAATGTCAAAGAATTGCAAAGAATTTTAGGTATGATCAACTATTTAGGTCCCTTTATTAGCAATTTGTCAGAAAAAACTCAAATTTTAAGAAATCTTTTGAAAAAAGCTTCAGTCTGGACTTGGGATGAAAATCACAGTAAATGTCTTAAGAGTTTAATAGATGAAATCACAAAGTCACCAGTCTTAGCTCATTATAACCCCAATATTCCATTAGTCTTGTCAGTAGATTCGTCTAAGTCAGCATTGGGAGCAGTCATTTTACAAAACAATAAACCCATTGCTTATAGTTCAAAAACATTAACAGAAACTCAGTCTAGGTATGCTCAAATTGAGAAAGAATTGTTAGCAATACAATTTGGTTGTGAAAAGTTTCACCAGTATGTATATGGTCATAGAGTAACTGTCCATACTGATCATAAACCCTTAGTCTACTTATTTGATAAACCGTTACATGATGTACCAGCTAGATTACAGCGAATGATGTTAACTTTACAAAAATATGATTTGAAAGTTATACATGTCCCAGGAAAGCAGATGTATATATCAGATACATTGTCTAGAGCAGCCATAAAAGATCATTATATACCAGAGAATGAATCTGAAATGTCTTGTCATGTCAATTTAATGTATTCAAATTTAGCTATCACAAAGGAATACAGTACAAAACTGTTGCAACATACAAATAAAGATGAAACTTTGCAATTGTTAAAGAAATATTATTATGAAGGTTGGCCAAAAAATAAAAATAAAGTCAGTCCATTGGCAAAACCATTCTGGAGTACACAAGCTGAAATTCATGTAGTCAAAGATTTGTTGTTTAAAGGTTCAAAATTAATAGTACCTCAGTCTATGTATAAAGAAATGTTGGCTAAAATTCACGAAGGTCACCAAGGTATAAATAAATGTTTAAAAGTAGCAAGAGATTCTTAGTATTGGCCAAGCATGTCAGCTGATATCAAAAATGTGGTAGAACAGTGTCTCATATGTGCAAAATATAAACCTTGTAATCAAAAGGAACCACTACAAAATTTTGAAATAAATAAGTATCCATGGCAACAAGTTGGTATTGATTTAATGTATTTTGATAACCTTACATATTTAATTGTCACAGATTATTATTCTAAATACATAGAAATAGCTTTGTTAAATAAAAACAGTACAGCCAAAAATGTAATTACACATTTAAAGTCTATTTTTGCCCGTCATGGAATACCTTTGTCATTAGTGTCAGATGGTGGACCTCCTTTTCAGTCATTAGAATTTAAAAATTTCCTACATGAATGGGACATAGAACATAATGTAACTAGTCCATATCATTCACAGTCAAATGGACAAGCAGAAAGTTCAGTCAAAATAGTCAAAAATATGTTAAAAAAATGTAGAGAAAATTCGTCTGACCCATATATAGCCTTATTACAATATAGAAATACACCTAAGAATAACTTACCATCTCCAGCACAATTGTTAATGTCTAGGAATTTAAGAGATAACATTCCAACGTCATACAAAAAATTAAAACCAAAAGTTGTAACATTTAAAAATTATAAAGAGTGTGTCAATAAGAACAATGAAAATAAGTCTAAGTATTATAACAAGAATACTAAGTCATTGTCAATATTATATCCCAATGATCATGTCTACTTCAAAAGAAAACCAAATTATAATTGGGAACAGGCCATTGTCAAACAAAGGTTGACAGGTAATAGGTCATATATCATTGAGGATGTCAATGGAGTTAGGTATAGGAGAAACAGAATTCACCTAAGGCATAAATATTCTCCTATGTTATCCAACTCGTCGCAGGGGAGAGAGGATGGTGATAGTCAGGAGTCAGCACCTCAAGAATCCTCATCTCAATCCATAGGTCAAAAGTCAACCCGTTATGGTAGAATTGTAAAGCCAACTAGAAGGCTAATTGATGAAATCAATTAAATGTACTAAAGTGTATTTTAGATTAAGTCATATTTAAGCCAAGATGTTTTGTATTGTAAAACTAAATAAGTACTTGTCAGATACTTTGTATTGTCAATTGAATTTAAGTCAAGTCCGTCCACAGCCTATGTTACATTGTTTGTTAAAGGTTAATTTGAACTTAACAAGGGGGATGTTGTAATATCACATCACTAGTTAGTAAAACTAATGGTCACAACCCTAGTGAGTCATATTCTTTATTGTCGATATAGGTGTGGCGACCTAAGCAGTGTCTGATTAATCCTAATATTATGTACTTGTTCTAAGTCTAATAAATCTAGTATTCACTATATCAAGTGTTTCAATATAAACATTACAATAATCATTAATTTAATATTGTCCGTTATCCACGGTGTGGGACGGTCTCTAACTATTTTACTTTTTAAGGGTGCATGTAAATCAAATAATCGGTTTATATGATAGTTAAAAAAATCTACCATGCTATCTACGTCCGGCAGTGAGTTTATTTCCAACCATGGTATTGATTCCAAATCCGCTGCAAAGTACTCGTAGTTCTCTAGGATATCTCTTAAAGGACGATATGTAACCAGCCTAGGTTTGTTCTTTACCTTCTTTACCACAGTTTCACACACAATAAATGAGTGATGACCAAGTTCACTGATATGATTGACCTGTACATTACTTACTCCTATATCAGTACAGATGATATCTATCAGGGTACTACTATCTCCTACAAAATGGGTTGGCGACATAACCACCTGATTTAGACTGGAATAATTTAGAAATTCTATTAACTCACTAGTTTTTCCACCACTTGTATCCAATAAGTTAACATTGAAGTCCCCCAACACTACCAAATGATCGTAAGGTGCCAGTGCGCTAATACTGTCAGTTATCCCATCCAAAAATCTAGACAGTTCGAACCATGGTGGCCTATAAGCTGTACCTATCAACAACCTTTTACAATTAACAGTCACGCTTAACCACATCTGTTCCACATCGGAATTTTCAGAGTGGGGTCGTATGCGAGCTCTTACTCCCGTTTTAATATAAAAAGCTACACCCCCACCCCGACCCCCGCGCATAGCCGCAGGGCGTGGCACATGTTTCAACCTATACCCCGGAACCTTAGGTGCACGACCTTCTTCGCCAGGTCTCAACCATGTCTCGTTGATTGCCATGATATCCACTGAGTATTGTGACATGGCAAGCAGGAACTCATCCTGTTTAGTCGCCAGTGAGCCAGCATTGAACAAACCAAACTTAAATAATTTTGACTTAGTCATTTTATGCAATGTTTAAAAATTAATAATGTAAATATGCATATCACTGTATCAGACTTATGTTGATCAGGTCGTGAGATTATGTCAATAGATCCATGCAAATAAGTCCCATATGTATCCCCAGTGAGTGTGTGTAAATAGAGTATATCTTTGTTTTGTGTATGTATGTAAATAGAGTATATTTTAGTGTGTGTAAATAGAGCATATTTTTGTGTTCCTATAACAAAATAATCACTTTCATAAGCCAACCCCCCCACATTATGACAAATACGACGCACAAACTCGTTAAACTTGAAACTTATACATAAAGAACTAAAATTAAATACTTGAATAAAAAGAACAGCACTATACAATCGATTATTTGTTTGTGACTGAGAACTGTCCAAAAACCTTTTTAATGTCCTCTTCAGACGCAATCCTGTGAGTGGGGTCTCCGGGCTTGCAACGTACCAAGATGCGACCACGCTTCGACCAAACGAAGCGCCAGCCGTGCATCCCCGCAGCAGCCCTTGCATGACGAAACAACTGCTGGTTCAGCCTGGTCAGCCGCTCGTTGACAAAAAAAACGGACTGGCTTCCCCGGAAGACCGAGATTCTCCGTTGTGGCGCCTCGCCGCACGCGAGCACCATTTAATAGGGCGTCACGCTGGTCACGTCGAGCAAGGCGAACCATGATAGGACGAGGGTGGGGCTCTGACGATGCAGAAGGGCTGGTCGCCTTGATATGACGGCCACCCGCACGCTCCACGCACACAATGTCCCGGTCCTCCAGAGTGATACCCAGCTTTGTGGCAATAAGCTGGACGAGATGCGTGGGGTTTTCACCTTGAGCTTCCGGCACGCTTGTGATGACTACATCATTAGCCATGAGCTCCTGATCCCTGTCATTCAAGTCCCTCTTTAGCTGATCTACTACGCTCCCCACAACTTCCGAATTTGCCACTGTCACACAGCCTTCACACTGCCGTTTCTCCAGAGCCTCCAACCTGGACTCGATCCCGTCCATGCGTATGTGGCACGATTCGTTGGCCGCCTTCATTTCAGCTACATCTTTCCGCAGCTCCAAGACCTCAAACCTTAAGGTGCGCAGTTCCTCCACCACCAATTTCAACGCCGAGCCCACATCCTGCGGGAACTCATGAAGTGACGCTGCAGCTGACGGAGGCGACACCGGATGACCCAGTTGTATTGTACCCACAGGGGTCACAGGCGTCGACGCTGGCATCGGTGGCGGAGTTGACAACTGTACATCCGCCGTCTCACCACCCTGCAGCTCAGCTACCAACCCCCGCACAGGTGTCTCGGCCTTATTGTCCCTGCGAACATTTCTCCTGCACTCAGGGCACTGTCCTATGGTGGCAGCGGGACCTTTCGCCGGGAGGCCGACACACGTACGGTGATACACACTACCACATTTTGTGCACTTTGTGGAGTCGTTTGCCGACACAAACTTGCCGCATCCACCACACTTTGCCGGCATTGCTTAGATATAGGCCCTCAGGATCAAAACAATAGAGTAGATGTTGATGATTTTTTTTTAAGTAATGAGGGTATATAAATATTTTTGGTAACGATCAGCTGTTTATTTACACCAGATTTAAACACTTTAGGAGCAAATACGGGACCTCACCACACTCTTAAGGCATGTATTATGTTGTCACACACTGTTATTAAAACTTTTGAATCGCTTTATTGTTGACTTTTTATTTTTAAAACCCTATAATGCAGGACACCAGTCTCACCAGAACAAACGTCAAAACGTCACTCATCACAGGTGTTATTATTTACACCTATTAATAAAATCAATGGCCTTACAAATAAAAATACTTAAAAATAATAAAACTTACCACTTAGGTATCACATTGGACTTGCAAAGATCTTGAAGCTCTTTAAATTTTTTCTTGTCAATTGGTACTCGTAACAAACTCTTGTAAGCTATATTTAATCTGTAAAGTTTTTGAAACATTTTCCATACTGGCACGTGTAACTCAAACATTAAATAGTTTTTTAAGCCCTTCTTCAAACGCATACTTATAATTAAGCATAAATAAATCTTTGGATTGAACATTAACTTAACTTAATATTAACCTTACTTCACATAACAAGTTCCCCCTTGGAATTCTTTTTCCAGTTGTCAAAAAAGGGTAGGCAAGACTTAAAAGCAAAGACGAAAGATTGAGTTACTACTCAAACAATATACGGTTTTTAATTAGCTGTCGCCATTTTAAAATCTAGGATCCACTGTTCTGGAGTACCTAGAAATTAAAATATTTCTGTTGAGTATGACCAACAACAAGAAATCTATGGGCTATATCACGTTAAATTTCCAAGCGCAATACTTATAGATAAGGTGTTTAGGAACATAACTTTACAAACATAAGCCTTTTCAATGCTACCACAATCTCTTGTTACTGGTAATGAATATCGCAGAGTGCAATTTCTTCGTTTCTAGTCCAGTTTGGAAACATGCTTGGCAATTAAGTCCCACTGTCAAGTGTGATCACCTATTTCCCAAAAGATTTTAAATATTGTGCATCTTGCAGTTTCTTCAATTTTTAAAAAAATAGTTTTTTGGGGCATTGCACAAGTGCTTTTTATTTTTTTTTCTACTGATGTAGCTTCCCCGTTCGACTCATATATTCTAATCCCCTGTTTAAATTGAACTTGCGTCTTTCATCAAACCACATGTTTTGGAACCTTTCTCGCAATCTGCCCTTATCTTTCTATTTTTTTTGGGTTTTTCTTTGCACACTTCCGGGACTACTTAAAGGTGTATCACTGTAGTTTGAATTTAATAGTGATAAATTGTAAAATTCATCATTAGTTTATTTGCGAATAGGTGAAAAAGAAAGTAATGGCGAAAGCATTGGTGTTAAGCTATCAATTTCATCATCAGGAAGGTCATTTTGTTTTAAAACACTTGATTCAGAAATAGGATTTTGACGTGAATGTAGAATTTGAGGTTCATCTTCTTTATAGTTGCTATGCAAAATTACACTCACCTCCTGGATGGTATAGCAGTCAGAAGACTTGGCAAAATCTGACGAAATGTTTGATAAATTTCAGTATACATTTTCTACTGTAGGGGTTTCCTCGAAAATGTCTTCTGGGTCGCTTAAGCTTACAACTTTATTGATGAATGACATCACTTCAGCAAAAAAAAATTGCACTTGGAGGTAAGGGGGAATCTAAAATTATATAATAAAATAATTATGCAGCGAATTGCTGCTAAAATGTATTAAAAATAGTTTTTCGATTGATTTTATTAGTAAATAGATATTATTATTAAAATAATGTAACTTATATCAGTTAACAACATTATAAAATGAAAAATAAGTCAGATGTGACTTTGCATACTGATACAAGTGAAAAATTTATTTAAAAAAAAAACATGAATTATAAAATCACATTTCATTAATTTTGTTTAGTATGTTTACCTGACTTTTCTGTTAGACTTTCATTTGTAAAACGAATTTATTCATTAAAATCATTAAATCGCACATTTATTTGTGTTTGGTCTAATTCTTCACGTATTTCGTGTGATGGTACTGTCGGCCTATCTAAAATAAATCAAAATTAATGTGTCAATTCATTTTGAAATATATTTACAAATAATTGTTAAAATTTACTAAAACCACTTTACAAAGTTCGCGAGTAACCACAATGAACTTTGTATAATAGTACAAGTGAAAGTACAAATAAACAACACGTAATTTATTCATTTTTAAATTTTACATTTGATCTAACAATAAAAAGTATACCACTATACTCAATTAATACTTACCTTCGTAATTTTCTGTAGTGTTTATTGTACTATACTTATTTTCTAATAAATCTATCATTAATTGACCTCGTGAGCACTGTAATGTTTATATTGAAACACTTGATATAGTGAATACTAGATTTATTAGACTTAGAATAAGTACATAATATTAAGATTAATCAGACACTGCTTAGGCGGCCACACCCATACCGACAATGACCGATATCTCTCACTAGGGTTGTGACCATTAGTTTTACTAACTAGTGATGTGATATTACAACATCCCCCTTGTTAAGTTCAAATTAACCTTTAACAAACAATGTAACATAGGCTGTGGACGGACTTGACTTAAATTCAATTGACAATACAAAGTATCTGACAAGTACTTATTTAGTTTTACAATACAAAACATCTTGGCTTAAATATGACTTAATCTAAAATACACTTTAGTACATTTAATTGATTTCATCAATTAGCCTTCTAGTTGGCTTTACAATTCTACCATAACGGGTTGACTTTTGACCTATGGATTGAGATGAGGATTCTTGAGGTGCTGACTCCTGACTATCACCTTCCTCTCTCCCCTGCGACGAGTTGGATAACATAGGAGAATATTTATGCCTTAGGTGAATTCTGTTTCTCCTATACCTAACTCCATTGACATCCTCAATGATATATGACCTATTTCCTGTCAACCTTTGTTTGACAATGGCCTGTTCCCAATTATAATTTGGTTTTCTTTTGAAGTAGACATGATCATTGGGATATAATATTGACAATGACTTAGTATTCTTGTTATAATACTTAGACTTTTTTTTATTGTTCTTATTGACACACTCTTTATAATTTTTAAATGTTACAACCTTTGGTTTTAATTTTTTGTATGACATTGGAATGTTATCTCTTAAATTCCTAGACATTAACAATTGTGCTGGAGATGGTAAGTTATTCTTAGGTGTATTTCTATATTGTAATAAGGCTATATATGGGTCAGACGAATTTTCTCTACAGTTTTTTAACATATTTTTGACTATTTTGACTGAACTTTCTGCTTGTCCATTTGACTGTGAATGATATGGACTAGTTACATTATGTTCTATGTCCCATTCATGTAGGAAATTTTTAAATTCTAATGACTGAAAAGGAGGTCCACCATCTGACACTAATGACAAAGGTATTCCATGACGGGCAAAAATAGACTTTAAATGTGTAATTACATTTTTGGCTGTACTGTTTTTATTTAACAAAGCTATTTCTATGTATTTAGAATAATAATCTGTGACAATTAAATATGTAAGGTTATCAAAATACATTAAATCAATACCAACTTGTTGCCATGGATACTTATTTATTTCAAAATTTTGTAGTGGTTCCTTTTGATTACAAGGTTTATATTTTGCACATATGAGACACTGTTCTACCACATTTTTGATATCAGCTGACATGCTTGGCCAATACAAAGAATCTCTTGCTACTTTTAAACATTTATTTATACCTTGGTGACCTTCGTGAATTTTAGCCAACATTTCTTTATACATAGACTGAGGTACTATTAATTTTGAACCTTTAAACAACAAATCTTTGACTACATGAATTTCAGCTTGTGTACTCCAAAATGGTTTTGCCAATGGACTGACTTTATTTTTATTTTTTGGCCAACCTTCATAATAATATTTCTTTAACAATTGCAAAGTTTCATCTTTATTTGTATGTTGCAACAGTTTTGTACTGTATTCCTTTGTGACAGCTAAATTTGAATACATTAAATTGACATGACAAGACATTTCAGATTCATTCTCTGGTATATAATGATCTTTTAAGGCTGCTCTGGACAATGTATCTGATATATACATCTGCTTTCCTGGGACATGTATAACTTTCAAATCATATTTTTGTAAAGTTAACATCATTCGCTGTAATCTAGCTGGTACATCATGTAATGGTTTATCAAATAAGTAGACTAAGGGTTTATGATCAGTATGGACAGTTACTCTATGACCATGTACATACTGGTGAAACTTTTCACAACCAAATTGTATTGCTAACAATTCTTTCTCAATTTGAGCATACCTAGACTGAGTTTCTGTTAATGTTTTTGAACTATAAGCAATGGGTTTATTGTTTTGTAAAATGACTGCTCCCAATGCTGACTTAGACGAATCTACTGACAAGACTAATGGAATATTGGGGTTATAATGAGCTAAGACTGGTGACTTTGTGATTTCATCTATTAAACTCTTAAGACATTTACTATGATTTTCATCCCAAGTCCTGACTGAATCTTTTTTCAAAAGATTTCTTAAAATTTGAGTTTTTTCTGACAAATTGCTAATAAAGGGACCTAAATAGTTGATCATACCTAAAATTCTTTGCAATTCTTTGACATTTTGTGGTGTAGGCATATTGACAATTGCTTCTACTTTTTCTTGATCGACCCTAGCACCATGTTTACTAAAAACATAACCTAAAAAACAGACTTCAGAAACTAGAAATTTACATTTAGACTTATTGAACTTTAAATTGACTTGACGTGCTCTTTGCATGACCTTATGTAATCTCTCATTATGTATGGCCTCATTCGGTCCATAGACAAGAATGTCATCGATGAATATTAAGACTCCTTCTAAATCACCAAACAAATTCATCATAACTCTCTGAAATATTTCTGATGATGCATTTATACCAAAAGGCAATCTTAAATATTTATATCTACCAAAGGGTGTTTGAAAGGTACATAAATCAGAACTATATTCATCTAATCTTAACATCCAGAATCCTGAAAAAGCATCTAAATGAGAGAAACATTCAGCTCCAACTAACTGAGATCTTATCTCATCAATTGACTTAAGTGGATAGATTTCCCTTATAATATTCTTATTTAAATTTCTAGGATCTAAACAAATTCTCAACTGACCTGAATTCTTGACAGTAATTACTATGCTATTCACCCATTCTGTAGGCTTAGTGACTTTCTCAATCACCTGCATTCTTTCCATGCGATCCAACTCTTCGCGAAGTTTATCGAGCAACGCAAATGGTACTCTCCTGGGAGGATCCACACATGGCACTGCATCAGGTTTGAGTTTCAGGTGACAGACAGGAGGCAGACATCCAAGACCCTGGAATACATCATTGTATTGTGTAAGAATTTGTTGACAAAAATTTTGTTTTGACACTGAAAAAACTCTTTTAATTATACCTAATTTCTCACAAGTGGGAAGACCTAGGACATTTGGACAAACTAAATCTGCGACTATAAATACTATATTTTCTATAATAGTACTGTTATTCAAGGTTAAGCTGCATCTGACATTGACTTTACCAATTATGGGTATTGACTTGCCACCAAATCCAGTGACATTTATCTGACATTTGACAAGTGTCATTTGAGAATGACGTTTTAAACAAAGAAAAGTTTGTTTTGACATTATGTTAAGATCAGCTCCTGAATCAATGATACAACTAATTTGTGTATGACCTACTAAAATGTTTATGTTCCATGACTGATTAGAATAGTATTTGTTTTGTGTTGTATCTACTGTGTTGACTTGTTGACTTTGTGGTGATGTAATTGACGTACTTGTTTTAAGTGTAACAAATGACTTTTGATGAAATGGTTTTGTTGTGATAGTGAGTGATTCCTCAGACATGTGTCTGTGTTCATCATCGAGATATGAACTTTGACTTTGACTATATTTATTTGACTTCTTTGACTTGACACTGAATCTCTCAGACTGGTGATTGCATTCATCACCGAGGCTATTTTTAGACCTCTCAGATATTACATTTTCACCACTTTCATCATTGAGACATGACTTATAATATTTTTTATGACAATGTGAGTCTACATGAGATCTCTCAGATATGACACCAATCTCATCATCGGAATCATTCCTAGACTGTGACTGGCCATTATATGACCACCTTGACTGTGATTGTCGGTGTAGTTGTATAGTGTGTGACGGTGTGCCTATTGACTTGACATGTTTATTTGACTTTAAATGACTGTTGGATTGACTTGACTTATGACTTATAATTCCAACAAAATTATCTTGACTATTATTATGACTAAATGACACCAAGCGACTGACTTTTCTATTTGTAAAACAATACTTAGCAAAATGACCAAAAGATTTACATGACCTGCATTTGACTCCTTGCGCTGGGCACTTGTAGCGGTGAGACTGCCCACAGCGGCTACACGTCCTCGAGCGCTTTTCAGGGTTGGGAGACTGTTTTCCTTTGTTGGGTGACTTCCCTGCGCCAGATCCCTGCTGACCGACTGGTGAAGCTCGCTGTCGACGTTCCCCTCGACTACGGCTCCTCCGACGTAGATGCATGACATTTTCCGTATTTTCCTTTGTAGAACCATTGAGCATCTTTTCTGCATCCTGCTGAGCAACGATGAGTGTCCTTGCTAGTTCTCGCATCCTCTGGTATGTCAGATCAGGTTCCTGCAGCAATCTCTGACGGACATGTGCTAAATCTAGATTTAGATTTGCGATAAAAATATCCCTGATGAGTGATTCCCTGAGCGTTCCAAATTCGCATTCTTGACTTTTATTTTCTAGATCTGCCAGGAATCCCTCGATGGACTCGGATTTCTGTTGTCTCCTTGTGAAGAAACTATAACGGCACATGGTCAAGTTTCTCCTAGGCTCAAAATAATGGTCGAATTTTTCTTTGACATCCAGTATCGTGGTCTCTTCTAATTTGAGGTTAAAAGTGTTAAATATATTTAAACCGTTCTCACCAATGAGATGGAGTAAAATGGCGATCTTGCGTTTTTCACCTGCCCTGTCCAGACCTGTGGCTAACAAATACAGCTCAAATTGCTGCCACCAGCGTTTCCATGCTTCCGCATTGTTGTTTGTTGAATCTGAGGTG
Source organism: Leucania comma (assembly GCA_958295575.1). Classification (NCBI taxonomy): domain Eukaryota; kingdom Metazoa; phylum Arthropoda; class Insecta; order Lepidoptera; family Noctuidae; genus Leucania; species Leucania comma. The sequence continues at coordinate 2,424,291 of OY282462.1, read as the reverse complement.
ATTTTCAAGGCTTTAATCGCATTGTTCAGACTTTGTTCAAAATGGCTACCGCTTTTGACTGTTGATGAGTGGTCCATTTTTTTCGCGATTTTCTTCGTGTTTTTGGATTCTTCACTTCTGACACCATGTAATGTTTATATTGAAACACTTGATATAGTGAATACTAGATTTATTAGACTTAGAATAAGTACATAATATTAAGATTAATCAGACACTGCTTAGGCGGCCACACCCATACCGACAATGACCGATATCTCTCACTAGGGTTGTGACCATTAGTTTTACTAACTAGTGATGTGATATTACAACAAGCACTTCATTGTTGTGACTTCTTACCACTACTTACTCAAGACAAACAAAATCTGAATAATTTTTAACAAATGAATACGTAAATTAAAACACATCGCAGTTATACCAGTGTTTAACGTGCTCCCGACTCCGTTGCCGCGCGCATACTAGAGTAAATGGCACTTGTGCTGACGTGTCGCGTTGCACGCGACTACCTATACTGGTGCAAGTAACTTACATCAGTGTAGATGGTCGTGTGGCTGTAAATGATGTTACTTATATCAGTTTACAAGTTTGTATCTTTAAAATTACTTGATAATTTGATATAATTTTTACAGGATATAAAGTTAAGATGATTTTAAGGCTTTTGGTGCAAAAAAATGTATTTCGCTGTTTTGCGGGTTACACCAGTATACGTAGGACCCGTCGATACACCGAATACATGACATTTCCAATCACTTCTTTAATTTTTCCTTGTACCCAACAAAATTTATCGTTTCCACAGAATCGTTTTATCCAAACAACGTCATCTAAATTAAATTTTGGTCTTTCCTTTCCACCATTGTTCTTACTCTGTAAAGACTGATTTTTCCTTACGGTCAGCGAAAGATCGGTGCATGTCGAAGCGACTTGAAGTGGATTAATTAAGTCCAGTCGCGAGCGTAGAGGTCGACCAAAAACTACTTCTGCTGGCGATTTACCTGTGGTACTATTTTTGGAGTTCCTATAATCAAATAAAAATTTCGCGATTTTTTCCTGTAGAGGAATTTTATTGTCAGATTGTAATATGATACTCTTGAGACCTTTTTTAATTATTTTAACATAACTTTCGGCTTGTCCGTTACTTGACGGTTGGTATACCGGTGATGAAACATGTTGAATACCGTTTAAACTGCAAAAATTCTCAAACTCCCTAGACGTGAAAGAAGTTCCATTGTCCGTCACCAACGTGTGCGGTATACCTACTCTAGACATAAAATCGCATAATCTACTTATAACGGTTTTTGTTCCGTAAGATGTTGTACTGACTGCATAACATTCGAACCACTTAGAAAAAGCATCTACTATAACTAAAAACATTTGGTTATGAAACGGTCCAAGGAAATCCAAATGAATTCTATAGAAAGCATGCGGCGGATAGGGCCACAGCGAGGGGGGCGCGCGGTGCGGCGTGGGACGCAGCTGTGCGCACACGTTGCACGCGGCTGCCAACCGTTCAAGCGCCGCGTCGATTCCCGGAAACCAAAATTTTTCGCGCGCGGCTGCCTTCATTTTTACAACCCCGAAATGTGAATCGTGTAGTTCAGTTCACACATTTTTTCTCTAAGCGTATACGGAATAACTACTTTATGACCACGCATTAAGCATCCATTTTCCAATGCAAATTGGGAACGACAGTCAAAATACGCTCGCAATTCGGGGTCATGAACTTTACGCGGCCAACCCTTTATTACATAATTTTTAACCTTTTTTAAAATCTCGTCACTATCGGTTTCGTAACGTAATTCTTTCAGCGTAATAGGTAGACTACCTTCAACAACAAAATTAACGTAAGCAGCGCGCTCCTCACAGTCGCGGTTTTCCCCCCACACTTCGTCCTGCACCCGGTTGTCATCCATTATTGTCGCTCGAGATAAAAAATCTGCACTGTTATCAACACTACGAATATATTCGATGGCATAATTCTACGCTGATAAAAATAACGCATAGCGTTGTAGCCGATATTTCAGGGATTCCTCGATGCGGACCGAAAATCGTTATCAATGGTTTATGATCCGTACGTAATATGAACGGTGTGTCACGGCCATACAAGTACTGGTGAAATCTTCTTACCCCGTAAATTATGGCCGTAGCCTCCTTCTGTAACTGAGAATAATTTTTTTCCGCAGCCGTGAGCGTCCTTGAAGCAAATGCGATTGGTCTCTCGCGATCGTCGGTACGTGATAACTGCGATAGGATAGCTCCTAACCCTTGTGGCGAAGCATCTACGGTTAGTATCAGTTTTGCGGCAGGATCGAAATGGGCTAGCAACTGATCGGAAGCAAGTAGTTTCTTAATTTGCTCAAATGCCTCGTCGTGAACTGGGTTCCATTCCCAGTTTTTATTTTTATGAAGTAATTCATATAATGAGCTAAGTATCGACGAAGCGTTTGGTACGAAGCTTCTATAGTAATTTATTAACCCTAAAAATGATTGCAACTGTGAGACATTTGTCGGGTTTTGGAGCTTTTAATATGGCCAAGACTTTATCTGGAGATTTCCGTATGCCATTTTTATCGATAATATGACCAAGGTAGCAAATTTCGTTTTTAAAATATTCGCATTTATCCTTCTGAACTGTTAACCCTGCATCTTCTAGGCGTTTTAAAACTACTGTTAACCTGTTAATAAGCTCATTAGTATTACTGCCTGTTATCAAAATATCGTCTAAGAAAATAATTACTCCGTCTAGTCCTGCGAGCAAACCTTCCATGGCGCGTTGGAACACGGCGGGCGCACTCGCCAGCCCAAACACTAATCGGGTATATTTGAAAAGGCCACGGTGCGTGTTGATGCAAGTAAGTGCCTGTGACTCATCTGTCAGTAAAAATTGGTTGTAGGCTCGAGAAAGGTCTAGTTTGGTGAACTGCTCACCGCCGTGTAATTTAGAGAACAATTCATCGATAGTTGGTATTGGATATTTTTCAATCATTAACTGCTTATTGATAGTTACGGAATAATCTGCACAGATCCTAACACCACCGTCTTTTTTTAATACCGGAACTATGGGAGAGGCGCATTCTGAATATTCCACAGGTTCTAATATCTCAAGATCTACGAGACGATTCAGCTCTGCATCTATTTTTTCCCTTAAAGCGAAAGCGACAGGTCTTGCTTTAAAAAATAACAATTTTGTATTAGGTTTTAATTTTAACGATACTTTATTTTTGTTGAAACAACCTAATTTATTAGAAAAAAGTTTGGGAAATTGCGAAATAATTTTATTGATTTCACGATTCAGTGGATTATTTATATAATTAACTGATGCCGCCGGGGCGAACTATAAATGAAAAGTATGTAAGAACTCGCGGCCTAAGACGGCCCGGCGTCGCCGCGCGCTACGTAGAACTTTAACTCATGAGTGCTATCTAAATACGTCACGGACAACCGAATGAATCCTCACTTTATAATTTTACTTCCTGTATAACTAAATAATTTTTTATCGTTGTCGAACAATGGCACTTCCTTGAAATAAGATTGATATATATGATCTGAAATGACGTTGACCGCTGATTCACTGTCTATTTCAAACTCTAAAAATACACCATTTACTTGTATTAACTCCGACATTGGTCTACCTCTCACGCATTTAATGTTAAGTACACGTGACTTACCATCGTCTCCGACATCCACAATATCTTTCGTGACGTAATTTACTTTTGAGTTAGCCGCACACATTCTACATAAATGACCCTTATGATTACACTTTTTACACTTATAATTTTTAAATCGGCACTGATTTGACTTGTGATTGGTATACCCGCACACACTGCACTTTTCGTTCCTGGAGATACTGAACACGCCGTCGGGGGCCGCGCTGCCGGCGGCCGCGGCGGCCATGCTGTTGCCGCCCGCGCCGCTCGATGCTTGGGTGGTCGTTGCTGCTTTGCGCGATGCGCACACGTTCTCAGTCAACTCCACGGCCTTGATCAGCGTCAGTTCCTGCAGATCCTTGGCGAACAATTTCTCTCGCTCGGGACCAGCTGCCATTCCCATCACAAAGGAGATTGTTCAAAAGCAGTCTCACAAAGTTGCATGTATGAAAATCAAATTAATATATAAATTATTTGCTGATTTTTTGCAAGCTTTTTACTTCAGGCATATTGTTTTCCTATCCGGAATTATGATTTTAAGATAAACAGTAAATTAACGATTGCTAGTTGACATTTTCGTATAAAGTCATTGTCAAGCTAGATGACAGACGGACCGGCCGATAGGGATGGCGATTATTTATTTATTACTACTGCACAAAATCGATTTTTAAATCTATTCGAATCGATCTATACCAAGTCTAAAGAATCGATTCAGTAATAGATTTCCTAAAGAGTAAGGGAATAATCGAGTACAAAATCAAATAAATAATATTTTTGGTTGTAGAAAACAGAATAAATAATCCGATTACGTATAATACCTAGTAGTTGTATTCTGCACGTAAAAATATTGGAGCTCGTTTTCGAGTTTCTAAAATCGATTTAATTCGAATTTATTAATTGTTTAAGATCGATTTAAAAAATCAATTCACGTGACCTATAAAATCGATTTCAGTTCGCATCCCTAAATCCCTAAGCCGGGGCGGCGCCTACGGAAGCCATATTTGCTGTTTATGTGTTGATTGAGAATTTCTCCACTTAAAAGTAATAATTACAAATTCTTTGGTGTGTTTGTTTTAAACAACGTAGCGGGTTTTTATGTAACTTACGACGGGACGTTTTATATCTACTTAGTTGTGTTTTATTACGCCTGAACGTTGTGTTTTGAGTCTTACTTAATCATGTCGATGCTTGATTCTGATCACGAAATACAGAAAGAACATAAATTCTGATCAACCGATACTGGTGGTAATGAGAAACAGATGTGTCAATTGTATACTTTTGATACCGAGAAATCACCCGCAGCATTCCTTGGAACAAGCGTCTACGACGATGATTACTATATTGGATATCTCCTACTGAGGTAAGTTTCACTGTATATTACTTCTAGATTATCAGACATGCCAGCATCCTGTACTTATGAAAAGGTAACAACCTGTAAACTTGTTGCAATGCAACTTATAATGAGTATTTTATTATTATGGTCAGACTTCGACTGCCATTTTATTTTTTAATAACTAATCTAACAATGATCCTCTGAAACTTGGAAAACTGCATGAATATCTGTTCAGTACTATTTGAGTTTATCATAATCATAACGACCAACAGAAACAGTGAGGAACTTTGTTTTATAATATGTGAGGATTGGTTTATAACCTGAATTAATATTTCAGAAAAACAGCGGCATTAAGAAATATTTTCTTTTATTTCAGCTTTCATCAGAAAGTGTTCTTTGTACAGAGTGTATGGTAATACTTCAAGATCGAGCAAACACACATTGATGGAGAAAATATCATACCATTGCCTGCTTTTGGTCACAGAAGTATATGCTTTTTTGTGGACTATTTTATGTGCATTAAGAACACACGCTGTGAGATCTGACTGTCAAGAAAGGAACATTATACTAAGAAGGGTTCCACTGCGCTTGGTAAATATTTTTTGATTTACACATATTTCTAAAATGTTGATATTTTTCCCACTAATAACAATATAATCTTAACATAGTTCCTGGTAACCATTCCACTTAAGACTTCAATAACCATAGCCCTATTATCTTTGTTTTCATATGTTGCAATAGTCTCCCACCAACCGCGGGTTGTCCTTGAGTGCAAAGCATAGAACATACAGGGATGATCGTTGGTTGGTACCATGTCCCATTAAAAATGTCCAAAGGGCCTCTGCGAGTTGTTCATCTCCTCATATGCCTTCTAAAGGTTCAGAACCCAAGAGTTCTTGAGATATACTGACCCATATAATAATACTCTATTAGTAGTACAGTACAGATGTGAGACACACAAAACTGTTAGGTGTATCGACACTTGAAGGAGGTCAATGTCCAACAGTGGACGTCTTTCAGCTGAAACGGTAATGCTGATATTCCATATTGTTTTGTTTTGATATTGAATAGTTAGTATGTCAATTTGTTATTTTATAGGTTTCAAGATTGGAAAGAGTGTGTTATTGGGTGGCAGCTTATAGACTTCTGTATGAGATATCAAAACCACCATGACATCAATCGCCCCATGCTGCCAGAAGTAGGAACAAGTGGAGAATCTAATATATACCTGCACCGCCACCCCTTCATCATACCCCGCAACATTCCTGTGAACCTTCTCCAGCAAGATATAAAATAACATCATCAGTAGACAGACGAGCTGCGAATACAGTTAATCATTGCATATTTGTTGACTGTTTCGAATCAGAACGTCTCCTTATACCTGCTGCCATAAAGGAGCTTGTACTTTAAAATCACAGGTTTTATATACTACCAGGAGCACCAATATGTAATTATCACTTATATCATGGTCAGTGGTTAATTCCCTCACAGTTAAGAGACTTTACTGGTATACAGTTGACCAGACAGTTTGTACCGATGTATTAGGGATTTAATCACCTAACCATAGAAGATGTTGCTTCAAGAAACTGCATTAAATACCTAAAGACTACCAACACTTCATAATGGGATATATTGAAATTAATAAATAATCTATCTGACTGAGGTTGTCGTTTTATTTAGATACATATTGTCACATCAATGTTGCAAGGCCATAAAAGCATTTATTTTACGTTTTAATTTTTAATTTGCAGCTGTTCCGTTTTGTTATTAACTAACATTCATGTTTTGTACCTACATTAGTGATTGTGGTTATTTTAGAAATTGCGAGTAGGTTAGACATAGTTTGTAGGTTATCTCCGTTTTTGTTTAATTACTTCAAAACTCGGGTATTTGTGTGAAAATTAACACTTTTATTTAATAGTATATAAAGCGTTCTCTATAATAAATAAATATTTATTGTAATTCAACTTGAGACGGATTTCCATACATTGTTGGTCATGATCCTTTATCTAGAAGGGCCTCTTCCAGATTTGTAAACCCGCAGTGTGCCGCCAATCCCCTAATCCTTGCTGCCCACTGAGTATGACTTTCACCTTGGCGCTGCGTAGCCGAGTAGAAATGATACCTCTCCGCGAAACCAAGCCGTTTCGGGGTAAGATGGCGGTCCAACTGATGGATAATATCGTCGTATTCTACATCCTCGATCTTCCGCGGCAACACCAGGTCACTCGCTAGTTTGTAACTTGCGTCGCTCAATGCACTTAGGGCTGATTTCATCATTCAATATAAAAACTTAGTTCAACTAAACTGAGTTCAGCGTAATCTAGTTTAAAGACCCGTGTCGTAAACATGGGCGACAACAAAAGAATTGAAACTGAGTTTAGCGTAACCTAGGTTTAAGTCATCGCGGTGAAACGCAAAATGAAGCTATAATCTCGATTAGGCGCTCAAACTGCGTTTTGATTGAACGAATCGCGATTAGTTTATTGGTGAATTTGGCTCTTAGTAGTATTGCTTTTCGTTTGACCTTGGCTTTATCCGACGCCGCGTCTATGTCATTCGCAACAAACCACTGCGTGAGCCGTGACTTATACGTACCCCACTCGTTTGTGTGGTGGTCAAAATTGGTAATAGCACCAGACACTCCACTAGAAAACATTTTCGTATTGTTTTGATCCTCGTCGCCACTGTTACGTATTTTACGGGAGCGGGGATAGCGCACGTGCAATCAAACCGCGAGTCAGTGTCATACTGGTTTATTGTTGCATTGCATCGATACAGTGTCGCGTGCGCGCCGACACACACACACGCATGTCGTGCGCGCAGTAGGTACAAACCTAATATTATATGTCTACTAAATACACAACACATCCCCACTACATGCAATCTTTTTCATCCGTCTTTTTCACAGCCAAACATTTTGATCCATAAATTATGATTAATTATGGACTTGTCGATTTTACTTTTCAATTTGAGGGGCATCCGTCACAAGTTGTTCCAGTGGCCTGTTGCCATTTTATCCATCCTGAGTTGATCCAATGTGTTACGTCTCGGTCTACCTCGCCATCTCCTTAGATAAGCGATCCGAGATACCGAAAGTCGGAGCAGATCTGTATGGGCGTTCCGGCGAGAACTAAGGACACACCCCAAGCAGCACAAAAGGCTGTACAAGGGCTGTATATAGGTTCAGGTTTACACTCTAAGCTGTATAGTAAGCTGTATATAGGCTGTATAAGCCTATATACAGCCCTTGTAACTCCAAAAAGGGCCCACATATACAGCCTATATACAGCGTTAAGTGTAAGTGGAGAATAAAAGCTGTATATTGGCTGCGTGTTGGCTGTATATCGGCTGTATAAAGGCGTTTTTGTACACCCTAAGCTGTATATCGGTGTACAATTACACTTTAACTCTACAGATATTCAATTATAACTATCATATACAGCAAAAAGCTGTTAATTGGTGTAAGAATACGAAAGAATCCAAACTTAAAGATTATTTTTTATAATATTTTACTAATGGCGACTACGCCATATACATTTAATTTTAAATATAATATGTTAAATTGGACTTGTTGACCTTAGTAATATGGTGAATTTATAGTGCCGATTTAATTTCATCGTAAAAGTGTGTATATTTTCGGTGAAAATATTAACGCGCCAGCGAAATAATCAATTTTAACATCAAGGAAAATAGTAAATACGGTAAGTAATGTTATTATTTTTTTAGGTTATATTAAAAAAATATGTTGAAATAATAGGTATAAATACAAATCAACCGTAATTCAAACTGATAATCATGATATGACTTTAGGCTTTTGCCAAATAAGCCTTTTATTATGTTTATAAAATCATTATGTACATTGCAAAATGGCGACAGCTTGCATAATAGAGTATTTTTACGACCTAGGCTGTATAATAGAGTATTTTTACGACTTAGGCTGTATAATAGAGTATTTTTACGACTTAGGCTGTATAATAGAGTATTTTTACTCCATAATCTGTGTAATTGTTCATAACAAGTACGTACATTTCTAACCATCTTTAGAGATACGTATAAGGAATAAAAAAACCTCAGCTACCTACGACTAAATCTCATATGTCCGAATACAATTTAACAATTTATATACTTATTGTGAAGTAGTGAGTAAGATTTGTAACCGATCTTTCATCTATTTTTCAGAAAAGGTACAATAAGGCCTTTGACTTGGTCTAATATCAAGGTCACGAGAATCAGAAGGCGATCTAAAATTACTAAGCGAGTGATTAGACGTCGGACGCATTGGTGAAGGATGACAGTTCTAACCCTCCAGATCATCGTGGGATTACATCAAAATGCTGCGTATAAAGTCTATTATTATCATCATTGAAGAAGCAGATTGTGATCTATTACTTTATCTTCTCCAATAAATTATACTTTACTATCTCTACTGTCTGTTGTATTTAAATAAATTATCTGTATTTGTAATATTTAAATATTTCCTTTTAACCTTCCTCTTAATTCAATGTTTTCTTTTCACCACCCTTAGTTGATTGGTACAGAATACCTACAGAATTTTGTTTTTTGTAGTTTTGGGTTAACCTCAACCATAGAAACTATTTAGGTTCCAAGTTTCATGGCCTTATGAGTTATGTGCCTTTAGTTTTATTTTATATTAAAATATTCACCAATTGCTCGGATATTTTTTTTTTCTGGAATGAATTCTTGCAATGATTCGATCACGAAAAAAAAATTTTTTTTTTACGTTTTTGTATTCTATTGGTACTTGCACGGGGGTCTCACAGGGGGGTTAAAATTTTGGTTATTTTTGACCTAGGACGCACCGTTTTCGAGATAATTGAATTTCTTTTTTTTAATCATAGGGCCCATAGAACGGACACGGTGCGAGTAAGTTTTTACGGAATCCTTGATGCGCGAGTCCAACTCGCACTTGACCGGTCTTTTCCTCCATATTGATGTTCACAAAAACACAATCCGAGTGATTCCATTAGTAATACAGCCTAACGCTGTACTATAGCGTTCATTTACTCTTATAGCTGTATATCACCCTTGTAGGCAGTAGTTATAACACCACAATAGTTATAAGAGTGTACAATTACACCAAACGAATAAGAGGTATAATGGAGTTCGTTTACACCAATATACAGCAATAAGTATCATTTTACACTAATATAACACTTAGACCTGTATAAAGGAAGTGGTGACGTGCAATATACAGCCTATATACAGCTTTAAGTGTAAAACGCAGCCTTAAGTGTCAAAAAACTCTTAAAGCTGTTTAATTGAGTAAAAATACTCTGATATAGAACCATAAGCGTACGCGGATACCTTTATGCAGCCTAAAGCTGTGTTTTACACCCTTGTACAGCCCTTATACAGCTCTAAGCTGTATATCGGCTGCTTTATTGATGTTTGATACGCTTGCGTGCTGCTTGGGACAGGACCGGAGAGACCGCCGAAATTACAAAACAAGTACTCCGTTTTCATTCTGCTGAGTTTCAGGCCAACACTCTTAAGTCTGTGCCACTACACCTCCAATCTATTCTGGAACTCTAGGCCACTTTCGGCAACCAACACAATATCGTCACCAAACAGCATACACCAGGAGGCTTCTTCCTGAATATCCGACGTCAGAGCGTCCTTTATCATCAGGAAGAGGTAAGGGCTGAAAGCCAACCACATTGAAGCTGACAGTGTTACCCACTGTAGACCGGACTTGGGTACTGCACTAACTGTACATCGCTCGGATCAACTGCACATACTTCCTTGGCACACCTTTCTCTTAAAGGGCCCACCACAGAACCTCACGAGGTACCCGGTCGTATGCCTTCTCGAGGTCAATGAACACCATGTACAAGTTTTTATGCACACCTTTGTATGTCTGGCACAGCTGGCGTAAGGCAAAAATGATATCCGTTGTACCCCGATCAGGCACAAAACCGAATTGGTTCTGTGAAATTACACTCTCTTCTCTTAGCCGCCTTTCAATAACTTTCTCCCAGACTTTCATACTATGTGACATTAACTGTATTCCTCTATAATTATTGTACTCGAGCACATCGCCCTTGTTCTTAGAGATGGGCACCAGTGAACTGTTGCACTAATCATCAGATATGGCTTCTTTCCGCAACAACTAATTAAAGAACAAAGTTAATGACGTCCATCCATCCACTCGCAGTAACTTCCACACTTCAACTGGCATTCCATCTCGACCAATGGCCTTACCATTCTTCATACCATTTACTGCTATTCTGGTTAAATATAATTATACGAGTACTAACCATTCTCACTGTCTTAAAGTTTCGTGACTACTATCACTAAAAGGATTAAAATAAAATAAAATAATTAAAAATAATTAAAAAACACGACTGCCATGTCAAAAAAATAAACTACAAATCAAAAAACAAGATGATTCGATGACGATTCAAGATGATTAGAAAAGTGAGGAAAGTAGTCACTCGTTGATTAAGCACGGAATCTCGGAAACTACTTGATTTACAAAACTGAAATTTTCATCGCAGTCGGGGGACTTTTTATACTATAACAAAATATTTCAGAGTGGTCCCCGACTGCGATGAAAATTTCAGTTTTGTAGATGCCCAAACCACTGGAGGGATCGGCCTGAAATTTGGCATGCAGGTAGATGTTATGACGTAAGCATCCGCTAAGAAAGGATTTTGATAAATTCTACCCCCAAGGGGATAAAATAGGGGATGAAAGTTTGTATGAAACTTTGTCAATTATAAACCGATCAGGCTGAGACTTTGCATGCGTATAGCTACTATGACGCAGGCATCTGCTAAGAAAGGATTTTGATAAATTCTACCCCCAAGGGGATAAAATAGGGGATGAAAGTTTGTATGAAACTTTCTCAATTTTAAACCAATCGGGCTGAGACTTTGCATGCATATAGCTACTATGACGTAGGCATCCCCTAAGATTTTGATACATTCCACCTCTAAGGGGATAAAATAAGGGATAAAAGTTTGTATAATTCTTCTTAGATTTTCGACTGATTGCACTGAAATTAAAGATTGGAGCTACTATGATTAAGACGTCCGCTTAAATAGGATTTCGATAAATTGAACCCCTGTTTTTATACCACGAATCCCATTAATACGGAATGATATGCGTTCGAATATAAACGATTAGTTTCCCCTAAAAGTCTGCTTTGCCATGACAATAAATATGTCGCAGGGGCAAACTTTCAAATTTGCGGGTTTTGACTTGAGAGATCATTGCTTCTCTTATGGACAGTTTTATGTTGCTTGCTCACGAGTAAGCTTGACAGTTTTAGCGCCTAATGACAGATTAGTTAAGAATATTGTGTTCAAAGAAGTTTTGTAGGCCCTAATTTTTTACACACGCTAAACAAAAGTGAAGCCGCAAAAAATATACCTAATTAATAATAATACTTAACGCGAGCGAAGCCGCGGGCAAAAGCTCGGAAATACATAAACGTCTATTTTATCAAATCGGTGCTGTCCCTCTACTTTTTTAACAAACAAAAAAGCTTATATATACACTAATAAAAATAAGTAGGTTAAGACTATATAACTTATTCTATTTCATAGACTATTAGTTTTGCTATTAATATATAGCATATTTTATAACATAATTAACGATTATTATTACTGAGAGGCACAAACGTACTTGTCTTGCAAAATGTCCTCATATTGCTGGACAAAAGTAATTTACACCTAGCTTTACATCAATTAGTCTGACAGCTTCCCCACCCCAATTTTATTTCTCTCGTGACTCTGTGCTAGTGCGCAGTCAGAACGGATGTGTGTCAAATTATATTGTAAAAAATTGCAATGCTCGTCTCGACCGTTGTGAAAAGAGAATTCATTCTCTTGAACAAAGTAACTCACAAATAGTTATCTTGGATGACATGGTGTCAGACTTAAAGGCCCAACTAAATTACCAAATTCAGTCAACAATGCGTCAAGAAATTGAAATCATGGGCATTGAAGAATCCCCTTCCGAAAACCTTCACCACATCGTGTTGCTGACCGCCACTAAACTTGGTGTTCCGTTAACATCAGATGACAACGACTGGACAGCTCGTGCAGGCCAGAAGAAAGTCCTTGTATCAAACTCAAACAATAATTTTCCCAGGCCAATTATCGTTAGATTACTTAGAAGGTCGAAAAGAGACGAGTTGTTAAAGGCATCCAAAACAAGACGCAATATCTCTTCCAAGGACATTGATATCCAAGGCACTGTCCGCAAGATATTCATCAACGAGCATCTGACTAAGGACAATCGTATCTTGTTTCGCGAGGCTCGTGCCCGTGCCCAGAGCACAGGGCACAAATACTGTTGGACGAACAACGGGCGTATACTCGTCCGCAAGGCCGAGGGGCAAGCAGCTATTACTATTAAGAGCATCAAAGATATTGATCTTTTTCTCGGTACCCCTGCTGACTGTAGCCTCATACCGGACACTTCAAGTTAAATATAATGTAAACTTTCTTTATAAATGCACATCTAATGTTATAATTTTGTACCTCCGTGAATTGAATTGTTGGTTAATAATTATTGTTTTATTATTATTATTATATATTCTTTATTGTACACCGCATTGTTTTCCTCAGTGATAGCAAATACGGAATGTTTAATGTTTATTCAAATCATCTTTGTATGTTAATACCCTCATTCAGACTTAGCAAAGTTTATTTACTACCCACCTTTCACCTATTTCTTTATAATTTTTTATTTACTGTATTTAATTGTACGATTATTACTCTTCAGTTTATTTTGTTCAATATAACACACACCCCACTCCTTTTACTCCAAAACATAAAACTATCGTCAAATACACTTTATTTCCACTACCCAAGCAGCCACAAACAAAACACACAGTCAGCTGACTACGAAGTAAGAATCCCTTCTGTGTCTCGGTGCGTTGCATTTCTGCACTTCTCCCATTTATGTACCGGACAAGTACATACTAGCAACACTGCGGCCTCAATTAATTACGTTTCTCGTCCTTTTCTCTTTACAAGTTTTGACTATGGATAAGACAGACGTGCTAACCGAAATAGTTGAAACGTTGAGTATATCTTGCCGCACTGTTGAGAAGCTGGAGATGTGCATTGACCTACTTCGAGACTTCAACTTCAAGGTATTAACTTTAAATATAAGGAGTTTGCAAAAAAACTTCCTCAGTCTGCAAGCGTCGTTGAGCCGGCTTGACTTTCAACCTGATGCCATTGTCCTGACAGAATGCTGGTTAAATGAAAACTCCTTAATTTTCCAACTTCCCGGATACAAAAGCTACCACACCACTAAAAACATAAACAAGAGTGGCGGAGTTACTGTTTATATCAATAATAGCTGGACTGCATCAGTTTTTGAACCAGAGTTTGACGACGCCAATTGCTTGCAGATTGAACTGCAAAATAAAATCACACTGCTTGCTATTTACCGTTCACCATCATTCACCAACACTGAACGCTTCATGAACTCCTTGGATGACTCATTGGAGAAACTCAAAACCACCCCATGTGTTATCATGACAGGTGACATCAATATTGACTTGCTAAATGACTCACCTAACGCCGTCCAAGCGACTTACCAATGCTTGATGACTGAACATGGCCTCTTACCAGCTATCACTCATCCGACACGAGGAAAGGCATGTCTAGACCATGGATACCTTAAACTGAAGGGTGACCAAACCAATGCGCAAGGAATCGTCTGCAAATCTTCAATAACGGATCACCACCTGGTTTTGCTCGGTTTTAACTGCTGTTACCATAAAGCTCAAGACAAAAAAAGATTTCACTCTAAAATAGACTACACTAAGGTAATTGAAGAAGTAAGCAAGCTCGACTGGGTGGAAGTCACTGCCTCAAGAAATATTGATGATGCAGTTAATCTATTTAACAAGGCCCTGTCTGACGTGATAACTAAACATACGTCAATAATTAAAATGAGTCGTTCGAAATTCAATCTTAAGCCGTGGGTTACTCCTGGCCTTATTAGGTGTATCCGTCATCGAGATAATCTTCACGCTCAAACAACCCAACAGCCGAAAAATGATGCTCTAAAAGTTATCTACACTAGATATAGGAACTACTGTAACAGGATACTGCGCCAGCGTAAAGCCGAATATGATAGGATTGAACTGGAGAAGAACAGCAAGGAACCCAAAAAGCTTTGGCGTACCATAAGAGACATTTGCCAAGTACCCAAAAAAAACAATGACAGCCATGAGTTACTGAAATACAAAGGAAACAACGATATTTCCATTAAGGCATGTAACGAGTACTTTGTCTCAGTGGGCTGGAACCTTACAACTGACATCTTAAGTGGGCAGCGAAGAACGAGAGGGACCAAACCAAGTCTCGGTGCTGTGTATCAAAACCAGGCAAAAAACTCACTTTTTCTACGTCCCACGGATGTCCAAGAAATTGGTAACATTATTGACGACCTCAAGGTTGATAGCGCCCCAGGTCTTGATGAATTCCGTCCTCTGCTCCATAAATACACAAAGAAATACATTGTTGAGCCCATAACACACATTTGTAATCTAAGCATGGAAACTGGCACCGTCCCTACTTGCTGGAAAACCGCTGTAATTACGCCTATACACAAGACCGGTTCCAAGAACTCCCCGGATAACTATAGGCCGATTTCTGTACTATGCGTGACATCCAAAATCCTCGAGAAAGTTATTAATAACCGCCTCGTAAACTTTCTAGAAGAAAACTCGCTTCTCTCCGAACGGCAGTTTGGCTTCCGCCGAGGGAAATCTACCTCACAAGCAGTCAGACTATTGACTACCATCGTGTCCTCAAACTTCGACAGGGGTCGTCGTTCAGCTGGTATCTTCCTTGACCTTGCCAAGGCCTTTGACACAGTCTCAATTTCTGCTCTTTTGAAGAAACTCGAGACCTTTGGTGTCAGAGGTCTACCTTTGAAATGGTTCAGAAGCTATTTGTGTGGTCGACATCAGCTTGTAAAAATAGGACAACATGTCAGTGACAGACTGCCAATTGCCTTTGGGGTGCCCCAGGGTAGTATTCTGGGTCCTACTCTCTTCATTATGTACATTAATGACCTTCTGAGACTCAACATTGCTCAATCAGATATCATCTGCTATGCTGATGATACTGCTGTCATTTTTAGTGGAGCTACCTGGGCTGAAGCTCTGAACGCGGCTGAGGACGGGATGGCAGTCATTGCAACATGGCTTGAGCAAAATCTTCTCACTTTAAATCTCAAAAAAACACACTTCTTGACTTTCCACCTGACTCGACAAAGTGGACCAAACTTTGAAACACTGAAGATACATCACAGTGAATGTAATGTCCTGTCAAGGGCATCCGTCTCTGACACCAGTTGTAACTGTAATGTCATTCATAGGGTGGACACCACTAGGTATCTGGGCGTCATTATTGACCAGAATCTGTCCTTCAAACCACACATTCAAGCACTCGCAAAAAAGGTTCGCAAATTCATCTATGTTGCGAAGCTCGTGCGGTCTTGTGCTCCTAAGAACATCTGCATCCTAGTGTACACTTCCCTGTGTCACTCTGTACTGCAATACTGTGTCGGTGTCTGGGGCGGCGCTTCCAAGACGTACATGATGGAGTTGGAGCGGGCTCAGCGTGCTGTACTTAGAGTTCTCCTCCGGAGCGCGTTGAAAGCAGTCGTGTACTAGAATATTACAAAATTTTAATAAAAACTTAGCAAATTAAAGTGATCTTTATAAGTGCAGTGTTTAAGTCAAATTAACATTGTAGTTGATTAATCACTCAAGACCTTGTGTCCCTACGCGAAACTACACCGGCGCGCGTGCAGCACCGCTCATCCCCGCGGGGAAAAGAGAGCGTCCGATATTTTTCGACCTCCTCGCACGCAATCGTAACATAACAACATGAATGTGGCAAGAACGCCGCCCAAGGCGACACTGATAAGCGGCAGCGAGAGCGGTAGCGGATCGGCTCCGAACTTATCCACTTTAAGCGATGAAGACTTACGCGCTAACATTACTTCAAGAAAGCGGAAGGAGCGTGCAGAAGAAAGTGATTATAAAAAGGATTTCACGAACTTCCGCATGGAAATGATGAACTTCCTAACAAATTTTGGCAAAACACAAACCGAAAACCTAAACCAAATTAAAGAACAAATATCGGATATCAGAAACGAAATTAAGACAATAAAATTAACTACTGAAAATTTTTCTCAACAGCTGAAACATACAAATACAGAAATAGCAAATATCAAAGCTAAAACAACTGCCACCGAGGACAAAATAAAAAATATAGAAACCGAAATATTCCAAATCAAACATGAACAACACACAAAATGTTCGGCTCTAAAATCGCCCGTCGAGTGTCACGAAGACCTCATCCTAGAACTTAAGGATCGATGCGACCGTGAGAAAAATATTGTTATTGTGGGTATATCGGAAATAAACGACAAAAACTGGAAATCAAGACAACATCACGATAAGCAGAAAATTATGAAGATAATTACAATGCTTTTTGAAGATTGCCCTAAGCCGATCAAATCTCAGAGACTAGGAAAATATGTGCAAAACAAGAATCGACCCATAAAAGTTTACTTCGAAAATTCCGAAACTGCTAAATATCTGTTAAAAAATAGAACAAAACTACCTGAAAACATGCAGATTTTTTCTGATCAAACCCCAAAACAAAAACAATACTTAGAATCTCTTAAGGATCAACTAAATAAGCGTACGCAGGATGGTGAAGAAAACCTCACTATTAAATATGTGAAAGGAACACCTACAATAGTTACTGCAAATCAAAAAAACCAGTAAGTAACCCGTCACAAAATGCCAAACCAACGGATAGTTCTAGGAAACTATACCATCATATAGTTAATAAGTATGAGGACATTCCATTGCATCCGTCTTCACTAAGATTTATTTATGCAAACTTACGCAGTATACGCAAGCCTGGAAAGTTCGATGAAATAAAATGCATTCTAAAGGCCATAAAAAGGACTACCCACCTTTTGATTTTCACTGAGACGTGGATTAACTCAGAAGCTGATGCGAAACTATACCAACTACCTGGCTATACTCACATCTATAACTATAGACAGAATTGTAAAGGCGGAGGCGTTTCCATTTATGTGCACAACAGTATTAAATATGACATAACTGAAGAATTATGCGAAAACGGAAACCACTATTTATGGATATATATAAACAAGCTATCATTAAATATTGGAGCAATTTACAAACCGGGGGATACCAACATAAACAATTTTTTAGAAATATATTCATCCCAACTGGAACGACGAAAACGATCAATAGTTTTTGGAGATTTCAATATAGATTTACTAAATTCAAACAGTAATGTATCAAAATATCAACATGGAGTCCAAGAAGCCGGCTATAGAATAATAAATAAAATCAACAAATCATACAGCACGCGTGACACGGCCACAACAAACACAATACTGGACCATGTATGTACTAACATAAACAACCACTCTCTCAACGTTTCGATAATTGAATCAAGTCTTTCTGATCATAAGCAGATATATCTAGAAATGTGAAGTTTGCCTCCTCAGTATAACAAAAAGAAACATTATAAGGCTCTGGATTACGAAAATTTATACAACAACACACTAGAAGCAAAATACAGCAATGATGACCACGACTATAATCAACTAGAGACATTTATTTCAGAACAGATAAAAAAGAACAAAATAGATAAGGTAAAAATTCTAAACCCCCCCCCAACAAGACTGGATTAATCAGAACATTATAAACGCAATCAATTCACGAAATAGTTTATGGCAACAAACTAAATTAAACCCAGATAATGACGATTTGCGACAAAAGTACCAGAAAGAACAACAGAATGTGAAGATGTTAATAAAAACGCATAAGAAGACCTATTACTATAATTTATTTCAAAGTTGCAGTAGTGAACCAAAAAAAATGTGGGACCTGATTAATAACTTAGGTTTAAATAAAATTAAAGACAGTGCCCCTCCTCCCAAACTTATGTCGAACGCTGGACTTCTAACAGAGGGTAACTCAATATGTGACTTGTTTAATTCTTTTTTCTCATCTATAGGCGCAGGCTTAGCAAAACAAATACCAGACACATATCACACAAATACGGGCAACACACTGATGTACGATCATAACTATACACATGACATAACACTAGACGAACTAACGCCGTGCACCACAGAGGAAATAATTAGAATAATAGACGACCTCGATAGTAACACTAGCACTGGTCTGGATGGTATTAGTACTAAGGCAATAAAATGTTTGAAAAATATAATTGTTGAACAGCTGACCAACTGTATAAATGCCTGTTTGCGACATGGAACTTTTCCCGACACTCTCAAGGTGGCTAGGGTCAGTCCTATTTACAAATCTGGGAAGAGGACTGACCCAAGTAACTACAGACCGGTGTCAGTCTTACCAGTTATGTCCAAAATATTCGAACGCGTATTATATAGTCGCCTAAATAACTATTTAACAAAAAAAAAAAATCTAATAAACGAACAATATGGCTTTCGCTCTAAATCAAGTACTCTTTCGGCAGCAACGGATCTAATTACCAAAATTAAAACTCATATAGATCAAAAGAGCTATGCCTTAGGAATATTCATTGATTTAAAAAAAGCGTTCGATACTGTGAGTCATCCAAAACTACTTCAGAAGCTAGATAACATAGGTGTTACAGGTACAGCACATAAAATGTTCAAATCGTATTTAGAAAACAGGCGTCAAGTTGTTAAAATAGGAAATGCTCACACTAGCTCGGTTCAAACTATCTCATACGGCTGTCCTCAAGGTTCAATAATCAGTCCATTACTTTTTCTAATTTATATAAACAATATTAATAAAATAGGGTTAATAGGACACCTTACACTATATGCAGACGACACCTGTCTCTTTTACTTTGACAAATCAATTCATAACATTATAAAAGACGCTCAACATGACCTTGATTTATTAAGCGAGTGGTTAAAGTATAACCTTCTTACAATTAACACGTCAAAAACCTCATTCATGATTTTTACCACTAAAAATAAACGTATACCAGACTTCTCGCCTCTCAAAATAAATAATGAAATAATAAAACGATCAACTAACGAAAAGTATCTTGGATTGAGGGTAGACGAGAAACTAACTTGGAAATTACACATTGACCATCTCAGGGGTAAATTAACATCATTATTGGGAGCGTTACGGAAAGTAGCAAACTGTATCCCAAGTAAAGTACGCACTTTAATTTATAACTCGTTAGTCAAATCGCATTTAGAATATTTAGTTGAGATATGGGGTTCCGCAGCAGTAACTAATTTGAATTCACTACAAAGAGTTCAGAATAAAATAATTAAAACCTTGTTCCATTACAATTACCTTACTCCAACAAAGACCGTATACGAAAAAACTAAATTATTAAATATTAGACAGCTATACATTTATTACACCTGCATTCTTATTAAAAACATAACTTCTAACTCAATACAAACTAACATACAACTGAAGAAAAAAACAATGTCACATAACCTGAGAAATAGATATAAAAACAAACTTGAACTCATCAGCGTACGCACTAATTATGGTAGAAAGACTATATTATTTGAAGGTGTACATCTGTTCAATGCATTACCGGACGACATTAAAGAGTGTGA
Organism: Leucania comma; assembly: GCA_958295575.1. Taxonomy (NCBI): domain Eukaryota; kingdom Metazoa; phylum Arthropoda; class Insecta; order Lepidoptera; family Noctuidae; genus Leucania; species Leucania comma. The sequence continues at coordinate 2,403,663 of OY282462.1, read as the reverse complement.
TAACGTAAATATGTTTAAATATAAGCTTAAGAAACATTTAAGTGCATTATAACTGCTAATACTCTGGAGGAAATTTGTATTGTTACTGTATTTATGATTGTTACTTTGTATCTCATTATAAGCGGACTGTATGTTCTTATGAGAAATAAATTTCTTTAAACCGAAAGTACTCTTGGGGAAACCAAAGCGTTTCTCAACAGATGAATTGTACAGGGAGGCAGGGGTTCTACGCGTTCGACAATTGTTTATTTTGGTGTCTCTATTGCTGCTGGTCAAAGACAAGCTAGCTCACACTGGCTGCGGGAAAAGAGGCAGGACACTTTATGATAGAATCCCCCTTCCAAAACTAAAGACCTTGTCTGGGGCCCGATTTTCGTCATATCTATCCATTCGCATTTTCAACGCCGTGAGTAGAATGATGGCAATACCAAATGAATTCTCTGAAGCTAAAGTTAAAATAAAGAAATGGTTATTGGACCGAACTTACGAGGAAACAGAAACCTTACTTTGTTGCACAAGTTAATACTGATAAACACAAACACACCACACTCCCTCACCCACACTCCACATTTACACACTTAACTGTTCCCTTGCACTATCATTGATAATAGGTAGTATTAGTTCCTTGGTTAGTTTTCTCACTGTTATGTCCTTCTTTCGTTTTACATTTTATGATATGTAGAAATTTGTACGTTGCGCCAGCAGGCCACACCATATTGCTAACTGTGTATAATTATCGGGTCACCAAGATACAGGCTTTGCCTAGTTTGGGACCCATTGTTAATCTGTTAACGTCATGTGTTGTGTAATTTCTGAACATTCATATTATCTTGTAATTATAACTGTGTATGTTTCAATAAATAAATAAATAAATAAATAAAATAAAATAAAATAAATAAAATCGCTGCATATTCCCGCCAATAACATAAGTAAGCCATTTCAGTTGGCCCCGGACAATTATTTTATATTATCGGTGGTTGCATTTTTCTAGTGTAATGAGTAGTTTTATTATTGTTGTTTGGTTCTAACAGAGGTGGTAAGTGAATTGACTGTTATTGAATTTATCCTAGATATTATGCATTTTTTCTAATTTTCTAAAAAGTGTGTTATTTCTCATGTCGCTGTTCTCATATCGCTGTAATCGGTGGTCTTTATTACCACCGATGTGATAATTTACACCGAAATGATACGAAAAATTCAATCGGTGTCTTAAATCTAATATCGGTGTTTCGATTCATGATCAACGCACAGTTTTGTCACATCGGTGGATTGCTTTATCATATCGGTAGATCATTTTATCATCTCGGTGAGTCGTTTTATCATATCGGTAGATCCCATGTCATTTCGTTAAGTATACAAAGAAACAATGGAACATACATACATTATATACATAAAACATATATACCTACCTACAAACATTTATACATACATACTAACCTACATAGATTGCCAAAGTCATTACCACAACACCACTGGGTAGTAGATGTGACCTCCCCTAATGACACATTATACATCTTTTGATATATAACAATAATAATTGTTAAACCTAGAAGGCTACAATGTTATAAGTGCACACACGGCATAACAATTAGCTGGATCGTTCACAGTAATAATAATAATGTGTGTTGTGCAATTTTAATACTTTATACTTTATTTTAATAAAAACAATGATAATAAAAATAAACATTCTTTTTTTTAAATTCTAAGTACCTCTAGTAAATATATTAAAAAAGAAGAGAATAAAGTAAATATAATAAAATAGATATATAATTTCAAATAAAAAACGGTAATTTAAAAAACTAAAAAACCCGACTGCTTTTCTGAATGCTCAGAAAAGCAGTCGGGTTTTTTTAGTTTTTTAAATTACCGTTTTTTATTTTTTTAGTTTTATTTTATTACGATATCACTTTCAAAGTAATTACGAATCTAAAGACACCTCTCAAACTAAAATCCATCGAACCGTTCAGGTCGCAGAGCGTGCCAAACATTTGAATTTGGCGCAAAAAATCCGCCATTTTGTTTTTATTTTATTTTGATATACCCAGTGTCACTCTCACAGTAAATACAAATCTAACGACACCTCTCAAGCTAAAATCCATCGAGCCGTTCAGGCTGCAGAGCGTGCCAAACAATTATACATACATACATACTCTCGAAAAACATAACTCTCCTTCTGGCGCAGTCGGGTAAAAATATATTTTAATTGGATTTCTAAGAACTCAGTTCTCTTTGGATATGATCTACTTATATAAGACCCTCAGTTCAGGCCTACAGTTCTAAGTCACCCTTCTAAAAATATATAGGCACCTACTAACTATTTCCTTTTAGATGTAAAAAGGTGGATAGATTATCATATCGCTGGATATGTATATCATTTCGGTGGATAAACTTATCATATCGGTGTACAGAAAAAATAATCGGTGCCGGTTTGTCATATCGGTGGAAAACAGAATTCAAACCGAATTTTCTCCTTAGTCTTAAATGAAACGTTGATGATATTAAATTTGGGGATATTTAATATCCTAAAGATTACATAAAATCTGAAAAACATACAAAACATAACAATTCATGAGCAGAGTTGTAGCTTCATTTTTCCGTAAATAATTTTATTGGGAGACGATTTTTCTTTTTATTACATATCCATGGGATATGGTCTTATTATAATAAAATAATTTCTTGGACCCTGTCAAAGAAAATTCACATGTTGAGAAATCCCAAATGCACATGGATTATGCTAAGATAATATTCATCAATCTGATCAATTAGTACTTACAACGTCCTGGATAACATTATTTTAAGTTTGACGTTGGTTCCACGCCTAGTTTTCGACATCAGTTTATGTGTTTTAAATAAAAAAACCTTATATTATGTGTTAGGGTGTCCCTTATTTTTCAAAGTTTTTATTTTCTAACGCATACGTCTTATTTTGTTCATTAGCTATTAAAACACTCAGAAATAAATTTTCACCTCATTTGGAGTACGACAACCCGTGCCGACTTGGATCGAATCATGTTCATACTAGTTGCTCGGAAGTAACCGCGCGTACTTGACTTGTTTGTCTTTTGTTCTCAGTTATTCTTGTGATTAACACATATTGTTTTATATTTAGAAGATGGCAGTAGAACTAAGAAGCAATAATAAAAATATTTTCTTAGTTGATGACGTGTATCATCAAATAAAAGGCGCAAAATTAATCAAGTTCTAGCAGTACTTTTTTTAATATTCGCGAAATTAAATTGACTGTTAGAAAAAGCGCAAATCTCATCTTTCGAAAGTGTGTTATATATTTTGGGATAAAGCTAGAATCCTTACTAGAGCTACAATTAACTACGAATGTAAAAAAACTTGTAGATCTTTACCATGCTTGGAGAGAGTTGTGAAAAAAAACCAAAAACCGAATGATATTTACAAGCACCGTGAAGAGGACTTTTAAAACAATTTAGATAATTTATTCGATATAGCACACACGCTTTGGACTGGATGAAAAGAGAAGAAGATAAAATATTTTTACAAAAATAAAGAGAACCAGGACGTCAAGGAGGTTTAGCGGGTGTCGATAGAAAGTTAGCCAAAAAAGAAGAAATTGCAAGACAAAAAAATGAAACGAAAACAAAGAAGACATAAGCAAATGTGTTTTTGTCATCTTTTACTACACAAGATTTTATACAAATGCAGGTTTGATGAAAACCTTCAGCAACCTTTTCCATCGACATCTCAAACAGTAAGTTATGAAACTAGTACAAAAAGAGGAAGGAAAGACTATTACGCTTAAGTTAGTTGCAGCTTTAGATAGATCTCAATTAAGTATAAGGGATTTTGTCTCTATACTTCAGGCTGTAGTAGAAGCACAAGATCTTAGCTGTGAGGATTTTCCGATAAATAAATCATTTATTCAGCGCATTCGCACACAAAGTAGAAAAAATAGGGCGGAATCTATAAAATCAGATTTTCAGAATAATATGCCTAGAACGGTGACCGTTCACTGGGATGGGAAATTATTTTGGTGTTGACATGAGAAGTTCTAAAGGAGACCGCTTGTCAAAAGCACAAATGCTTATTAAAAAGGCTTATGAAATATGAAACTGTTGGCAAAGAGACCTCCAAAGCAGCCCTGAGCAAGTTTAGTCAATCTTTGGTAATTGTCAGAAGAAATTACCGTTTTATCGCCCTTTGTTAATGAACTGAATGAACAAACCAAAAGAAACATTTTAGTGAACTTACAACGAGAGAGTTAGTATGATTCTGGGAAAAGACATACATTACATCGAAAGAAGATATGTCTGATTATTTGCATGGTATGTGGGAATACGTGGTTTTATTTCTTACACTGTTTCCACTAAACTGATAATAATTCTGCCTTATTTATTGTTGTAGGAAAATCATTAAGTGATTTTGTTTCTATCAAGAAAGCAGATTTATTTTCTCGATTAAAAATTAATGAAAATTTTCTCCTGAAACCGGTTTCTACGTGGGAAGACAATGTTGCCTATTTAGGGGCAAAAAAAGGTTCTTTCTTTAAGAGCAGCTTATACAGCTGAAAGTACTGTAAAACTTATACAACATTTTCATGGTTTGGTCACTGGTTGCGCCAATTTGCTATGTTCCGCGATTTTGTTTTTTGTAATTTATTTTTTTGGCCTAGCAATCCTATCCCTTCCGTTAATTTCCCCGCACGACCTCAAGAAATGATTTGACATTGACGTTTGTGCATCGAGTGAATGTGACCGCACCGCTAACCGCGCCCGCTCGAAATTACAAGAAAATTGACTATTTTCGTGATCCAACCATTCAGAACTCAACAGTGGTGCAGTGTAGTGCAAAACAGGACCTGGCAGTGATTTAAGTGTGCGAAGACGAGGATCGGCCGGTGCCACGTGCAACCTTCGAAGTCTAAAGGTCAGTGCTCCTTCCCAATACATTTATTCCATGCCAGGCGCAGTATCTGCATATTGTTAACAAACCTAAGATCGCTTTTCAAACCTACAGTCCACACAGCAAATTCGCGCAACCATTACCTTTTGGTCCATACGAGCAGGATCGTGAATCATTTTCTTGTAATTTCGCAATATAGTATTTGTTCCATAGGGAATAAACGCAACGCGCCTGTTTACCTAGATATAATAGTAGAAAACCCGCATCTAGGCATTTAGGCAACTATACGTTATTTCGCTCGTATAGTTAAAGAGCCATTGATAATTACGGTACCTACGCCGTCAACCGCACCGCATAATTATAGTTAGCTACGTAAATATCAGCGTAGATATAAATCGATCGCATTCTTTTTCTTGACAAAATTCATTCGGAAGTCCTACAAATTGCATGTAGGTAGACGCATTTCAAAAATACCCGTTCATTGTTGAGTGAATATTTGTAGGAAACGGATAAACCATAGATTATATAGACAGGTTATTCCGTTCGTTCGCCGTTCGCTTTGTTGTTTACAATATTACCATATTGTTATCTGATAATTATCGCTTACTTAATAATTCGTTAAGTGTTTGTTTGAGTGTATAGTGTGAATATATCAAAACAAGATGTCTCTTAAGGGAACCAAGGTTAGTACTGATTTAAAGGTTCAGTTAAAGCTTTTATACGCCGAAAGGGACTCACAGTTTTCACGTGTTCAATCAATTTGTGATAAATCTTTGCAAATCTCGGATCTGATGATTAGAGATGCTTTCTTGTGTTCGTTGGAAACTTTAGATAGTTTGCGCGAGGATTTTAAATCTACAATTAAGAATATAAACATTTTAGAGTTGGAGTTAAATCCTGATTACTGTGTGAGTTATCAGGCATTGTCGTCCTTTGATGACTTGTATTGTCGTATCAAACGTATTGCTAGGAGTTTAGAGACTCCCCCCCCCGCGAGTGGTTTATCCAACCCTCCTCGCGAACGCCCACGATTGCCGCCAATTCAAATACCTGAATTTGATGGTGACATTCGAAATTGGAATTTATTTATAGATAGTTTCGAAAATATAATACATAGGAACACATCGCTGACAGATCACGAGAGATTGCATTATCTCGTAGAAAAATTGACCGGTAAGGCAAAGGCTGTCTGTGCTGGAATTACGTTTAGCGCTGAAAATTACAATTTAGTTTTGAACACTTTAAAAACAAAATACGAAGATAAGCGATTAGTAGCCACCGCATATTTAGATCAATTATTCGATTTGAAAAGTTCTTCCGTTTGTAACGATCATAATTTAGAGAAGTTTTTAAATATTTTCGCATCATCTGTTCGTGCAGTAAAGAACCTAAAGGTCAATGACCTCTGTGACTTTTTGTTTTTGTATATCGGTTTAAAGAAATTAGATCCTGAAACTGTTCGTCTGTTTGAAACGACTCAGCGCGGTAAAGAAATACCTAAGTTCGAAGATTTAGAATCTTTTATTCGCGACCATATTAAGGTATTGCAGCGCACGTCGGCACGTCATGAAGTCACGAATAGGACAGGTTCCGATCGCCGTATAGACGCGTCATCGAAGTCAGTCAAGACTGCACATACGCTAGTTAATACCGCCTCAACACCTGACTGTTCTCTGTGTAAGGGTAGCCATACACAGCTGTACAAGTGTTCGGAATTTCAGAGATTATCGCCTAGTGATCGTTACAAGTTTGTCCGCACTAATAATTTGTGTTTTAATTGTCTAAGTGACAAACATCTGGTTACGTCATGTAAAAGTGGTGTTAGCTGTCGTAAATGTCTAGCTAGACATCATACCTTCTTACATTTTGAGAGTAGTAAGCTGCCATCGCAGCAGCAGCCTGCGCAGACGCGCGACGCTTGTGACGCGCGGCCTGCTGCAAGTGCAAACGACGTAACATTGTGTTCGCTTTCCGCCGCTGGTACTCAAATCACTACCGTTTTACTTGCGACCGCGCAAGTTGTCATTGTAGATGCCTTTGGCAAACCGCACACCGTTCGAGCGCTACTAGATGGCGCTTCCCAGAGTAATTTTATTACTCGGGATTGTTGTCAACGCCTTGGTTTTAGTTTTAATAATTGGTCATCCCGCTCAGAAGTGAAAGGTTTTGGAGGTTTAAAGGCAACCATTCACGGTTCCATTAAAATAATATTTAGTTCACGTTTTAATCGTAATATTTCGTTTGAAATGGATTCGCTAGTCGCAGATAAGATTACGGAACGGTTGCCCACGGTACCGGTTGACACGTCCATGCTGACGGAGTTTAAGAACTTGCAGTTAGCCGACGGAAATTACGCTTTCCCTGGAGATATCGATCTATTGATCGGTGCTTCGATTCTCCCGCATCTCCAGTTATCACGTAAAATTCAAGGTCTTCCGATGTACCCCGCTCCGCACGCGCTGGAAACAGTTCTCGGGTTTGTTATAGTTGGTTCCGCACCCGCTTATTTAAATAGTTACTCGACTGTGTCGCACTGTTGCACCGTCGAGCCGCCGCTTGAGTCTACCATCCGCAAGTTCTGGGAGATTGAAGAGGTCAATGTCCCGCCTATTCTCAGCCCTGAGGATCAGGTCACTGAGGAGATTTATACCCGCACGACTACTCGTGATAAAGATGGTCGTTATGTTGTCGCGCTCCCTTTCAAGGGTGATATTTTTTCGCTCGGTGGCTCCCGTGCCTCCGCAGAAAAACGCTTGTTTGCTATTGCGCTCTCTGCCGATATTCGGCAAATGTTTCTTAGTATTGGAATCAGAGAATGTGACCGTAGATTCCAACGCTTCTTGTATAGATTTTCTCCGCAGGAACCTTTGAAGGTTTACGAATTCAATCGTCGAATTCAATCGTCACCCCATCGATGGGGCACGTTTGTCGCAAATAGGGTGGCTAAGATTCAAGCTGAATTGTCACCGGAAAATATATTCCATGTCGCTGGAACAGAAAACCCAGCTGATTGTCTCTCACGTGGTTTGCTTCCTGCGCAAATTTTAAATCATCCGCTTTGGTTTTGTGGCCCTCACTGGCTTCATACCACTCCTAACGAGTGGCCAAATGCTCCGTTTAACCCCGCTACTGTTTCAGAGCCACCCGAGGAAAAGAAACATACGCTTGTAGTATCAGTTCCGCGTGAAGAGTCAGTTGTTTTGTTGTTGTCTAATCGAGTCTCGTCTTGGTCGAGACTATTACGCTGTGTAGTTTATGTCCTAAGATTTTTGAGATTATTACCATCGCGTGGTGCTATAATCGCAGCTGATTTGGATAGAGCTGAATCAGTTGTACTTCGAGAGTTGCAGAAATTTTATTTTTCAATAGAATTTCGTAGTTTAGAATATTAAAAGCCTTAAGTCGCACCTGTTTCGGGTCATAGGCGAACAGATTCTCTCGTACGAGGAGTTGAGCACTGTACTCGCTCAGGTAGAGGCGTTGATGAATACGCGTCCGTTGTGTCGGACTTTGTCTAGTGATCCATCGGAGCCACTAGCGTTGACGCCGGCTCACTTCTTGACGACGACTCCTCTTAAATATTTGCCCGCTTTAGATGTCGAGACTGACAAACTGCAGCTCCACCCGCGTCACGCTCTGCTAGATAGCTTAGTTCAGTCCTTTTGGAAGCGATGGAGGACAGATTATCTGCATACGCTGCAGTCGCGTCAAAAGTGGAACACTCCTTCAGATCCAGTCACAGTCGGTACTGTGGTGATACTGAAGACTGAGAGTGCGCCTCCTCTGCACTGGCCTCTTGGTGTAGTGGAAGAAGTTTTTCCGGGTTCGAACGGAATAACGCGAGTCGTAAAGGTTAAAACCGCAACTGGATCGTACCTGCGTCCGGTTATTCGCCTCTGCCCTCTGCCTAATCAGTAGTAGTGGCAAAGTTAGTTATAAGTTGTTTCGCTACCTAGTATTGATAGTTTAGATTAGTAATAGGGTTTAGTTTTGCTTTTGTTTTTTTTTTCTTTTCTTTGAAGGTAACCCTTCAAACCCGGGGGGAATGGTTGCGCCAATTTGCTATGTTCCGCGATTTTGTTTTTTGTAATTTATTTTTTTGGCCTAGCAATCCTATCCCTTCCGTTTATTTCCCCGCACGACCTCAAGAAATGATTTGACATTGACGTTTGTGCATCGAGTGAATGTGACCGCACCGCTAACCGCGCCCGCTCGAAATTACAAGAAAATTGACTATTTTCGTGATCCAACCATTCAGAACTCAACAGTGGTGCAGTGTAGTGCAAAACAGGACCTGGCAGTGATTTAAGTGTGCGAAGACGAGGATCGGCCGGTGCCACGTGCAACCTTCGAAGTCTAAAGGTCAGTGCTCCTTCCCAATACATTTATTCCATGCCAGGCGCAGTATCTGCATATTGTTAACAAACCTAAGATCGCTTTTCAAACCTACAGTCCACACAGCAAATTCGCGCAACCAGTCACTGTAAATTAAGAACAAAAAAAAATTTGCTACGCTGTGTGCAAGAACATAGAAATCTGTATCCAAACTGTAAAAAGCGACCCTCAAAAAAAAATATCCTAGCTGATCTGTAATTTTATGTTTTTTTTTTAAATAAATAAGTACCTATTTACTTGTTTACGTTTTAATATTTTTGTAACAAAATATAAATATTTCACTTGATTTAGCAACATAATGGAAATGGTTAATAATAGCAATTTTAAAAATCTTTAGAGCCCTGTCGGCACGGGTTAATGTTGACGGAGGAAGATAAAATTTTGTATTCGAGTAAGTCTAGGTAGTTTAAAAAGAATTAGGGGTATGCATTTCAATATCTGAAAAAAAAAAATTTCACCCATATAAGGGACACCCTATTATGTGTGCTTCAGACTTGCAACGAAATGAAAAGAAAGACGCCATTCTGATTTTCTCATATCAGTCAATTTATGAGGCGAAGGTTTTATCCATTCTGCCTAGTCGAACATTACTATTTAGTTATATTACTTTAGTAAATAGTAATTAATAACGTTATAATTAATGTATTTAAATAGTACAACTTAATAATCGAAACAAGAGAAAAACGAAATATATCGATTAAATCGTGGCGCCATCTGACGGGCCTCAGTCAGAACTGTTATAGTTTATGATCAGTACATTACTAGCAACTAGAGGTCGCTACACACCTCAAACCGTGATTTTAAGTTTTTAAATGTTACAGCCTTGCCCGCCTGTTTCTTGGCTCCGGCCACTTGCCATCCTCCAGCAGGGACAGCTGCTGCTGGATCCGCAGCTGGAACTGCTGCTGCTGCATTTGCAGCTGCTGCATAAAGGCAGCCAGCTCCCGCTGCACCAGCGTCAGCAGCTGGCCCTCCGGCTCGGGCTGGGGCTGGGGCTGGGTTTGCCCCTGTCCCTGCTCCCGCCCCGGCTTGCGCCCCCCTCCCACGAGCTCCGGCTCAGGCTGCAAGGCTGCCCTTCAACGGGCTCCTTGGCTCCTGCGAGCTCAGCCTGAATCTTGGTCCGGATCTCGGCTCGGATCTCAGCCCGGAGTTCAGCCCGGACTTTCGCCACGCATTTCTCGAGAGAGGCATCGATGGCCTCCTCGATAGAGGCGGCATGTCGGTGGGCCGTCTTCTCTTTCGAGGTCCTCTCTCGCTTTTGACCCATGTCTTTCAGCGCGGCGACTACCAACTCCTGATAAAATTAATGATAACTTTTTGACTGTTCCTGGTAACAAAGTGGCAAGCATGTCATTGCTGACCAATTACAATAATCACAAACATGGTGAGAAAACTTTTTCAATCGTTCCAGTGGAGCAAGCTGACATCTTTCGCTTTATCTCTAACCTTAAAAGTAAGGCCGAGGGAAATGATCACATCACCCTGGACATGATTGTCATGACCCTACCCCACACGTTAAATGCTATTACAGCCATGATAAATTGCTCAATAGTGCCTTCAAAATTCCCCGAGGAGTGGAAGATTGCCTCAGTCAAGCCCTTACCCAAGGATTCAAATCCCGTTGATCTGAAAGACCTCCGGCCTATTAGCATCTTACCATGTCTGTCTAAGGTGCTGGAGAGGGTCGTGTGTGACAAATTAACACATTTTTTGGAGCAGAACAGCATATTACCAGACTTACAATCAGGTTTCAGAAAGCAAAGAAGTACCGCTACTGCTTTACTGGATGTTACTGATAATTTGTTGTCTGCCCAAGATAAGGGAATGTGTACGTGTCTGGTTCTGCTTGATTTTTCCCGTGCATTTGACGCAATTAATATACCATTATTATTGTCGAAGCTAAGATATTATGGTTTCGACCCTGGAGCTGTGGAATGGTTCCGGAGCTACCTCAGTGATAGGAAGCAATTTGTAGATTTGCGTTTGGGGGATGGCACCAATCTAAAATCGGCACTTAGTGCCATGGAGAGAGGAGTGCCGCAAGGGTCTATCTTAGGTCCAATACTCTTTATCTTGTATTGCGCGGATATCATCAATTGCCTCCAGAAGTGCAAGTACCATATATACGCTGATGATGTCCAACTTTATGTTTCTTTTTATCCTGACGAGTATGAAAATGCCATTAAAGACCTAAATGACGATCTTAGTAGAATTGCTGTCTGGTCCGAAGATAATTGTTTGTCGCTAAACCCAAACAAAACCAAATTCTTGGTACTTGGCTCTAAACAACAACTAGCTAAACTACCCGCTATGTTTTCGCTTCAACTAATGGGCAAACCGATAGACAGAGTCTATGAAGCAAAGAACCTTGGTCTTATTTTAGACAAAGAACTACGGTTTGAAAAGCATGTCGCAGACTCAGTAAAAAACTGTTTTTATCGCCTGAAAATTCTATACAAGATGAGGCCTTATCTATCAGAATCACTTCGGGAACAACTTGTGGAAAGTCTTGTTTTGTCTAGATTGAACTATGCAGATACGGTGTACGGCCCACGCCTACTGGCTCGTACCGATCGGCTCATTCAAAGGGTTCAAAACGCGTGTGCTCGCTTTTGTTATAAAATACCTCCCAGAAGTCACGTAACACCATACCTTAATAAGCATTTTACCCTCAAAATGAAATCGAGACGCAAGCTACACTTGGCATGCCTGCTATTTGGTGTAATTAAATTTAAAAAACCAGAGTACCTATACAACAAATTGAGTTGGATCACTGGCAAACGAGAATGCGGAAGAAGGCAATGTTCACAGCAACTCTCATCACAGCTCCATAGGACAGCGGTATTCAGAGGCACTTTTCGTTACTCATCATCTAAGGTATGGAACAATATTCCACCCCCATTAGAGCAATAAACACAATAAGTACTTTTAGAAGACGTTTACAGCAGTATTTGATTGATGCGCAGCGAAAACTGGACCTGACTAATATAAATGTTTCTATAATATGATATGTGAGCCAATTTTTCAATTATTATCGTCGTTTTGTGTGTGCATGGGTCATGTTGCGATATTGTAAGAGTGTATACATAGCTACAATATTTTTGGTGATGGAAATTCTTTGGGCACCGGTATCTCTAACAGCTGCCTCGTTTTCTTGTGTTCGCGACTCAGTGGTGAAGACGTATCATACGCGACACCGACGCTCACTCGCAGTTCGTGTTTGCAACTTGCAAGGCAATTTTATTGATTATGGCGTTATTTGTTTTATTTACATACTTACAACGCTAAAACACACATATTCGTCTTCAAAATTATTTCTTTTTTGAAATTATTTGATGTATCATTTTATTAAATCACATTATACTCGTATTTTAAACTTATTCTCATCCGTGATTGCACCCAAGGTTCAGTTGAAAACCAGCGTCAGGCAACTGCTTCGAAGTTGTCTGGCATCATGCTGAACTGAACCTATTTGGCGCAGCCGTGAGGCATATTCCTGTTGCTGTTGATTTCTTTTTTATTGTTTTTTTTTTTTAATTATTTTATTTTATTTAAGTTTAAGTTTTAAAACTTGTATTGTGCTTCATTGCAAGCCAAATAAACGTGTTTTCTTTCTTTCTTTCTTTAACTTCTCGAGGGTCCTGCGCGACTCCTCGGCTGAGTCCAAGCCTTGCTCGTCAGCTCCAGCACTGGTCAAAGTCAAAAGTCAAAGTCAAAGTATTATTTTTTTTTTGTTTTTTTTTTGTTTTTTGATCTTGCAATTAGTCATTCCAGACTATAAGCAGATGTGGTGAGTGCTTTTTGTCGTTTAGGGTGCTGCTCCCATTAGAGCCAGCCCTTTACTCTTCATTAGTTGGATCGCAGACCCTCTAATAGTCGAAAATATCACGCCGCTTTTTAAGCCGACGTTTGGTCTCGGGAATAGTGAGTTGCCCTGCCAGCTGATTTGGATGCTTCGAAAGTCTTAGTTTATACTTCGCTCCATGAGTGTCTATTTCTTGTTTAACCATAGGCATGTTTAGAATTTCATGGACCTCTGTTGTTTTTATAAACCATGGTGCATTCGAGATGTGTTTCAGTATGTAGTTTTGAACTCTCTATATAACCATTATGTTAGAGGCACTGGCAGAGCCCCACAACTGGATGCCATATGTCCAAATAGGTTTCAAGATTGTTTTATATATGAGCAGCTTGTTATCCAGTGATAGTTTTGAGTTACGTCCCAGTAGCCAGTATAGACCCTTGTATTTTAGGTTAATTTCATCTCGTTTTGTTTGGACATGTTTCCTCCATGTAAGTTGACGGTCCAGGTGCATGCCCAGGTACCTGACTGTGTGTTGATGTGGAAGTTGGATGCCATTTAAACTGACTGAAGAACAATTTTCTTTCCGGAGAGTGAATGTTATATGCACTGACTTTGATGCGCTAACTGCAATCCTCCATTTGGCCAACCACTTTTCAATTTCATTGAGACTGTTTTGCAAGACGCGAGAAGCTCTAATTGGACACTTGTTCAATGTGAGTAAGGCTGTGTCATCAGCAAAGGTTGCAACTGTAACTCCTGGACTTAGTGGTAAATCATATGTGTACAAAGTATATAACACAGGTCCCAGCACTGATCCCTGAGGTACTCCTGCCAATATTTCATAAAAGTTGGAGGTACAATCGTTCTCGGTTACTTGGAAAATTCTATCTGACAAGTAGGATTCCAGGATGCCGTAGAATGTATGTGGTAATATGGATTTTATTTTGAACAGAAGACCTTTGTGCCATACTCTGTCGAAGGCCTGTTGAATATCTAGAAAAACTGACGAACAGTATTCTTTTTTTTCTAGTGACGTTCTAATTACTCTGCACACTCTATGCACTTGTTCAACAGTCGCGTGTTCTTCCCTAAACCCAAATTGATGTTCCGGAATTACTGATTTTTCTTTGATGACTTTTATCATTCTGTTAAGCAGTGACCTTTCAAGCAACTTTGACATTGTGGGCAGGAGGCTTATTGGCCTGTATGATGTGATTTCGTGAATAGGTTTCCCAGGTTTGTGAATCATTATAATATTCGAAACTTTCCATAGGTCTGGGAAATATCCAACTCGCAATATTGCATTAAATACCATTGTTAGGTATACAGCTACTTTTCGGGGCGATTCTTCAAGAACCTTTTTGTCAATAAGGTCATATCCCGGAGCTTTATTGTTTTTAAGGGACTTAAGGTTTCTGTATATTTCTTTTGGCGTCACTAATTTGAGGGGAATGTCAAGTTGAAAATCTTGGTTCAAAGTCAGGTCAATGTCCGTTTCGTCCGCATTCAGTGCTATGTTTGGAGTAAACACTTGACTGAGATGCTTTGCGAAGGCTTCAGCTTTGTCAGGAGTGCTTCTAATCCACTGGCCATCATGTGCACGTAGAGGCGGTTTTTGATGTAATGGTCTATCAAGGTTTCTACAAGCTTTCCATAGTGAGTAGTTGGTTGCTTTTGTGGCTGACAAACCTTCCAGGTAGACATCTAGGGCAGTGTCATTAGCGTCCTTGATAAGAGTTTTCAATTCCCTAATAGCTTTGTTTAGTTCCCTTTTGTCATTTGGGTGCCTACTGGTGTGCCATACTCGGCGTAGCCTCCTTTTTTCGAGTATCTTTTGTCGTATGGACTCAGAGTATGTTTTACTCTGAGGGAGACGATCGCTGGCTTCAGGCGTGGACATCCAACAACTTTCTTGGATGACTGATGTTAGTTTATGTACGGCGTTGTCAATGTCTGACTCGGTTTTAAGGTTTACTTTCATTTCCAATTTCTCATGAACCAATTCCCGGAAAGAGTTTCAGTCGGTGCGCTTGTTGTAGAGTTTTGTTTTCTGCTCCATGTTCAAAACAGTACTACCGATGGTAAGGATTACCGGAACGTGGTTGCTATTACAGTCCAAGCTAGTTTTTTTTTCATGAGAAAGCCTCGATAGACCCTTTACTACGAAGAAATCTATGACGTCAGGAAGGCGGTTTGGATCAGTCGGCCAATTAGTCGGTTCAGTAGTTGATATGGTAGTCAGATTGTTCTTGTCTACAGATTTCTTGAGCTCTCTACCTCTCGTGCTGGTAAGTCTAGAAGCCCAGTGTAAATGTTTAGCATTCCAATCTCCGCCTACTATAAAACGTAGTCCAAGTGTATTGAATAGCTCATCATATTGCTCTTCTTTTATATTGTGCTTTGGAGGGCAGTATATAGCAGACACATTAAATGATCCATTTCGATCATTGACTGCAACAGTTGCTGCTTGTATATGTGGTTTTTTAAACTGCGGTTGCTCGTTGTGTTTAATATTTGACTTTATAATTAGGGCTGCTCCCGCATGTGCTGTGCCGTCTGGATGGTTTGTGGTGTAAATATTATAATTACGAATATGAATACTGCTGTTGTCAGTCAAATGAGATTCAGACACTAGTAACATATCTATGTTGTGTGAATGTAAAAAGACTTCGACTTCTTCCACATTAGGAGATAACCCGTCCAGGTTCCACGCTGCTATTTTTAGGGAAGCCATTAAGATATTTTTGCTACCAGAGTTGTTATGAGGTTGATTAAGGTGCTCATTTGTTCTAAGATTAGATCAAACTTTTCAGCTTGTTTGAGAAGCATTTTTTCTACTTTATTTGGTGTAGTTGTATCCACAATCTCGGTGTTTTGATTAGTTCTCAGTATGTCGGCGTAGCTTACTCTCTTTTTGGTATTCGGGTTCGTTTTTCCTTCATTACTGGCTAGTTGAGGTGGTTTTGTTGGTAGCTGGCTACCATTACCATTGTTGGGTGCAAGATTGCGATCTATTAGTAGCTGCTGGTTATCTCTGTTACTAATATTTGTTGTTGTTGCTCTATTCCTTATGTGTGCTTGCTTATTCGATTTCCTCGCTAATATTTCCTTATACACTTCACAGCCCTTGTAGTTTGCTGGATGTGCACCAAAGCACAGAGCGCATTTAGCTGGAGTATTCCGATCGGTCTTTGGACAATCTGCTGTTCTGTGTCCTTGGGCACATTTCACGCAGCGGTAAGGTCGCATGCAATAGTTTTTGGAATGACCATATGGCTGACATTTTTGGCATTGAACGATTGAGTTTCGTTTTTGTGGCTCCTCCATGGTGATTAATTGATGATGGATGTATTTGATGGTCTTTACCGCTTCGTTGTAGGGTTGCAAAAAATGTTGAGGTTGGTTTCTTTTCCGGTCCGTACTTCGCATTTATTATCTCTCCGACAACTATGTTTCCGGTCTCTTCTAGGGTTTCTTTTATAATACTAATAGGTGTTGAGTGATGGAGATTTTTAATAACAACTCTATGAGGTTTATTGTCCTTTCTGTTGAATGTGTGTCCAATAAGTCCTTTGTCTCGAATAACTTTAATAATAGATTGGTAGACCTCTACGGTAGTGCAATTAATTTGAAGTCGGTTTTGCTGGCTACACTTTCAAGGAGTTCAGTAAGCTTGGGGAGTTCTTCGATCCCATAAAGAATTATTGGAGGAGGTTTAGTGACCTTTACAGGAGGTTCCTTTTCGTTATTTTCTTCCGGGTCAACAGGAAGAGAGTTGAATTGATTTTTGGTCACAATTCTCTCTGGAGAAGGCGAGGTAATGTTTCTTCTTTTGGAACTGCGTAGCAATGGTACTCTCTGCCACGTGGGGGGATTAGGGTTATCGGCTTCAGTATCCATATAGCTCGAGAGAGTAGTCTGGCTTTGATTGTTTGCATCTGTTACAGAGCTCAGCGATGCACTTCTAGGCCTGACCAGGAATAGACCAGGATGGATAACTTACTGTATTAGCTTCTTATTACTTTCTTTAAGACCAGTAGCATTCACTGGTAAGGGGGCCTGGGTACCCACCCTCTTACAGTCTTCGGTAACCAATTTCTCACTTGCAGCCCCGGGTACCTGCAAGCGTCGGGTACTAGCCGGTTCGCAAGGCAAAACATTCGCATAATTAGTGCTCATTTCATAACGATGGTTGGGAGAATAGTTAGCAGCGCTTTCCCAGGGCACTACTGTCACTCTTTTGGAAGTTATTTAGATCCTCCGGGCCCGTAGTAGCCCAGTATTCGGGTTATTTACCGCCGCCCGTTACTCGGCGTTGGGGTCGCCCCAGTTACTCGTTTGGCACCACCCAGGGGGCACGTGTAGTGTGGGTCTAGGAAAGATGGTAAATCCTACGGACGCGAGTAACATCACCCCCCAAAGTATTTATTAGTGTGCTTTTTGGTGATACAGTATGTCTTATAGTTAATTATAGTAACTCAAAAAGCTGCCCATTGGGTATACACTATTTAATTTTAACAATATAAAAAATTTAAAATGGATATAATATACAAAACAAATGTCAAAAATTAGTTTACAATTTCAAATACAATGAATTATTATTATAAACATTAAAAATAGAATCAATTAGTCAAGTTTTCAAGCATAAATATACAATTGTCAGATCATTTTGTCAAGAAGGAATTCGTCAATGGTATAATAGCATTTTTCAATTAAAAAATCATTAAGCTTCCGTTTAAATTGTGTCAAGTTCAAATCTTTATATCGTTTGGTATTTTATTATATATTTTTGGAGCCATGCAGAGAATGCTTTTGTGCATAAGCGCTGTCTTTGAGGCTCTTAGACATAATTCATGTCGATATTCTGGTCTTGTCGACCTATAACGTTTCTCCGAAGCTTTTTTAAATAATATATTATTTTTCTTGACGAACAATGCGGTTTCGTATATGTAAAGGCCAGGTAAAGTCAATATTTTAAGATATTTAAAATGAGGTTTACAACTATCCGTTGGTTTTAAATTACAAATCGATCTAATGCACCTCTTCTGGGCTTTAAAAACATTATTTTTTTCGCAAGAATTTCCCCAAAAAATTACTCCATAGCGTAATTTGGAATCTACATATCCATATTATGCAGCTATAACAGTTGCCTGATTAACTACATTCTTAAGCTTGTATAAAGCAAAGGCAAAGCGACTTAATTTTTTTATGACTGTTGATGCATGTTCTTTCCAAGTCAGTTTAGAGTCAATGGTCAAGCCTAGAAATTTTATATGCTCAACTTCTTCAATTCTGTTATCGTCAAAAAATATGTTTATGTCAGGAGTAGTTACTCTTTGTCTAAACTGCATAATTTTAGTTTTACTTAAATTTAATTTTAAATTATTTTGATTAAGCCAATTAATTGATTGTTGCAATGAGTATTTGATGTCACATTCATAGTTTCTATTTTTATTTTGTCTTACAACCATCGTGCTGTCATCAGCAAAAAGAATCATAGGAAAAGTTACATGTTTTGGAAAGTCATTTATGTAAACCAAAAATAACGGCGGGCCCAATACGCTGCCTTGTGGTATGCCAAAATTGATTTTACGTTTTTCAGATACGTGTTTAAGTTTTTTTTTGTCCTTTTTACAAAATTGTTTAATTTCCGTACACTGTGTTCTATTCTCTAAATAGGATTGTATAAGGGAAAATGCTTTGCCCCTTATTCCATACGCATTAAGTTTCTGTAGTAGAATATTATGATCAACTAGATCGAAAGCTTTCGCCATGTCCATAAATATAGCGCTAGTAGGAATTCTTTCATCGATATCTGTCATTATAATAATAAGGAAATCATAGATAGCCATATTTATTGATTTATTTTTTCGAAAACCCTTCTGTTCCTTTACTAAGAGGTTGTGTTTCGTGAAAAAGGAATCCATACGGTGATATATAGCTTTCTCAAATATTTTTGATATTACAGGTATCAGGGCAATGGGTCTGTAGTTATTAATATCAGTTTTGTCTTGCTCCTTAAATAATAGTTTAATTATTATTGGTTTGAGTTTATCAGGATAAATTTCAGAGGAGATACTAATATTAATAATGTGGCAAAGGGCCCCCTTTGCCACATTATTAATATACAATACTACGTCAGAAACAAATTTTAATACTTTTGTTGAGATATCGTCATACCCTACACTAACTTTATTTTTTAAATTCTTTATTATTCGATATATTTCATCAGGTGTAGTCGGAGCCATGAACATTGATTCACAACATGTATTTGGGATCTCATAGCTTGTAAATTTTGAGGTCTTCGAAAGTAATTCTGCTTGATCTACAAAGTGATCGTTAAATGCGTTCGCTATATAATGGGGGTTTGTTATTGTAATTATTAGTATTTATTTTCATTAATGATCCTCCACGTATCTTTCGATTTGTTTGTTGATGTCATTATCCTATGGTTATTCTTTGCCTTTTGTGTCAGTTTTATTATTTTCTTGAGTCTCTGTGAGTAACTTTTAAGTTTAGTCAAGTTATTGGTATTAGGTTTTGCTCTTAGTTGCCATAGAAGCTGTCTTTTAGTTTTGCTACAGCGTTTTATACCGGGTGTTAACCAGTTCGGATTCCTTTTTAACTTAATTTTTTTATTGATCAAGGGAAAACACAAGTCATAAAACAGCCGGAATACTTCTATAAAACCATTGTACTCTATATTAGGATCATCTGCTTGATAAACCTCACAAAACGATAAAGGGTATAAACATGATCTAAGTTTCATAAGGTTATCGTAATTGTAATCACGCGCTGTTATATTCCAACTGTTTATTGAAAAAGTCCTTTTTACGGGGATCTTTAAAATTTGGGCGGTGTGATCTGACATGTTAAGGTCAATTATATTGTGGAAACATTTTTGCGTAAAATTGTGCGCAAAATTATCTATACATGTGTTGCTTAGTATCTAACCTAGTCGGCTGATTAATTTGCAATTTTAAATTATAGTTCAATAGATAGTTGGTAAACTCAAGAGAAGTCCTATTTTTTTAAAATATATTAATGTTAAAGTCACCACATATAATAACATTTTTGCGCAGCGGGATGGCGTCTTTCCGCGGCGAGCATGCTAGCTCGCTGAACGGATTCTTGTGCGGTGAGACCCCTCCCTTTGCCCCGCGGGCGACAGACACCCCGCCCACTGGTGCGGATTTTTCGGCCTGAGCCCTTCTCCCCATCGTAAGACGATCTTCCCCTCGATAGGGAGCGCTTCCGGTAGAGACGCGAGTTTCTACCGGAGTCTCCCTAAACCTCCTCCAACTCCGAGCTCTCCGAGCTCCTTTTGGATGCCGCGTCGGACTCCGACCGCGCATCGCTCTCCTCCTCGTCGTTTTTAGATTTAAAAAATTTATAAATTTTTTTTTTTTCATTGCTGTTCCCACGAGTAGAAAACATTCTGCACTTGCTCAAAAACGTGGTCTACACTAGGGTCTAATTTAGCTACCCATTAGTCAAGCTAACAACCTCCCTCACGGTGCGCCACCGCTTGGAGGTTTGGGGTAATTTTTTATAGAGGTTGTCTCCCTCGCGGTCCGGGAGGTTAAGCCAAGATCCTCGACCCCCATCAAAAGTCAGAAACATGACCTTGGACAATCTCTGGGGCTACGAGAACAACGGTGGCAGAAGGAGGAGCAAGTCTTCCTCCTGCCTGCCCGGCGGCAGGGTGAGTGCACACCAGGCCCGCTCTTGCTTCGCCACTGTGCCCTCTGCTAAAGCAGAGGGACACGCGTTGAAACGTACTCCCGACAGAACATTCGCAGACAGCCATCAAGGCCCCCTAGGCAAAAGTGCCCAAGGGGGTTGTTGGCCGCCTCACAGGGTGCACCGTCCCGCAGACTAGCCTTCGCTCCGGACGTATCCGAAAGAGAACTATAGCCTGCGGGCACTCGTGGAGGTTTTCTGTCGTGGCACCCCACGTCGACTGTAAGGTGTACAAGGCTGACGACGCGCGCCACACCGACCCCCTGGAGCTGTGGCAGAAGGCGCTTATGCGACTCAAGTTCCAGACCGACGCGAATTCATCTCAGTGGCAGAAACTATAAGAGTTCGTGCGTTCGGTAGATACAATTTTCCGAGAAAAAACAATGTTTTACGAAAAATAAACCTAATATATTTTGTACCTTGTTTATTATGCAGATCCAGAAAGCAGTGAGTTAACAAGTCGTTTCTAATATTGAAGCGCATTTCACAAACACCAAGTCGTTTCAACCCACGAAATGCATTACAAAAACCAACAAGTCGTTTCTAATACTGAAATGCATGACCAAATCACTAAGTCGTTTCCGCCATTGAAGCGTGTGGTATACTCATTAAATGTAGACCAACTGAAGTGTGACGTCGTGAGCACTCGCCATCGACACCCGAGGCCGACCACACGTCATTCTCTAGTTGTGCCTACTTACTGATAATTTTGTTGTTTAATTTATAAATCCAAATCCCTAAATAGTGATTTAGTGAACACCACATTGGCGACGAGTAAAAAGCGCAGTAAGTAAAGTGGCCAAAACTAAAATATGTACTACTTACGGATATGGGTCAGAAAAATTATTATTTTATGTACCTACCTACAACAAAAAGTGTTTTGAAAGAAAAAAAAAGTGACAGTTATCTAAAAGAAATTCAGTAAATGTACATATTTCTGTCGTTATTTACCGATCTATGAGCGATCTGCGTCGGTGTTTAGCTGAGAGATGCGCAGTATAGATCAATCAATGAAATCATACAGAAACGGGACCGTATATCTAAATGTGATTACGGCACACAATCTACCCTACATTTCGATAATAGATATAATTTCCAAAATTTGATTGCTTTTATTTTTTGCAAATACAGCAACAGAAGAAACTTAAATATTAACTAGGTATTTATACTAAACATAAAACTAAACTAAGCATGTATAGGTACTAGACCTAACTATGTAAATACATTAATACAAAAACACAAATTACGTCGAAGTCAGGGACTGCATACCGATATAATTTTGGTATCGATATAAAAACATCGATATTATACTGATATTTTGGTATCTCTTTATCGATATTGATATCGATATTGTTTTTCAGTACAGAAATATCTATACTTTAATGTGCTTATATCAGTATCGATACCGGTATTAGATACCGATATATTACCAGTAAATACTTGATTACAAATAAACAAACCTTATTTCTTTATCAATTCTTTACTTTTTACGCCCCATCAACAGTGGCGTAGCTACTAAGCGGCTAGGCGGGGCCGTGCCCTGAGGTTTCCAAGCTCAGGGTGCCTCTAAAACCCGATTAGAATTAGAATTTCGAAAATCATACATGAAATATAAACTAAAAGAAAAAAGCTAATTATAAATTGTATCTATTAAGAGCATATAACCCGTGATACTACTCTCATACATCTAGATATTTTGGATACACAGTTATCTTACGGATCATTTAGGTTTTTATGTAAATAAGTAAATAAAAGGAGAAACCGACTGTCTCACATATCAACGCATCGACGAAATTACACTGGGACTAGGAACATTAATATTTACATAAGGCTTCCTTTTATAACGTAAACCCCTTCTTAATGCTCACCGCATTAAGAGGGGGTTTTCGGAAATTCAACTTTTAAGGACAATGCTTTAAAAAGAATTCAAACTTATTACAAATTTCAAAATGAATAAAAAAGACAGTCATTATTAGTTTTTCAAAAACTAACTGCAAAATACGATCTGCGTTATCACTCTTTTCTCATAATAATAATCATTTATTATTTCGCAAACGTAGAGTACTTAAGTGTTTTTTATAAGCTTTCATTTAGTTCCAACTGTCCCGATGTGTGTCTGTGATCAAATCTTGCAAATTAAATTTGGTCCACTTCTCGGTTACCGATTGAAGTGATTTTTTTTTATGGTAGGTAAAATCATCCAATGACTAATCCCGCCCTTGGGCGGAGCAGAAAGTAGTGTCCGACTCTTACTGATTAAAAACCTACCCCGTTCCTTCGTTGCCTATCGTGCCTGGGCCGGGTATTCCTTTCGGAAGCTGACCCATGAGGCCATGACGTCAGCAGGCTTCGACCAGGCCTGCCTGCAGCTAGCAGGCTGGGCCTCTACGGTTTGCTAACAGCTTCTAGAGGCGCGCGGGAACAGTACGCGCCGTCGACGACTTTTGCTCGGTCTGGTCGGTTACCGGAGGATCGGACAGCGTGCTACCCATTGCACGCCGTCCCCAAGCCTGCACCTACTGTGGCCGGAAATTGGGATCGGAATCCCGGCGGCGGCTGAGGGGAGCGCCCCGTTGCCTCTGCCTGATGCGTTCGGCCTCCTCCTTTGCTGGCATTACTGCTTCGCAGAAGGAGGCGACCGCCTGCTATCCCTCCTCATTCCGGACCATGGCATGAACCAAGGCCCGACGAGAGAGATCGCTGCCGCCGATCGCCCCCACGAGGACACGGCGGTGCTCCGCCCAGGCGGGGTAAACCTCGACAGTATTCTCCACCGTGCCCTCCGGGTGTTCCGCACAGTGGCGACACCTGGGCGAATCCTCCGCACGAATCCGGAACAGGAACTTAGCGAACTTGCTGTGTTCGGTAAGGACCTGCGTCGTGCGGAAGTTTAGAACGCCGTGAGGTCTTTCCAGCCGCCTGTGAGATCTTTCCAGCCACTGCAAGCCTGGGTTACAAATCAGATGACAGCGCAAAATTATTGATACGAAGCTCATATGATGATGGAACCGGAAAGTAGTCAATGTGGCCATAGGGATTGAGATAGCGTTATCGTGTTTGAGCTTTTTGGAGTAATCTTATAAGCTTGCTAAGAGAAAAATATTTTCATTAAAAACTTGTTTATAACAGAGTTCTTCATATTTTATCATCATATGGGCATAATTTAAAAAAAATTGATATTGAAAATGTGAGGGAAATAAGACTTTATAATGTCAAACGAAATAAAAAGTAATGTCAATCAATTTAGTGAACCGATAAGTAAGTTTTCTAAATTAAAATTTCATTTGGTGCCCTTTTAAATTTTAATGTAGTCATATTTTTTATAAAATTAGGAACCCTAATAAGCGTGGGTAACACCAAAACACTCAAATAAAAAACTTTTTTTTAATTAGTCTAGTTTTACATTTTACAGGACAAGACTGGTTTTTTTAAATAGTTGTAGGTTTCATTTCACAAGCAAAGTTGTTTCCAAAATACAATAAACAAGGAAAAGTTAAAAGTTTTAACGATTTAAAATAGGGAATATAGCTATCAGTTGTCTTAAGACCGCACGTTGAACTAATGCATCGCTCCCTACTAGTAGACTACCACCAGAAAACAATTCCAGTTCGCAAAATAGACGCAACCAGTCCACGATACGCCGTTAAAAGAGCCTGACTGTTAACTTTCTTTGAGAATTGAAAAAGAGCATATGCGGATTTGCCGAGTTTCTTACATAGGTCTACTATATGAGGCTTCCATGTAAGTTGGCTATCGATTATGATAATAAGAACTTATCCTTGTTAACTTCTTCAATATCCTCCTCCTCGTTGTGTCGTTTATCCTCAATGCTGAGGGTCGTGACCTCGACGAATAACTTTCTTATGGACTATTTTTCGCCATTTTGTCCTATCTTCGGCGATGTGGATGGCGTCGCAGACTCTGGTCTCCAGTGTAGCACGGATTTGGTCTGACCAACGTATTGGACTCCTGCCCCTGGGTTTTTCCCGTCTACTTTCCCTGTAAGTAGCAACTTTTCCAGGTTGTCACCTCTCTTTCTGGCAATGTGGCCAAAGAAATCAAAAACTCTTCTCAATGGCAATGGCCGCTGTTATCTCAGATCGTAGAATTGCAGGCTCTAAATCCATATCGCTCCAGTTTGAGCACGGTGCATGTGGTGTGAGCTGCTGGTAGTCGTACAGTTTTTCACAATAGAAGCGCCATCTCTAAGCTATGGCCTCAAGATCTGTAATTTCCGTCCCATCTTCGTCGGTGACCACCCACGACTTGGGTTTGAACTTTTTGGATGAGCCGAACTTTCTTGAACAGGTCTGATATCTGGAATTTTAGGGAGTGAGTTTCGATTTCAGTACAGATGTTCGATAAAAAGTTATTTTTGTCCCTGCGACACTTTTTTTAAATTGCTTTCCAAAGGTTGGAGTATTCCTTCCTGACGTTGGAGTGTTGCTGATCTTCAATATCACAGCTATTTAATTTGTGCAACAGAATGTTATTCTCTACATATTCAAAAGCTTCGCGTATGTCAGTACAGTATAAATTGCACAGACTGGATTTCTTATTTCTACGGACGGCATGATGTTAGCTAGTAAATCAAACAGTGCTATATTAATCGTAGTATTCTTACGAAAACCCTTTT